>CM023456.1:110097704-110583437 GCA_013339765.2 Haemaphysalis longicornis
CGGGCTCGGGCTCTAAACACGGGGGCAGCTGCGAACGTGAACGATGCAACATGTCTGCTTAGATTTCACGAAGCGCGCACAAAGCCGCAGCGGCGTCATCGCAGCGCATTCGTTGAGACCTGTCATGATAGAGTGCGAGGCTTACTGCGGTAAGGCCTCGTAATGCGAAAAAAAGGGCAACACCCTTTCGCACGCGATTGTACGTGTCGACGAGAGTTACTGGAAATGCAGTGTTAGAAGGGCGCAGACGTGGCTAAAAGTACTAGTTTTCTGCAATGGAAAATAACTTACAATGGGTGCATAAACGTGCGCGGGGTTCCGTAGGAGAGGGGGCGGATATCTCATCAGAGCCGGAATCCTGCTCCCTATAAAATGAGGGCCTTCACATCGTCTTTTCAGCAGAAAATGTAAACCCGGGGCTGCAGGCGATCTAAATAAAATTATTTTTCTATTTCCAAAAGAATCACAAGCTGGGTTCAATTTGTAAAGTTTAATCTGGTTCGACTGCGCTCAGCTGAATTCCCATATTTAGTTGAATGTGTATTTCCGTTTGCGAGTTTCACATTCGATACAGTATTTATTCGAATATATAAGGGGAGGTTTTTATCCAAGATCCGCAGTCTCAAAGTCATACCTGCCTTATATTCGGAGCTCAGCGTATATATAACAGATTTTTTTTTTACCAGCCAAACTGCACCCTCGCCTCATAATCGTGACCGCCTTATAATCGAATAATACGATATTTGATTTTTATTTCTTGACGAAACCGAGGGGATGCTGATACTAAAGGCGCGTGTGCCCTGACAGAGGCCACATACGCCTACCGCCGTGGATCCAAGAAGCAGTGCGCAGTCGCGCGAGGATTAGCTGGCCGCGCGGCAGCAGTGGAATCGTCTGCAGAGTGGTGGACCAAGAGGAAGGACAGGTACGATACCTTTCAGGGTATCACCAAAATATAGAAATTGTAGGAGGGTGCTGGCACCGCCTCACCCCGAGCTAACCAGGGAGGAAGCGTCCACGTTCAGACAGCTGCAGACGAATTCACTGATGACCCCGGTCGTCATGAAGCACATACAGCCAGAACTCTATACGGACGACACGTGCGTGTTGTGTAACAATGCTAGGGCCTCGACCGCCCACTTACTGTGGGACTGTGAAGTGCGACCTAACGAGGCGGCAACCAGGACAGACCTACCGCCGTGGATCCAAGAAGCAGTGCGCAGTTGTGACAAGGACACTCAACTATCAGCCGTCCAGCAGGTCCTGGCGGCCCTCGAAAAGCAGCACCGGAGCGAAACGGCGTCCAACCCCGTAGCGAGTAGCGAAGGGGTTGTCCGAGTAGGGATGACGTCGGGATCGACGAGTGGCTACGTCCGGGCGCTGTGTACAAACTGTGTCTGTTGCAGGCATTCAACAAAGTCTTTCTTCCTTCCTTCCTTCCTTCAAACTGAAATCGATTGATTGATCGATCGATTGATTGATTGATTGATTGATTGATTGATTGATTGATTGATTGATTGATTGATTGATTGATTGATTGATTGATTGATTGATTGATTGATTGATTGATTAAACTTGGTGCCCTTCCCCAATAACCACCAACTGCCACTACCCTCCCGCGCCCCTCCCCCTTCTTTTGTGCAACTGGATCGCAATTTTAAATTTCCATTCCCAAAAAAATAATTTCCGGCTCACTCGTCTTCAACAGCTTCGCTTCGCCGTTTTCGCCCTTCGTTTCGTCCCAGCAGGTGGGGGTGTAAAGTGCCCCGACCTCCACTCCCCAAGGGTTCGCCAGGACATTGGCTCGTTCCGGCATTCCCTGTTGACAGCGGTGTCCGGAAAGGTGGCCTCCGCGCGGACAAATTAGCGGAAACTTCCCCTGTCACGCTGTCCAGTCTCTCGGGAGGGCAATAGACTCGATATAACCTTCAACGGCAAGCTCGCGAGCTCCGCAGAGCTCCGCTGGAAGTGCGCTGTAGCCTAGGTGACATATTGGAGGAGAAAACAGCGCGACGGGCGCGACAACAAAGGCGCGGCCAGGACGCGTATTAAAAGCGGAAGCAGCGGGAGACGCAGCGGAACAATGAGAAAAGAGAAAAGAATAAAGCGTCGACGCGTTCGCCTTTTTCAGCTCTCACGTTTGTAAACAAAGTCGGGGTAACTGTTTCCGCGGCTGCAGCCAAGTCGTGCTCGCGCAAACGTGTTGCACGTACGCATTCGCGCAGCGCTGCACTGGCGTTGCCGACGTCATGTCGTAAAGTGTAGGTAAGTGGGCACTGACATCGCGGTATGAGGAGCCTGTGACATCCTGTTGAAAAAAAAAAAAAAAGGTCTGTTTTTCAAGTTTGTTGTGCACCGGGCAGGTTCCGATCATTACCGCTGGAATGCGCGGCTTCCAAGTCTCGGCGTGTTCCACTAATAATTTTGCGGCGGAGCTGTATACGTAGCTCGGATATCGGGATCTTTCGTGCCCGTGGACAGGAAACCTCCTCCCCCCGAAAACCGAATGCCGAACTTGGAAGAACGAACGGTAAGACCGTAGCGAAGAAAGAGAGCGCCGAACAGGGGACACATGATTTCAGCACGCGCTGCGTCTGTTTCGGATCAAGCAGAATATGCCATAGTGAACGTTTGAATAAAGAATAAGCACGAAACGCGTCTCCCCCGCAATGACGGATGTCAAGGCATTCGTCAGCAACAGGAATCGCGTAGTTGTGGCACGAGAGTGACGTCAATACCCGCACGTACATATAGAAATTACACATATAAAACACAAATATGACACACACATACACACACCGTGTTCGGGTAGGTTGTGGCGGCGGCGGCGCGGGCATGGTGGATGGTTTATGCAAGCTGCGCAAATCATGCCGGCTTCGGCGAGGATTAGGAGGGGCGTAGAGACGAGACGCCCTCCATATGTCCCGGCCGGGGGCGCCGCACCGTCGCCGCGCACATCCCTCCTCGGTGAGTCCCCCATGCGACAATGTGCCGCGTATCTGCTCGTTTCGCTGCAAATGTCGTCGAAAGACAATATTCCTCTGCCTCCCCTGCCACGTAAATGTTCCTCTTCTCTTTCCCACTCACCTCTCACTCTCTTCCCCTCCCGTCTCGTTCCTTCCACGATAAACACAGTGAAAGAAATTTGCTCAAGTCAATTCAATTTTCGCGCGTTCTACTGCTTGCGCGCCATCTATCGGAGCCTCTTGTTACTGTTGGACTTCTTGGACGGGGCGCCGCAAGCGTTTTTTGTATTTTTGGGTCAACATTTTTTTTCGAAGGCGTATTCTTTTTGAGAAGCCATGTATTTTTAATTAAAAGAACATGCAGATATCACTTATGTATTCACATTTTGCCGTCAATATGCCTAATGCTTTCTTTCTGCTCAAGAATGTTGACAAGCATGAACGTTGCCACCAGACTTACTAGTTTGGAAATGTTTTGCCTATATGAACATCCCGTTCAACAATTCTTGTACTTTTGGCCGGGCGGCTGAATTGCTCTCTGGTCACGCGTTTCATAGTGGCCAGGAACAACATCCTGAGCATCACTATTGTGCCGGTATTGACTTTCAACGAGTTTATGAACTCTTTCTGTGAACGCATGTGAACTTTTTATGGATTGATTTCGGAGTAGCTTGTTTTACCACCATAGACATTTGTCGTGCAAAGTGTTGACTGCCCGGAGTATTAGGAAACTGATTGGATTTTGTTTTTCTGTTTTTCGGGCAGCGCTGTTACCACTAGTCGCTGCGTGCTGATATGTGGTTTTATAATAAATTCTCTTCTCACAGTTTTGTAGCAACCGGCGCTGCACTTGTTTAATTGTTTCTGGTTGTTACGTTGTATCATTGATACCAGGATTTTTTTATAATAAATTTATCCTTTCAAGACCGACAGACAGACAGGCAGGCAGGCAGGCAGGCAGGCAGGCAGGCAGACCAAAATTTTCGTGTTTAATTAGACCATTAGGTTGCCGAAAGACCCGCGGATCGGCGGCTCCCGCGCGCGTCCAATCTGCTATGTATTTTGCCTAATCGGAAACCAGATTGCTTGGAGCGTGTCTGCTGTTTAACCCTTCAGTATCCCACCCCAAACACGCACCCCCAAGAGGACCTGACACCTGTACTCCTCGTCCGTAAAGGTTTCTGGAATGACCCGCCCGCTTTCCTATTGAAGGTGCGCAGCATTGACAACAAGACACCGATGTAGAACTGACTCATTTCTATTCTTGGAGGTTGTAGTGAAAGTCATTGTGTCCCAAAACCCACCGCGGCTACGTCGAAAATTTTCGCCCACAATTGCGCCAAGGTTGTGCGACCTACAGAGACAGCTGTTGCCAGACGCCTACTCGATTATGATGACTCTCCGTGGGCAACATTTCACTCCGTAGTTTCTACTGAAGCTTCGAAACAAAACAAATAAGAGAAGAGATGCCTTCGAGGGCTGGTAAGGGGATGCGAAGCATATAGTTAATCGTGCAAACACCTGCAGTGAGAGACCGTTAGTCTCGGTCGATAAAACAACTCTTTAGGATTCGAGTAGTATGAGATTTTACTTGCGAGCTTCAACTTACATCGAGCTATACTTGGACGAAGCGAGTGAAGACGACTGAGCCAGCAGAGTGCAGCCAACCGGAGTATTTACCCAAACAGACGAACGGTGCGAAGAAACCATGCACTCACAACAGCGGTCACAGGACTGGCGGCGTGGGCCACGTCAACAGCATTACGCGTGTGGGCTTTAAAAACAACAGCAGCGCACGGCAGTTTCCCTTTTGCTTTTTTTTTAATGCATACACATTCTTTGGTGAGTAACTCGGAGCACAGCTGGACCCTGACCTAAACAAAAATTAATATTTTACAAAGATAACACACCTAATAGTTATGCTATATAGTGTAAATGTAAATTACACGCCGATGGAAAGTAAAAGAAACAAGAAAACATTTTTGTGTGCATCACACTTTCTTTTCATTTTAAAAACAACAGGCTTTTTTGGGCTTCTTATTAAAAGCGAAAATTGGTCTGTCTGTCTGTCTGTCTGTCTGTCTGTCTGTCTGTAACTCGGTTCAGCCACCCGGCCAAAGTAAACCAGATGCTGCGTAATAGTCTTATGTACCCACAGCCAAATCTAAACGTTAAAGCCCGGTGTCAATGTTCGTACTTATTAACAATGTTGAACAAGAACAAGACATTACGCAAATATCAGGCAGCAAATCAATACATAAGTGATATTTGCAGTGTTCCTTTATTAAAAATTTATGGATGCTTGGTTTTTGCGAAATGACATACATCCACTACAGAAAAAAAAATCACACTGTCGCCTGCTGTCGCCCGCGCCACAATAGCTTCTGGCGCCGTTTTAAGAAATGAAGCGGCAACAGTTACGAAAGGTTCAACTAGATAGGTTCCACGTTATGCTTAACGCACGTTGAGTAGGGAAACGTGGTTCTATAAACGTTGAAGTAGAGCGCCTCGAGTCGCGTGCATCTCCGCCGTACGGCAGCGCTGGCATCGAGGCACCCGGCCTGGAGCAGTGGAACGCGGTGAATTTAAATTGACTTGAGCAAACCTTTAGTGTGTTTACTTCGGGAGGAGCGCGACGGGAGAGGAACAGCATGAGAGGTGAGCGGGAAAGCGACAAGAGGCGTTTACTTGGCAAATGTCGACCGACGAGAGACTATCGTCTTTTTTCGACATTTGCAAGGAAAGGAGCAGGTACACGGCCAGTTTTATTCGAAATAACTTCCAATTAACCGATATAATGGGCTTCATTTTCTAATTACGGTTGACGACCAGTTTTTAGGACGCCTAATTTTTCGGACATGCGTGATTATTTGGTACTTTTTTCCGGCACCTGGACACTGAGCTTTTTGGAGGAACATTTTGGCTTTCTCGGACTGCGTGATTTTTCGGACATTTTCGCGGTTCCTTAAGGTCCCGAATAATCGGTCGTCGGCTGCAATTGAGCAAATTCTGCAATTGGATTGCATAAGAAATTGCCGGGACCCGCACACAACTTCTAATTGACCGAAAATTCCAACTAAGCGAGTTCGAATTACCAAGAGCGGACTGTAGCTTTTTCGTGTATATGTACTTCCTGTTCACATAGTTGATATGGCTGTCTATTTAATAACGTACAAGCTGAATTGTAGCCGTTAGTGATTTAGAAGTTCCCGCCTTCTGCATTCGTGCAACGTTTCTCGTGACGTTGAGGTCGTATATTGCATGGTAGCTGTAAGGAAGCGTCATCGTCTCCAAAGTAAAAAAAGAAATCCTTATTAACAGCGATGCTGCGCAGCAAATCGTAATTTTGCGTGTCCGCAGTTAAAAATAGCGAGAAAATGCCGAACACACCCACTTAGGGAGATTGGCCAATATTGAAAAAAAAAAAAAAACGCCAGCCACTAGGCCGAGATTAGCGATTTGAAAAAACAGGCATGGTAGAGTGCCTCCGACGGCATTCAAATGATTTAGCATGGCTAGAGTGCCACAGAGCAATATGTGGAGACAAGTCGTTGTAGTGTAGAGGAACTGTCTTAGCTTCTAGATCCCAAAGTCTGTGGTTCGAGACCGGCTCTTGCCTCGGTTGTTTCTTTTTTTTTTTCGTTAATTGAAGTGTAATTTTTATGCCTTAGGTTAGTTTTGGTGTTTTAAATAATTTCTCGGTGGGCGTTAGGTTATCTCATGTTATGGTTAGGTTGCCTAGCTTTACGTTATCTAGAGCGATGTACTGCAAGACGCGGCAATTTTGTTATAAAACGCCGTTGGACGTCGATATAGTGGAGTGCTTATAATACCGTCGGACGGCACTCTAGAAAGGGGAAACAAAAAGCTCCAGCATTCACCGTAATTGTGGCAACACTTGATCGGAACGAGAAAAAACTCCAGAGTTCGCCGCAATCGTGGCAACACTTTCTCGGAACGGGAAAGACACGTCATAGCGTACGTCATCACCTCCAACGTGATCTCCAATGATTATCACTTCCAAAAAAAAAAAAAAAAGAAATGAAGGAAGCTCACACTTATAGTAAAACTGATGGAGTAAAGGTCGTTGCGGCTGCGAAGAAGAAGCAAATCGGCTACAATCGTGGACTTCAACCGTCGTGGTGGCCGTGATGATTGTGTAGAGCTTCGCTACCTTCAAGTTAGTGTGAGCTTCCTTCATTTTTTTTTTTTTATGACCGCTCCGGTTATTTTTCTACGGGTTACAAGAGGCAGCTATCTTGATAGGACGTTGAAGTTGCAGATATAGTCGAGGAGGACCGAAACTTGACGGTGCATCATCGCGTGTAATGCACACGAATACACCACAGAGTTTTTTCATCGCTATCGGCGATCAGCTCTCTTTTGTGCCTTTTGATGTGCGCTTCCAACGGTGACCCATCTGCTTTTTGACTAAGGTAGGGGCGTTGGCCTCATTAGGCTGACATTGTTCGGTTGGTGCTCCAAGCTCGAAGAAAAAAAAAATAATAAGGCGGGTGCTGTCAAAGCATTTTTATCTACAGCGACAGCTACGTATGAAAACATTGGAAAGGGAAAATGACTCCACAGCTGTTTGCGACAATGTGTATTAAAGAGACAGTCAGAAAAGTATTTTCTGGGGGAGCACCCACAAGCAGCCAGTTAAAATAATGTAGGGTGAGGGGGTAAGGGGAAGTGATAAGGTGAAGGTAGTAAGGTGAAATGCATATAAAAGGTGGGGGTAAGGTAAGGTAAGCCCCCGAATGGGGAGAAACTTGGTGTTGCTGTGGGTCCTCTGGGTATATATGTATTACAAATATAAGGGAAGCGCAATCTCAGCATAGATAAATTTATTTATTATTGTCCCATTTAAATTGGTTTTTGCCCCTCTGGGTATATTTAAAAATATAAGAAAGCCGGAATCTCAACAATATTTATTTTTTCTATTTCTTATTTATTATCCATTCACCCATCCAACAGAATATAAATGCTGATTTTGATCTAGGAATTCTTGGTTTTAAATTAATTCCCCGGGTGATCGCTAACGAATTTTTTTCTTCGCTATTCCCCATGCTTACCCTCCATTCACCCACAACAGAATATAAACTGATTTTGAACAGGAATTTTTCCGTAGCACCTGCTTAAACTAGCGCATCTTTGCTTACCCCTTCCTTGTATATCATGCGTTTTCTTTTAATTTAAAAAAAGGCAACAATTGCAATAATTCGGAACAGGACATTTTTAGGGCGGGCCCGTTGCGACGTCTTAACTCTTTGGCTTCTTCACACTTAGCCCCTGTTTTCGCAGGCAAAACCAACCAGTCAAATCGCATTAAAAAGCTCGCGGGGGCGGTTTTCAAGGAACCCCTCCGAGAAGACACTATTGCTTCTACCTCTAATTACCCCTTTTGATTTCGTAACACATTTTCCTGGATTCTGAATTAGATCATGACGGCTGCTTCCGTATGAGTGAACTGGTCCTCCTGCCTGCTGGTTTCGTGCCTCGTGCAGTGTGTCCGCTTTTGTGCTATCTTCCGATGTCTTCTTCGAAACAATCATGATCCCATTATCATTTCTTTTCCAAAGTTTGATTACTATACATCGTGGCGTCCAAGCAGAGCGTCTGTGCATCAGTCGTATGTTGTATTCCCGGCGTTCTCGCGTAGTCGTGCGTGCAGTTTCGCCTTTATTTAAATTTCTTGTCTACCGACGCCGGTCGTTTCACCTACATCTTGGCGACCAGATGTCGTGGGAACACAGCAGACGGCGCCCGCATCCGTGATTTCTCCGATTGCTGCTGCGCGAATATGAGCTCGCCGGAAAGGCGACTGTTTTTTGGCGCCAGGCGTGCCCTGTCCTGTATGTACTTCTTTTACGCGAAAAGTTTTTTTATTATTAGTTCGACCATCATTCATAGCATTTCCTCTTGTTGTGCGTCAACGGCAGGTCGGATTCCAAAAGCACAAGTGCGCGGTTGGTGTGACGTCTTCTTCAACGCTCGTCTTGGGATCAACGTTCAATTCTTGATTTTATTTTATTTTCGAACCAGGATATCACATTATTCTTAACCCTGAATTGGTTGGCCGACATTCTTTAACTCTTGAGAACCGGTTCATGACGCATGAACCGGTTCTCGTACGCGCACATAACTTAACCAGATCGGCGCAAAACTGGAACAAAATTGAGCCACCTGAACCCGATCCGGATAAGTGTTTCTTTCTGGCCCGACACCAACCATTCGTCCAACACACATTCCTGCGGACATTCTTCGTGACATTTCTGAAGCGTGTCGTGCCGAAAAGTGGAAATTTTCTTGTGCGATCACAAAGTTCGCTTTACGACGTTGCATTAAACAACAACCTCTGCGCTCTCGTGTCCCGTTAATAAGGTTGTTTGTAAAACTCCCAAGCTATACTCGCCCCCCCCCGCGGGTCTCTTGTGGCTTATGTGATCATGATAGCTGCAGTGAAAGCAAGCAACGAGGTGTGCGTTCTAACCACCGTACAGTGACGAGCTGTTTTTTATTTAATGAGTTTCCATGGTTTCCACTGGGACCCACTAGCGCAGATGAATCCAACACAGCTTCTAACTAGTCATGTAATATATATATATATATAATATATATTATATATATTATATAATATATATATATATATATATATATTATATTATATATATATATATTATATATATATATATATTATTATATTATATATATATATTGTAACGTGCAGCAGAGCAACTGACTCGAACCATGGTTGAAGATGAATCGGTGTATTAAACGGTAGAATGATCTATGTACAGTATTTACATGGCGGCCATTAAAGAGCCAACGCAGGGTCCACCAGCACTTTCTTCGTCGTCGTCTTCACGGGCGATGTGGGGTATTGTCCACGTACATGTCCCGTGACATTACCCCCCGGTCGAGGGCGACCGTCCCGGTCGAAGCTGCATCGCGGTGATAATGGTGAAGCAGATGAGCAATTTGGGAAAACACATGTCGGGCAGCGTGTCCCACCCACCTTCGTCGTCGTCGCAGGTGCTCGCGCGTGACACTACACGCCGCTGTCGTATTATTCGTATTTGATTGTGCAACATACCTCCTCCTCGAAGGCGAGTGCCGCGGTCGAGTACGCCGTAGCACGATGAGCTCAGTGAAGATGAACGATGTGATGAGAGTATACAGGGAAGAAGCTCTTGCCAACACAGATGTAAGGGAAGGGTTGGTGAGCAAAGTTCCGCAGCAGCAACGTCTGCAAAGCGACGATGAACCGGTGAGGGCTTGGAACCACGTCGGACCACAAGGCTGGGGGCACGTCATCGTCGTCTCGTCACATGTCGTCGGGTCTTGGCGGGTCTGGGTCGGCTCGTCACGGGCTGGGGACACGGGGCGGGGGGATGTCGTCGAGTGCTTTAGCGGCGGGGCTGGGGCTGCCCGACGCGGTTCACACATCCTCGATGATTCCGCCGATGTGATGAGGTGCGAAGCTGGGCCAGGACGGGGATGACGAACCCGCACTCTCCACCAAATGTTAACGTGGCAGCAGAGCAACTGACTCGAACCATGGTTGAAGATGAAGCGATGTATTAAAAGGTAGAAGGATCTATGTACAGTATATACATGGCGGCCATTAAAGAGCCAACGCAGGGTCCACCAGCACTTTCTTCGTCGTCGTCTTCACGGCGATGTGGGGTATTGTCCACGTACATGTCCCGTGACAATATATATATATATATATATATATATATATATATATATATATATCGAAAAGGCAACGATGACAGACGAAGCAAACTGCGCTCTGTTGTCTGCTTCCTTTCGAATCTACGAGTCTCAATTTCGCCTTGCTAAATAAAAAGAAGACAACCGCAAGCCCTCAAGACGTTATTGATGGTGAATCTAATGGAAGCGCACTTTAGCAAATTGAACCCACATCGTCATTGAAAACTAGCTGCTACACGCGCTCCAGGTGGTCACTTTTTTATGTAAATTTGATTTTCTGGCACCGCAGTTTATTATACACTTTGTACCAGTTATTGCCAAAGCCCACCTTCCCTCCCCCCTTCCCAGCATTCCTATCAGCCGATTCAAATAGCAATTTCCTGAAACCCACAACACGGGGTGTATCGCTTTTACATTCCAAATACTCTTACCAGATATTTTATGTTTATCATCCCACATGCCGAGCGTTTTTCATTGCGATCGTTATTTTTTTTTTATCCGGGATATAAACTACGAGCCTGAAGTCCTCTTTCTTTTCCCGCCTGAGGCAGTCGGGTCGCAGGCGTGCAAAACTTCAGAGATAGGCAAGGCTGTTAGAATATGAAGGGGGAAAAACATACACTGAGAAAGCATAACCGCAAAGATAGGCAAGAAATTTCGCCATTATACTCGGCTGATCAAAGCCAAGCTTAAAAGCCCTCAACTCTGGCGACATCGTTACGATATTCAAAACATCTGACGCGTGTTTTCCGTCTCCTCGAAATGGACCGCCTAACCAAGGTTTCACGGAACACGAAAAAAGAAATATAACCCGCAAAAATTGCATTTTCTTTCTTTTCCCAACGCTCATCCCATGCATTCAGCTAATATGAAATTCAAAAGTTCCGCGCGCAGAAGCTACAGGTTTGTCTTGTAGCAGAATTCGGTGCACGCATTCACCGCATGTGCGGCTCCATCTGCATAACACGGCCGACCTTGCGCGGCCGGTCGGTCTCGCTCGTGTGCGCGCCCGGTTCGCTTTGATGTCTGCTCGGCATACGCGACGGCCGGGGGCGGTTTTGCGGAAGATGCGAACTTCGATTACGGCACAGGAACTCGTTACGAACTTTCTCCCTGGGTACCCCGACGAGAAGGTCGCCGCTATGTTTTCGACGAGCTCCAGCCGGTCGACGCCATTCCGTGATTTATCGATCGCCTGTCGATGAACCAGTAACAATGATTGGAAGTTCTGTATTTTTTGTCAGCCTCTCAGATGCGACAAAGGTTGACCTTCCGAGTAGCATCAATCCCTGAGTGGATATGAGCCGCACGTACAGAGAGATATGCAAACCCATAGACAGTGCTCCTTTGCGAGTTATGCGCGCCGACTCCTGTGCTCACTTGATAGTACAAGGCAATTGTTACCATCTGGATACGCCCTTCCCCAATAAACCCCATAAGAAATCTGAACAAGATATATATATATCTATATATATATTACTTTATATATATCTATATATATATATATATATATGAATAAGGTAGGCAGTAAAGAAAGCCAAGAAAGCAAAGGGGAAAATGTCGTAGGTCATTTTATTAACATTAAAATAGATACAGTTATTATTAAAAAAAAGAAAGTGGAGAGGAACAGGCCCGCTGGGTGGGACATGTGCTTTTACACTTTCTTTTAAAAAAACTGTATCTGTTTCAATGTTCCTAAAATTGCCTACGACATTTTCCCCTTTGCTTTCCTTGGCTTTCTTGACAGCCTACCCTTTATTCTGTCTGAATTCAACGAGCCCCTTCGGTCACCGGCCACGTAGCCGTGACCGGAGAAGACCAGCCACCGGTACGTTCTCATGGTGTTGGGGGTGGCCTTGTACTTTAATGAGGCTGAAAAACCAGAGCGACAGCGAAGGCGAGAGAGAGAGATGAAACTTTATTCTGCAGCTCAAGTCCGAGCCGCGGAGTTATGAAGGGTGTAACCTAAAAGCGCTCTAGCAACGAGAGCCAGGCACCAGCGCGTGCGATCCGAAGACGATGATTTAGTTACCTCTTCCTCGTCGTTGATCACCGTTGTGTATCCCCTACGCAAGAGTGTCCTTTCTTATAAAACACGTGACAATAGTTATTCTAAAGATGACCCGATATGGGAGAAACAGTACGAAGCCCGTTTCCTACAGCGGCGAAACAATTTCACAAGCACAATGCGACTTATCATCAGATAAAAGCGCCGATTTTAAAAACAATGAAGCAATAATGAAGTAGTGCTTCTCCGCCGACTATTTATTGAGCCAGTAGTCTGAGCAGCCGTTACACTGCGTGCAAATTTTGTGGATGCTCGTGCAAGGTCCACGAAATGCCTAATGATTTTAAAAGGACATGTACGCAAATAGCGCGCATTTTCTTTTTGAATTCAAGCTCTCACTTGAAGGCAACGTATGAAGTACGTTAATGTTTCAATGTCTGCCGGGCAGGTTTTCACACGGCGGAATTGCTTAAATTTTGCTGCCGCCACACCGTGGGAATTTAAATTTCGGACGGGGTTCTTTTGTTTTCATTTTTTCTTGGAAGTACAAAACATATCGATGTGCACACATATCGTACTTCGGACGATCTCTTAAAAAGCTTTCTCCCACCTGAATGTGCGCTCTCGATTAACCCGAAGCCCTTCACAATACACGGTGCTCCTCACAACATTGGAATTCTTACAGGAGCTAAGAAGCAAACCAGCGCACCATATAGTTATCACAAAAGATAAGCGACGCAGAAAGGCAAAAAGTGCCAAAATTCCGTTTTCACGTGCGTTTACCCATGCTTATTCTAGTGCTTGTCCCTGAAGAAGAAAGTGTATGACAGCTGCATCTTACCGGTACTCACCTACGGGGCAGAAACTTGGAGGCTCACTAAAAGGGTTCAGCTTAAATTGAGGACGACTCAGCAACAATGGAACGGAAGATGATAGGTGTAACGTTAAGGGACAAGATGAGAGCGGAGTGGGTCAGGGAACAAACGCGTGTTAAGGACATATTAGTAGAAATTAAGAAGAAGAAATGGCTGTGGGCAGGGCATGTAATGCGAAGGCAGGATAACCGTTGGTCATTAAGGGTAACAGAGTGGATCCCTAGAGAAGGCAAGCGTTGCAGGGGGCGGCAGAAAGTTAGATGGGCAGATGAGATCAAGAAGTTTGCGGGGATAAATTGGTCACAGTTGGCACAGGACCGGGATAATTGGAGAATTATGGGAGAGGCCTTTGCCCTGAAGTGGGCGTAGATAGGCTGATGATGATGATGATGATTGTAGTGCTTTTTAACGTTTTAAATTATTCATCATAATCAGCAGCCTCTTTATGTCCACTGCAACACTAAAGATTTCCGGCCATATGTGTCGTCCTAAATTACAAAGTTTAAAAGGGGAACGACTCTAAAATACACTATGCCGTATTTTTTAATATATCTAATATACAGCATAGAAAACAGCTTCGAATACGGCGGCCAACTTGACTGCCGTCCGAATCCCACAGCAGACGATGAGGCAAATCTGCGCCAATGCGGATGGTGTACTATAAAACGTGCGTCATCTTTGCGAGTAGAATTATGTGTTAGAGCGCCCGCCTCCTGATACTCTCGTATATAGTAGCAGTTTGGCTGGACGCCTAACTGATGAACGGGTCATTTCAATTAGCAAAACAGGCGATTGTCAATTAACTATGTGACAGTTACTCGCCTTAAAGAAATTGGTTGCGGTGGTTATTTTTTGTGATTTAGTCATGGCATGAATCAATTAGCTGTTACTGATTCATATAAGGAAGCACAATACCACTTGTGTATAGTTTATATCAGTATAGTTTATAGTACCATTTGATCGTACTATAAACTATACTGATTTATATAACGGCCTCACCGCTGCATTTGCGCTGCGCACGAAGGAGCATGCATCGAAAGTTCAAATGAGATTGGCGCCTTCGTGCTCGCACGAATTTCCCGTTTCAAATGGCATAAATCTAAGCTTAATTGTGCTGCCTGTTTTTCATTCGTCGTGGTCCCTCGCTCCATCTCTCGTCGCTTATGGCCGTCTGTTTACAGACCTTCTCTTAATGTGCTGTGTGCGAAATCAGCGCATAAAGAGATACAAATCTCTAATGATCTTCCCGGCTGTTTGTACTGTTCTATTTGCCTTTCTCTGCGGCATTTCTTTACTGAGATTTTTTTTACGGGAGAAGAGAGTAATGGGTCTTGCCGGAGTTTCTTTCTGAGATCAAATGAAGCAGAAGAACGGCTGACAAGATTTGAACATAAAACAACTGCACTTCAAGAATATTTTTAATAAAACGCCGAGCCGACTTTGTGCGCTTCCTGCCGTGCAGGGCAGTCATTACTGACTTTTTTCGAAGTGCCAGTAAATAAGGAGGAGGATAAAAGCGAACTTAAGTGCTGCATGTGCTACATCGGAACGTCATTAATTACCTTTCAAGACTCGCACTTCAGTAATTAAACGAAATATTTTATGCACTAACCTCTGCAGTCTAGGGAATAACCTTATGAATAAAAGAAAGTGGTTAAGGGTAATTTAAAATTCGCAGTTTATATTTTCAAACTGGGCCCTTGCAATGGTGCATCGCTGCTTTAAGCCCTACTTAATTAGTAATGCGCTTGTACCTGCAGTCGCGTTTCCACTTGTCGCAATTAGGCGGTTCTCGCACGCGCCTTTCTCTGGCCGGTGTTCCTGATTCAACGTATTTCACTCTCACTCCCTCTTTATTCTAGATCAAAGGAAGCTCTGTGCGGACGTGAAACTGGTAAAAGTCTCGCCCTGCGGCAGTCAGAGAAGCTAACGTGACCAGCTGTCAAATACTGCGTGATTGCGTCCGTCCGTGCGTCTCTCTCTCTCTCTCTCTCCCTCCCTCTCTCTCTCTCTCACTTATACTACTGTATATAGTCTGCGAACTCTATAAACTCATCTACTATACTCCTTCTCTCATATACTATCTATCTTCTCTCATCTATATATCTCTCTACTCTCTCTTCTCTATATATCTCTCAGAAGATGATCAGGCGCGACAAGACAAGGCTCCCTGCGGTGTTCACAAAGAATGCATCACGTTTGGTGCCACCTGAGGACCAAGGAGGTGGCGCCAATGTTGCGGTCTTGTCTGCAACATGAGCCGAGTCACCACCTTACCGGGATCGGCCACCGTCGACGGAGAACAAAGACATGGAACTTGACACTGGTACCGAAAACCTATCTGCACCCCATGATGGAGGCTCCAGGGCGAAAAACCAGAGGTCATGGAGATAAAGCAGGCGAAGAAGTTGCTTTCCAGGGATACTTAGGATCCTGTTCCTGCTGCTTCGACAGTACCATCCACGGCTTTGATGCCGCGTGCCACGTCGGTCTCTGGTAAAGCCCTGCTGAGCTCAGAGGCTCTTCTAAATGTCGACCCTGCATCAACACCAGGCACAGCTTTGGCTGCCTTTCCGGCTGCGGAAAGTGCAACTACTGGTCGCCGTCCTGCTGCCCGGCCTCCAGATCCTGATGGAAGTGTGGGTAGGCGAAGTAGAGAGTGAGTGAGTGCTTTATTGATACAGAAAGTGGGAAAGAAGTGGAGTGGGGATATTTTGAACTCATTTGGAGTACACCAGCATACAACCCAGTCCGGGGGAATGGGGGAAGGGGAATGAAAGGGGATAGGTGAGAGCAAATGGGGACAGAGAAAGAGGGAGAGAGAGAATGAAATAGATGGCGCAGTTGGCGGAGGATTCAGAGGACGACTTCCTGGCAGTAGTCGTGCGTAGCGCTGACAAGGCTACGTTACGGGGCCAAGTAGCACTGGGCACGGCGCTGCCAGACCTGGAGCTGCTGCAACTGCGGGCCAGGCGGAACCAACTGCAGCGGCGAGCCATCCGAAGCAGGCGTCCGGAGGACTGGACGGCATACCGGCGGGCGGACGTAAAGTACAGGAGGGCCAGGCACCGTCGGAGGGAGAGCTGGGAGTCCCTCTGCGCCTCTTTGGACTCTCGGCGAAGTAGAGACACTACACTGCTGTAGGGTTTCATGGTGGACGCTCTTTCCTTTCAGTGTGGAACGTTAAATGCACGTGGCTTATGTAACAAGAATTGCCGAGGCCAGCTTCTTCACTTAATGTGCGGTTGGATGCTTGGCGTATTGGCCATTCAAGAAACCAAAATCGAATCGGATGAACGTACTGCGGAAGCTCTGGATCTTTTTCAATCAGATTATGAAGTGTGCGTTAGCAACGCGAAATGGTTTTCTGCTGGGTGAATGCTCTTTCTGAACAAGCGCCTCCAATGCGGTGTAGAAACTGTATCTACTGATCGGGAGGGGCGCCTTATCGTATGTGACCTAATAATCGGGGGGTCATTCATGGAGTTTTCTTGTCGTTTATGCATCATCTAAACCTCGTGAAAGGGAGGAATATTTCCTATCATTACAGACTCACCTGTGTACTGAACGCCACTTAATGGTATTAGGGGACTTTAACTGTGAGTGCAGCCCGTGTGGCAGGTAGTGTGAGTAACAACGATCGGGCTTTAGTGCAATAACATTGGAAAACATTGTTCGTGACTTTCACCTTTCTGACAATGGAGAAAACGTCCGACTGCAAAATCGTTTCGAAGATTTTCAGGGGTTCAGGGGCCTCTCACGCTAGGCTAGATCGTATTTGTGTTTCTTTAGATACCCTATCGTGTGTCCATACGTATTTTGTGCATCCGGTATTTTTCAGTGATCATTGCCTTGTATCTGCTTCGCATGGTAGCCAACAGTGTTGGAGCCATCGCGCGCGCCGCCACCGCTCGACCTTTGAGAACACTCTGCCCAGCGTTCGTGGCGGGATCTCTCGCGTGCTTTTCTCATCGCCAGTTCACGTGCGTTCGCGCCTGAAGTGGAAGCACCGAACCGCCTGCGCTACTGCAGGCGCCGAATTCGCGAACCCGGACGCCGCCGGTTCTATAGCGCGTGCTAACGCGGCCCACTTTGGGAGCGATGTGAAAGCCTTCGGGCGAAACGATCCGGGACTGCCAATCATGGAGAACTTTCAGAGGCAGGGTTGGAAATCCATGTGAGGTGCAACATCCGGGTCTCCGACGAAGGGAAAGGGGCCGCCAGCTCTGCTGTTTCTCCAACCTTGCATCACTACAGCAAGCTGCGCCATTTTTTTTTCTTGAGCGCGCACTCCCAACCCCTGCACATGGGCTCCTTGCCTTCTCGCCATTTTCCCTCACACTTCTTGGCCAAGCATTTTTCTCCTCGCCACTTCGCCGAGCGGAATTTCCTGTTAACGATCCGCACGGACAGAAGAAAACTTGTACAGCTCCGCTCTTAAAAATACAAAGTATCAACCTCACGAATGCTGTAATACACTATAAATACGAATACGTCCTACTTGTATAGTTGGCACTCGAATGTGAGTCTTTTCATGCACGTGGCCAAGCTCTTAAAAAGCACCCTAAAACAAGAGAAAACGTCACGTCACCACCACAAAAATAAGGCGTACATAGAAAATCGCAAATCAGGTGTGGCGTAATGGCCACCAGTTTTTCAGCCTTTTTATCGACGCGGTGTTGGCTGCAGCAGGAAATTATTTTGTATTTTGACGGGTGTAACGCTGCAGCAATGAACGCTATGCAACCTTCCGCGTTACCGACCTTGTTGCAATGATCCTTTGCGGTATGAAATGTCACGTGTCGTTTTCGACGAAGCGAGGCAGCCAGATGCTATCCATAAAAACTCTTGGTAAGACATCCGCCACTGTGTAGGCGGGCTGCTTCGAAGAACACCGAAGTCTTAAAAAATTGCCCCCACCTCCCCGAAGGGAATCGTGAGGAAGTGCGAATGCATTTCTTGCGCCGAGAGTACACGGCGTAGTAATTCTGCCATCGCCTTGAGAGGCGCAGTACCGGCGAGGGGGAGCTGTCAGGCGAGGGGAGAGGCGCGCGCCGAGGGTGAGTGCAAACCTAACGGGGGGAGAGGCGCGCCAGCTGCAGAGCATGTGACGTCACGGCGCGAGGAGAGGGGGAGCAGACGCAAAGGCGCTAGCGCGCGGTCACGTGGGAGTGTGACGTCACGGCGCGAGGAGCGGTGCGGGAGCCGGCGCGGGCGCGCGCAGCCACGGCGCGGGAGGCGGAGCGCGCGCGGGTCACGTGGGGTGTGACGTCGCTGCGCCGTTGCTACAGACGCTCCTCTCCGCTCCTCGCGCCGTTGCTAGGGGAGAGGAGGAGGAGCAATGCGGACGGCGGAAGGTTCGGGGTCGCTTATAAAGTGCATCGCACTTAAAATATTCCTAAGCGCCCGATATCATTGTTATACACTGGCTGAAGCAAAACAAATAAAATATAAACAAGGACGCCTCGCATACGTCAGCAGAATTTCTAACAGGATAACACGATCGAACAAAGGCGCGAGCGACGACGAAACAGAGAGGAACAAATAAGACACGACCTCCCCCTTCTTGACCGGTCGGCCGAGGCAGATTTTGGTGAGCAGGAAGGAGTAAAAAGTGCATGACAGGGTACCGGATATGGAGGGTAGCTGCATACTTTATATTGCAGAATTAATCCGTGTTCAATGCGAACGCGCTGTGTGGGGTTGTTCACGTACACCCGCAAATACATACATGCATGCATACATACATCCACACGTGCGCACATACATACATACATACATACATACATACATACATACATAAATACATACA
This sequence comes from Haemaphysalis longicornis, assembly GCA_013339765.2. Classification (NCBI taxonomy): domain Eukaryota; kingdom Metazoa; phylum Arthropoda; class Arachnida; order Ixodida; family Ixodidae; genus Haemaphysalis; species Haemaphysalis longicornis. Next base: position 110,117,085 of record CM023456.1, read on the forward strand.
TACATGCATGCATACAAACATGCATACATACATACATACATACATACATACATACATACATACATACATACATACATACATACATACATACATACATACATACATACATACATGCATGCATGCATACATACATACATACATACATACACACACACATACATACATACATACAGTGCGCGTCAGCCTTATCTAGGGCAAGTGAGCGCGGGGCTTCGGAGCATGCTGGCGACGTCTGCTGATAGCCGCTGGGTTAGAGATAGCTTGCCTTTGCGCGTGCGTGATCCGGACAGGCTCGGGCCGGTCGCGTTTAGCTTGGGCCTCTCAAATTTCCAGACGCCCTCACCCGCTAGGTGCGCTTCTGTGCAGCAGTGCCAGGCGTAAGGGTGGCACCGGAGATAAGCGCGTAACTTGACACTGTGCATTATCACACCAGGAAGTCACGTAATCGCAGAAAAGGTTCGACCGAAAGCACTGCAGTGCATTCTTGTTGCGTGATCTTGGTACGCGTGTGATTCAGAAGATACGCAACTGCCCGCGGTGACATACTAGCACCGCGTCAAACGACGCGTCCATCGGCCTGTCACCGCTCACGGCCGGGCATGTGGAGATCAGCGCCTCGTGGTGTGCCTGCAGATGAGAGGGGCCTGTGCGAAACAAGACCGGCCCACCCTGCCCGAGATCGACGCACGCGCAATGGCAAGCTATCTCTAACCAGCAGCTATCAGCAGATGTCGCAGCACGCTCCGGAGCTGTGCGCTCGCTATGCCCTAGACAAGCCTGACGCTCACTGTACATACATACATACATACATACATACATACATACATACATACATACATACATACATACATACATACATACATACATACATACATACATACATACATACATACATACATACATACATACATACATACATACATACATACATACATACATACATATGCAGCCAAATAGTTACTTCTACTTTAGGCAAAGGAAGTGTTTGCGGTACACCTTTTCTTCGGGGATCGGCGCCCAACTTGCATGTAAGGGGACTTTCTCCTTTATGGTAAGTTTCGACATTTCACAAATCGCTTCGAGTGCCAAAACGTCTGTGACGCATCAGTCTGCCATCTGCGCGTCATGATCTGTGCAGAAATAGGACGAAGAATTATACGCATGGGGAAAATGGTGCTCTTGTTCTATGTCAGCAATGACGTCGAAGATGGTGAAAGATATCTTCCGTAAAGAAAGTCCCCAGAGAATACGGTTTAGTTGGAAATGATGCAGAAAGCATCCAGCTTTTGCTGGTCCATAGTTAAAAACGTGGGATTGCCGACGAAAGGTTTATACAAAAAAAAGACGTTTCGTTTTTGTGCCCGAATCTTGTCAAACCTTAGATTTCGTTTCAGTTTTTGCTGGTCCTCTCGTCCGAGAAAAGCGTATCCTAGCACGATTTTTTACGGCGCGACGATGGGCCGAGCAAGGCGACCGGTGATGTAGAAGACCCCTGACAGATAAGTCACAACTGTCCACAGGACATGTGCGTTCGAAGCTATGGGTACGAAAAAAATCCCCCCCCCCCTCATTTTTTGTAATGCGTAAGCGCTTTAGAGCTGCTTGCCTCTGAAGAAAGTGCGTCCGTCGGTAACGTAACGCGTTGCGCGTTACGTAAACGGCTTTAGGTTCTTCATGTTCTTCAACAGTAAAAGGCCTCGGGTTCTTCATGTTCTATGTGACTGCTTATATTTACCCCAAAAGAGTGTCTTCCCAGCGATTCATTTGTGTATAATAATGAAGCCGAGTAGCCAAAGCATCGATCTGCGCTAGTCGGTACGGTTGTGAAATATCATTACTTAGCGCACGAGAGAACAGGACGGAAGAACACGGAACAAGCGCTAGTCCTGCGTTTACACTGGTCCTGCGAAGAAAGAACGCACAACTCTCGTCCTGAATTCTTCTTCTGACCTGTTCTCTCGAACGCTAATAACGTTTCACTGCAGCCGACTCTACGGAGGCTTACTTCGTAGCAGTCAAGCCCACTTTACAGTGCCTTCGTCTTTTTAAGGTTGGCGCGCCCGCATTGCTTCGGTGTATTCTGGTGAAGCCCACTGTCGCGAAGATGGGTGCTCGAAACGACCCGAAATAAGCGGACCCTTGGGCCCTTCGTCTCTCGGACGGGTATTCCTGGGCATCCTCGGACATCCTCGGACTCATGCGCTTCTTTCTCCTCCCTCTCAGGGCTCGGACTCCTCACGTGACCACGACCCGAACTCGGTCGGAAATGAAGCCGTGCATGCGGTATCCGAATTAAAGGGACTCTGCAACATTTATGATACAGGCTTTCGCTCTTTCTTTGGCGTCTGGAAGCACTGCAAAAGCTGTAGTTATCGCGAGCACGAAGCGGCACTGCGTGATTTGCTCGCCGCAACAGACACACCTTCCGTTTCTGCTTTACTTGTGTGGCGTTCTTTTTGAAGTTGCTAGTTACCTTTCATTGCTGCGACTGAAGGAAAGCCTCTACACCGCTGTAAATGACGCAGTTTCAGCAGTCGAAGAACGCCAAGACTGGGAAAGAGAGAAAAATCTTTCGAGCATTTCTAAATTATCTGGTGGGCACAGAGCAGCAATTTTTGGCTGAGGTACTTTGCGACTCCATAATCCAAGTACTGAATGTGTTGATTGACTACGCTCTGTAAACATTTAGGATTTAGAAAAAAAAGTTGAACGAAGTGTTGCAGGGTCCCCTTAGGAAACGCTCACATGGCGCTCCCTAATGACCGCTCACGGGCGGACGGTCCAAAACACTGGCCTTGTTTCAACGGCCTCCCCCCCCCCCCCCCCCCCCTCATCTTCTCACAAAGACGACAGGACAATGCAGGGAAAAGCGTTTAACAGGCGCCCAAAATGAAGGCTTCGTGCAGTCGGGGTACCCGAGAGTCGGGCTTTGGCATTGAGTACAGTCCGCAACACTACTTGTGTAGAAAAGGATGCAGTCTGGGTTCACAACGGCCGCAAAGAGTAGCGGGACAGACTGATAACAAAGGCCAAATATAAAGGAAAAGACTCAGCAGAAGTCTCACTACCAGAAATGAGCCACGTAAGGAAGCCTAGCAGGACTCCGAGTGAGCGCGAGAGATGCGGCCAGAACTTTTTCGGAGAATTCATCACATGAGTATCCTTAAGATTTTTCCGCAGCTTCAGCCGCGCTTTCCCTTACTTATCGCTTCATTTCTCAAGTCGTCTGCAACGTAGCAGCCCGCGCACTGTTTTCTTAAGACCCGCGAATATGCAGTATTGAAATTTGAAGACGACAGAAAGGGGCAAATGAAACGCAAAAAAAAAAACTATGGTCGGCCACCGCGAAATATACCCCACGACCCCTGTCCAGCACCGTTCGATGCAAACACGATAGCGCGTGGCAAGGAGGACACGGAGGAGGGAAAGGTGTCCGCCTCAATTCCTAGCGGCTCCCGAAGAAGCAAGGGCTGTCGTCAGGGCTATAGTGAAATCGATTGAATTTCTCCAGCGCAGCGTCTGCGAGCATTGAAAAACAAGGGGGGAGGGGTATTATCAAAGTCGCCGGTGGCTGGCTGTGCAAACAAGCTCTTGAAAAGGGAACTTGAAAAGGGGGGAGGTTATTATAGGACACACTTTCTCTCCATGATACAGTGCAATACATCCAGGAAAGTTATGCGACATTCAACGATCAGCGCCTATAGAAACGCTCCGAACAGCCGTAACATTGTTGCACGGCGGGAAAAGCGCGCGCAAAACTGCTCTCCCGACTGGCTTAATTTCCTGTTGGTTAGAGCCATAAAAAAATTGCACGCACACACATGCTGTAGAATGATTTACACCCTTCAAGGAATTTTCACTGCCTATAACAACACCCTCACACCCTAGCAAAAAAACAAACAAATGAAAACACCCTTTAAAGGGGTGTTTCCTTGTGTTTCTTTTAGGATTTGAGTGTGTTAGGGAAAATTATACACTGTAAAATGATTTACACCTTCAAGAGGGATTTTCCCTGTCTGTAATTAGCCCCCTTACACCCTAACAAAAACGCGAGAACGCTGTTTTAAAGGGTGCTATAAACGACAAAGCACCCTGTAAAACGGTAAATCTTTTTGTTGTTCTTTTTTAAAGCTGTAAAGGTGTTAGTTACAGACAGTGAAAATTTCCCTTAAATGCAAATATTTTAAAGTGTGACGGTGTAAATCCTTTTACAGTGCATGCATCCACCGCGGGTGCATGACCCCGGTTTTGAATTCAAATTCAGAGCGTGCTGTACACTTAGAGGAGTGACAACGACGAGGGACGAAACGAGCCCTACACTGTTCAATAATTTACTCCCTTATGGGTGTAAATAACTCCCTACAATTAACACCCTTACACCCGAGAAAAAAAAAGTAAATACAATTTACGGGTGTTCTGTCGTTTATAACACCGTAACACCCTAGAAAAAACACAAGAATACACCCTCTTGATGTGTTTTTTTTAATTTTTAGATGTGTTTTTAGATGGGTGTTTATTCGTTAATTACACCCTTCCAAAATGTGTTTTGTTGTATTTTGATAGGGTGTAAGGGGGTTGGTTATAAACAGAAAGGGTGTACATCATGAACTTGGAACTATTTTGTTCAAAGTGGTTATCCTTGCAAATACGGCATGCGATGTGGTGGTGTGGGGTACAGTCACCGTGCGACACAGATTAAACAAGAGGTCGGCTGGCGCGTACGCTCATGACTCATGAGCCATCCGATTTTTGTTTAGCATTGCGACTTCCCCGTCGGTTAGTGCTATCGCCGGCGCGCTGACACATGGGCCATATCATATATAGCCGGATGTTACCTCGGAACGTAACCCGCTCAACCCCCTCCGCTACCCAAACTCAAAACGATTGGGGAAAAAAAAAAAAACTTGAATTGTGGTTCAAAACTTCGCCACACATAATATTGTGATGGTGATACAAAAGACTGACACAAAATGTCATACTCGTGTAGTGAGGAGTGTGCATCACGGTTACATTGATGAATTATTGATAAAATTACACGTGAACGTACAGGGTAAACAAGTACCCTGTAAATTTTATTCAGCGGGCAGCTGTTACGTTCATACAGCAGGATTTTCTCTGAGCTGTACTTTTCTTTCACAAAAGCCTCGTTAGCAGCGTCGTCTTTTTATTTTTTTATTCGCAGAGAACGCCGAAACAGCCTGCCTCGATGATAAACACTCGCATATAGAGCTCATGCACCTGCCCGCAGCTGTTTTCTTTCCAATAGCACTAACAGAGTCGTGGAGCAATATTTCCACATGGCTGGATTTTTTTAGAAAATGTAACAGTGCTACAAGTCACGAGGCAACAGCGAAAGCAAAGCGACAACCTTCTCGCTTTCTTTTCCACAACTACGTATTTAAACAAGTTAGAGCGCTGGAGGCACGTGAACGTTATACACGAGGCGTGTTCATCAGGGTGTAGTAAGCCGCGAACGATGCGTCCGAAAGGCGTCGACTGCGCGGCTTCCAAAAAGAAAATCGAGTTTGTGTCATGTTGCGATTTAGGTTTCTTCTCCACCGCGCAATTTCAATGTTACCTGTTTTTCATGCTCGTGCTGTGCGTGAACTTGTTTTGCGTTTGCCAAGCAATAAGGTATTGGTTGCTAATCAGCGCTTCCTTGTGTCTTGTCCTGTTTCGGCGCTATTTCCACACTTTGTGCGTTTTTTTTTTTTTTTTTTTTGCAGAGCACGCTTAGCCTAAGCACGCAGAGTCTTTCACTCCAACAAACAAGCAGTGAGACGCTGAGCTGCCTCTTAAAGAAGTTTATTACGGCTAAGAACGAAAGTAACGAACCCCTGAATTCTAAGGGCCCTGCGTGCTTCCCACGCACGAAGCTCGCGTCTTGAAGAGGTGTACTTAACGTTTAAGAACCACAACACAAGAAGTTCACTTTCTTCGCGTTTCCCTTCTTCAAAAGAAGTGGGCGAGGTGAGGAGGGTTGCGCTTAAAAAAAAAACATCATAATACTGTCTCTGTATACATCGCTGTATACAACGGGCGGTATACGTCGATTGGAAATTACGGGTTAGTCTTTATACTACTTTGAGTTGGCGTAGTTCCCCTCCGTTTCCTTTATATTTCTTTGCACGCCAGGCTAAAAGAGCGCCATTTTGATCCGTCGCTGCTGTACCTACACGAGACTCACACCGCTCTATATTTATACAGTCTGCAGCGCAGACAGCTGGAGATACCCCGTACGCTGAAAGGAAGGCGTGGGGAATATGAGCCGTCAAAAACATGTTACATGAATAACTAAATTCGCACACGATTAACCCAAGGTGATGTAGTGTATATGTCGTATCACAGCACACGGCCTCAAAAGGAGGGGCCGCGCGGTGTGCTATTGTGGATTTGCAGGGTCGTTTCCGATAATTTACCGTGGCATCCGGCCGGCAAAGAGTTCGGGCGGTCGAGGCCGAAAAACGATGTCTCGACATCAAAAAGAAGTCTGCGGGCGAAATGCGCCCCTCCGGCGGTCGCAACCAATGACTTTTGTCGCAACAGCTGGTGTTCCGCGTAGACTATTACGAATCAGCTGTTGGCGCGCTCCGATTAACGTGTGGTTTCGCGCATCTTATGAACGGATCAGACTGATCGTCCAGCCGGGCCCGAGGGGCTTTCAGGAGCCGGCACGTTTTAGAGCAAAAGCTGCATTGCTCCCAGGATAGTCGTCGCAATTGATGTACGGAAATATCTTGACTCCGTTCCTCATGATTCCGTCGTGGAAGGAGCTCGACGTCGAAGCCTATAGGGAGAGAACCTTCAGTTCATACACTCATTCTTGAAAGAGTGAAGCGTCCGCGCCAAGGTGGGCTCGGTATTAGGAGAGAAAACAGAAAACCGAATAGGCGTACCTCAAGGAGCACTGCTGTCTCCAACACTTTTCAATGTAGTCATGGCGGACCTTCCGCCAATTCTGGACAAAATTTCAGCGTATCTTACACCATTTACGCCGATGACATCAACGCATTTGTTCAACGGTTGACTCGTTCGGCGAACAAGAGCAGGATCTGCAGCAAGGACTGGACACAATCACTGACTTTCTGAAGTCAGTTTCTCCAGAAAGGACAGCTTTGTGTAGGTGGTCAATGCCCGCCTTCGCAAGCAGCATGTGAGGGACCATGTCATTTTTTGTATGGGCGGAGCGAGACTGCATGCAAAAGAAAGTGTTCGTATTCTTGGTGTTTCTGTTGATGAAGATGGCGGATGCGGAACATGGACGTCACTTCTCCGCAAGTGGAAGAGCACAACCCACCTAAATAAAAGCGTCACGTCAAAATCATGGGGAACTGACTAGAACTCTCTGCTCACACTTGCGAACGGTCTCTTGGTTTTCAAAACTATGTACGCCATAAACTGTTCTTACCTCCCAAAGAACGAACTGGTAGAAGCTTGGAATGCCGCATTGTGAAGCTCTGCGCATCGTTACACGATTACCAACACTTACAGCCAAGGATGTTCTATACGCACAAGCGCAAGCTAATACACTTGGCCACATCAGCCGAGGACACAAGGTAGGGACGAGATAACCGTTGCAGCCGCTGCAGAACCGACGCAAACTGAGTCCAGCCAAATGCCGCGGATGCGTGTTCTAAAGAGCCTTCTGCAAACGGCGTCATGTGATCGCAGACGACGTACGTTGGTGCACCCGGCACACAGATTCTCAACCCCTTCTTCGCAGCGTGCCTCGGCTTCCACGGCTCACAAGACCAGTGAAGCTGTTTTGATCCTTTGTACTGACTCAGTTTGAAAACCCTGAGTGTGACATGTTCAAACTGACCGTTACGGTTTGAAGGGTATATCAAACTGACCGTTACGGTTTGAAGGGTATATCGATCCTCATTCGGCAGAGTGTTTGGGACGGAGTTCGAGGACGTTATTCTTCTCGTTTGAATTGTCATGTTGTCTCGCCCCAGTGTGGTGCAACGTTGCTTTCTCTTTGCCCAATGGAAAAAAAAAAACTTCAGTTTGGCCCCTGGCTCTTCGTCGCCCGACGAGAACCGGCGTATTCAGCATGGTATGGCCGAACCCGTTCCCCCACCACGGCGCCAGGTCCACCAGAGACAAGCTGATCACTTTTAACGATATCACAGAGCACTACCGTCTCTCCCGTCGTCTCTACCCTACCAGCGGCCCATGCATCTTCTTTCAGCAACATAAAGTACGAACATAGGAGACTCCTTCAAACGGGAGCCTTCCCGCGAGATCCCTTCTCCATCACATTCACCAGTCAGAATTCCCCTCTCCAGAATGTCCCCTTTGTGGTGCGTATGCATCACTCACCCATTGCATGTGGGAATGCCCTCAAGACCCCTTCCCCCCAATCACCAGCAGCGAGCAGTGGGCGGAGGCGCTGGGCAGCTCCGACCTGGCCACCCAAGAGCTCTTGGTTGAACGAGCTGCTTTAGTCGCCACCAGCCTGGTGGCCACCCCGTCTCCTTAACTCATCTGTTCTAATAAAGTGTTTTCTCTCTCTCTCTCTCTCTCTCTCTCTCTCTCTCTCTCTCTCTCTCTCTCTCTCTCTCTCTCTCCCCTCTCTCTCTCTCTCTCTCTCTCCCTCTCTCTCTCTCTCTCTCTCTCTCTCTCTCTTCGCCGCCGGAACGGAGGCAACTCTCTTCTGCAAGCCACTCGCCAATCACGCTACCTCGACGACCCCGGCAGTACTCGTGCGTACCGCGTAAAGTAACCCTGGCGCCAGCGTGCGTTAGGACCATCGTACTGCCGCAACGTAGGGCCGTATACACTTTTTTCTTGGTTTGATCTACCTTATTCAGGATGTCTAATTCAGATAGCATAGCGGGGGACACCATGGATGACCACCTCAAAGGAATCGCCCGAAGCCAGGCCATATAGTTGTGCAGGGTATACATTTACAGCGAAGTTGCATATACTTCAGCGAAACATTCTGACCGCAACCAAGAGGGCCTTCCGCAGGAACCAGTGCACATGCGCAAAAAGAAAACCGCGGTGGAGAGGAGTTAGGGGCGAAATGGGAGGGAGTGTCTGCGTCTTTCACCTCGGAGTAACAACACTTGCTGGTGACGTATAAACACTTCCGCAGCGTCCGCGTTCAGTGCAACGAAAAGAAAGGGAAGTACTGGTTCTATTGCGGCGTGGATATGACGTCGCTCACTTTTCGGGGAGTGAGCACACGCGAAGTGTGAGGGAGCAAGGGAGAGGAAACGTTGCGTGCAAATAACGGCGCCGCGAACAGCGTCGGGAGTCAGCCCGCCGTTGTCGTGCCGCCAGCGCGAACGCCAACGTCGGGCCGACTTTTCAGCTCGTCCATTGATGGTAGTTTTGCAGAGCCACATGGGCGTCATTTAAATAAACGTTGTCATAAGCCCAAGGCAATCGTCCCCGGGTCTGCATTGCTCGTCATAATACCAATTTAAAATCGTCCTTAGGTGATGATTTCGGCTTGAGAATTTTGGCACACCTGAAGGCGGCAGGGCTCGCTCGGTATCGCCAGGGTCCATGTCTCCAAGCCTAAGCCCATTGAGGTGTTGGTTGAGGTCACAGTGACAGTATTTCTATTGTCGTCACTGCCCGGGGTCTCTTCCAGGGCGAGCTCCTTGAGCTTGGCCTAGCTGTGGATTGTGAACAGCGTAGACATTTCGAAAAATAATTTACCATTGTGGTCGAGGACAGTGTCCAGTTGATGACAAGAACTTAGAAAATGCGATGACATCTCTGGTTAAAAAGTGCGCTAAAATTGTTTTCTATATTTTGCCGCAAGTCAGCGGGGCCGATGTAGAGCACGTCTTTACAGTGCTGCTGCTCGCAGCGCCCTCTGCCCCCCGTGCTTGTATGTGCGTGTGTGTTCGCGTTGCGAAATCGCAGTCTACATTTCCGCCCCACTTTCACGACTTTATCATCCTGCTGACTTGAGCAAAGAACACCCCTTGGTCGTCCCGCGTTTCTCAATTCTTTCCAGATTTTGTGATATTTCATACGTGCCGACGGCGGCCTTTTTAAAAAACAACGTGCTTTCGCTGAGACAGCCAGTATTTTAAGCAGGTGATTAAAGCGAGCTAGAGTAATGTTAGTCTTTAAAGTAACTGGGTCCATTGGTCCCAAACGACAAAGTATTCGTACAAACTTCAGGCCTCAAGTAGCATAGCGTATAATAGCAATGCAAGTGTCATTGCTCCTTTAAAGGAAACTGACGCATTTCTACTGGCGTCAGTGCTGACTCCAATGACGTCAAATATAATATTGCTTTCAAAAATAGGCCTCTACAAGCAGTGATCATAATTCCAGCATGCGTCAGAGTGGTATGCGTAGGTATAGATCAACATACTCGGAGGGCAGAGTATGTTGATCATACTCCAAAGCAGAGCAATGCCACGGCACTTCAAAGCAGTGCGGTTTGAAGCCTCACGCAATTATCATGCGATCCAAAGTTATAGAAAAATCATGGAAGGTCGCTTCTACAATAAATGTAAGGGCCCCTTTGCAGGTGAGAACCGTTCCGCAACCCAGGAAGCATTGATACCTCCTGGACTTTTTCAGAGCCTGTATAAAGCTTGCATACACAATAGCACACAGTCGTACTACCAAATCAGCAATGAAACACATCGCCACAATGGTCGCGGTTTCATTGCGCCTTCAAAAACGGCCAGGGTAGGGGCACGTGTGGGCCTACCAGCACTTACATGCGAACTTTATTTGTGCCTTTGCGCTGCAAACGGCCACGCAGGCAAGCAAGCACCGTATTTCAAAAATAGCTGGGCTCCGCCAAAAGCCCACACATTTTCGTGCCTAAGGATAATAGAAGAAATCAATACTACAACCACTGGGGAGCGAGATATAAAGGTGTAACTTCGCGCAAGCTGCTTGGAAGGAAGGCAATGGCAACACATCTATGCTCGCCGAGAGCTCGCTCCTAATGGGGGCGAAACCTTTTAGGGGCTGGGGCTGTTGGCGTCTCCTGTCGTCGTCGTCGTCCTAATCGTCGTCTCATGTAGTCACGGTACAGAAACACCGGGAAACTCGTTTACGCCTCGCGCTAGAGCGTAACGCGAGCTAAAACAACAACGGGACACTCGTTTACGCCTCGCGCTAGAGAGATTCGTGCTTTAAAGAGAACAGGCTTTTACAGCAAAGCTGCATACCTCTAACCCCCAACGGTTTCACCTCCGTTGGCAAGAACGCCTAGGCGCCAAGACTTCTACACGGCAGGCTTCGCCCCTCCCCAGGTGTTTCACGTTAGTGGTGATGGCCGGGGATTTTTCTTTCATGATCATTTCTTTTGCACACGTACACGTCAGGCGATGACGCCATGTTGCAAACTCTAGAATGCTGCATTACGGATTGCCTATGCAGTTTCGTTAGTCTGCATTGGTCTTCCTTATTGTCCACAGCATTCTCTTCCCGTGGTGATCCATCGGTGCTGACTAACTCTTACGTTTATTCACCTTCTTACAGTTCTGATATGTACAGACTGCCCTCGTACAATCTCAAGGACAGCTACTTTGCCCAGAAATATCCGAACGCATGCGAGCTTCTCTTAAACAGTTTTTTTTAAGACGATAGTCTTCCTTGGGCTACTTGGACGCGGAGATTTTGGTCTGTCTTCATTTTATCGTCCTGATTAGCCGCCCGGCCAAGTCAAAGCCGAGGCCAGCCGTTTATAGCAGCCACAGCCACAATTTTAACCAAACTGCTGGTAATGTTCATCTTGTCAACATTGATGAGCAAAAACAAAACATTACGCATATCCCAGGCCTGACTATGGGACCTCTTTCTGTATATCTTGCACATGTTTCTGTATTTCGCACAATAAACCTTTTCTGAAGATATCACTCATCATCATCAGCAGCAGCAGCCTATCTACGCCCACTGCGGGGCAAAGGCCTCTCCCATGCATGGATCTTCATTTATGCCAAGACATCAATATATAAGTGATATTTGCAGTGTTCCTTCATGCTTGAGTTTTATTTATTTATTTATTTATTTATTTATTTATTTATTATTTTATTTATTTATTTATTGTGTCCATCCTTCTTCTTTCATCCTAAGCTGTCACGATGATGAGCGAGCCAGCGAGCGATGCCCGGCCACGTGTGTTCTGGGGGCGCCCGCGAGAAAACTTCGCGCCGAAAGAACGCACGCGTGGATGTTCCAAGCAGACGCTGCACTCAATCAAAAGAATTCCCCCGCATAAGCGGGACCGAGTAACGCAGTTTAATACTTTGCACGCCCAGGCGGCACTTTGGGGAGTCATTAGCGTCCGTCTTCAATATTTAAAATTCCCCGAAAGATCCCGCTTCCCCTTTCAACCTCTCGCGCATTCTTAGCGCACGTGGCTGCCCAAGAAGGCTTCGGATAGAGGGCCGAACGTCCGCCGACACCTTATCAGGCCCGCACGTGGCTGCCCAAGAAGGCTTCGCGTATCGATTCAGCAGCGTCGCCGCCGACAGACAAGGCCGCGGGAATCCCGCTTCACAGTCACCACCACCATCATCTCTCTCCCTCTCTCTTTCGCTCGCTCTCTCTCTCTTCTCTCTCTCTCTCTCGCGTACGAGCGGCCGCTTATTTCAGAGCCGGTCAACCGACGATGTTCGTTCCTCTCACTGGTCTTTTCTCGCGCCGTCAACTTAAATGCTCCGTCGCCAGCCAGGTTGTCCTTGGTGAAGCCATAATGGCCAGGCCATTGTCAGATTTGCTCTTTTTCTGAACGTCACGCACCCAGCTACCAGCATGTTCGTGACAAATACATATCTTACACGCTGCTTTGTAATCGTCACACAGATAGACGCGCCTTTCAAAGCTGGGCGAAATAGATTAGTCCCATGGTGCAACAACAATGCAGAAATGCACGCATGTATGTATGTATGTATCTATGTATGTATGTATGTATGTATGTATGTATGTATGTATGTATGTATGTATGTATGTATGTATGTATGTGCGTATGCGGGAGCGAGGAGGGTGATTGCTGGATGTGATTTTTGTTTGGTCTGCTCAAGTTTGGTTTCAACCTAGCGCTGCAACCACGCGCACTGTGCGTCACGAGCGATGACCTCACCGTAAGTAAAAGTGACGTCATAACCAAAAGTGACGTCACATCCCGTCGCTACGACTCCACTTCCGGTTGTGACGTCACCGCCGGCCGTGACGTGGCACTCAGAGGCCCTACAAGAAGAGCAGCGAGGGAGAGGATGAAAGCAACGCTGAGGAGGCCTGTTAGTAGATCGAAGGTGACGGCCAAGTGCCTAGCTCCCGCGCACACGCATCTGCCACGTATGTTCGCTTGCCGGCGGAAACACGCGGTGACGTTCGGAGTGTTGCCGTGCGCCGAAGTGTCGCTGCATTTGCTATTTCCGTATTCTGCTCTGCAGTGCAAGGCGTGACAATGATGCGCTTGGACGGGCACTGCGGCACTCAGCGAAGAGAACTCGCGTTAATGGACACTTTATCCCTCTTTATCCAAGTTTGCCCGATGGCAATCTCTGAGTGCGGAACAATTTATCGACCCTAGTGTGCGCTCTTGTCTCTTCTCACACGTTTCCTGATGTCCGTGCGGCGGTGGACAGCATTGTGGATTGCCGTGTAAAATTATCCTGCATTGCTTCAAGATAGAGTCAGAAAGAGAGCGGGTTGAAAGATAAGGAGTGCTGCTTTTCTTGTAACCGTTTATATCGCTTAGTTTCACAATGCCGTACCGCCAGCTTGAACCGCTTCGCTGTGCTGATTCTGTGCTTTTGTTTTCATAAAATCTCTCTCTCTCTCTCTCTCTAGTTGTCTCTCGCATGATTAAGTTATCTGGCGGGGAAAGGCGTTACTCTTCTTCCTTTAATGCAGCCAAACGATCGGTTAGCGCACGCATCCCGTATTAGATGATCAACAACTGAACTAAAAATTGCGCGCAGCGGACTGCATGAGTTCAGCATGCACATAATGCTATTCCATCGCCAATGTTTGCCTGTTTCCACGCCATTCATCATCACAACGTTTTTTCGACATTATAATTTTGAAGAACGTCCCTTCTACATTTCTTCTGGAGGAAAAATATGCTATGGAAAGGGGTATCAACACGGATAGCTCTGCGCAGCTTATTTATGTTATGCCCCGTTCCTTCGTTTCTTAGCACCAAAATTGAGTTTGATGCTGTGGAGAAACGCCTGGTCTGGGTGTGGTCTTCTTCGAGTGTAAACAGAACGCTGGGTGGGGGCTTGATAATTGCCCTTTGCTGGCACAAGCTTCATGATAATATTGGATTAAGAACGATTTCTGCCAGGAGTCCGGCTTATTATGATACTTTCGCAAATCTCTCTCTCTCTCTCTCTCTCTCTCTCTCTCTCTCTCTCTCTCTCCTCTCTCTAGTTGTCTTTCGCATGATTAAGTTATCTGGCGGGTAACCACGTTACTCTTCTTGCCCGAGCGTACGGATATCCTGTTTCAGTTTACTAGGGTTGACAAGAAAGCACTACAGAGACTATTTTATACAGACGAGAGTCCCATTAAAAACTGCTTTGGTACCCTCGATGAATGATAGCAAAGAATACAGTTAAACAATTAAAATATCAGCGTGTAATAACGTAAACCACGGTTGAAAAATAAATCCTTTGTAAATGGGAGCAATATGGCTATCGATGATACAATTTACATAGATGCGTAATCAGCGGAGTTAACGTAAGCAAAGAACAGAGAGCGGAAAGTGAAAGGAACACGACAAAAAAAAGGAGATGCATCCCCAATTGCAGTCGGACATTAGTTGTCAACAAATACACGGGTAAAAAGGAGTTTAAAATACAAATGAAGTGTCGGTCAATATATTCATTATAACATTGCAATAATAAAGATTATGTTAAATATAAAATATTAATGCTTAGGATTAAAGATTAATCTTTAAGCAATAATGATTATATCAATGCAGAGATCAATATTATCGGAAGAGAGAGAGAGAGAAGAGAGAGAAGAGAGAGAGAGAGAGAGAGAGAAAGAGAAAGTCGGGTGTTTTTTGTTTCCCAAAAAATTGCTACGCGCCAGTTTTGGATGGTTACAATGCAGTGAGGTGGATGTGAGAGATAGGGAAGACAACAATTAGAGAGGAAACATAAGTTCAATAAAAATGTCACGCAAGTAAATGTAAGAAACAAAACTCAAAATAAAGTTGAGTAAATAAGTTGAGCAAATGGTGCCGAGGAAGCACAGAACGTCGACCAACAAAAAGGGGGGAAAAAACGCATGATGACGCAAAGGCGTACAGGCGTACAAAATTTTCTCTAGTCCAGAATCTCGCAAAAAACGCAGCAAAATATTTGTCTCTAAAGATGAGTCCTTGTTGCTGGCCCAGGGTCCAAGATAGTGGCACAACTAAGCCTTGCTCCACGACGTACACGAGATAGGCAACTAGCCACGGTTGCTCGCGCAGCGGCAAACCGGCGGCATGTACACAAATGTTCGGCATCCTGGCGCACAGCGCACGTACAGCACAATGGTGAATACTACCACCCTGTTTTGAACTTGAAGCTTCGGGTGTAGGGCACATTAAGACGCGGACGATGCAATGCGCCTTCATACGTTTTGGTTAGGTCGGGTAGAAAACGGAATTTACAAAGAGGGTCAATGCCATGCAGAGGTGGATATCCGCTGCGAGGGACTTCGACATTTGCTCACTCCTCCAGTTCGAGAGATAAGGGCACAACTATACTCGCAAGAGAAAGGAAGCTGTGTCGTGTTGTGTAGACAGTAGCCAGCTCTGGCGGCTGCACCAGGTGTAGTATTTCCTTCTATTCCCGAGTGACCACGCAGCCATTGAAGCACAATGTGATGGCCCGCGCGCACTGCCGCTGTGTGGATTTCGCTGATTTTGCACACAAGCTGACTGCGGTGGTTGGACAGCCTTCGTAGAGCTTGCAAAGCACCCCGCGAGTCAAGAAGATCACCCATCACCGGGCATGATTTGGGCCATTGAAGTGAAGGTTAGCCCTTAGCCGCCAGCTCGGTAGCGGTGGAGGGCCAGTGTTTTATGGAGGAGGCAAATTAGTAAATACTGTAGGGGCTACATATTCAGAGGTGTTCTTTCCATAATTAGTGCGTGACGTAGGTAACCAGAAATTGCAGTTGGCTGCAAACCTTGTGATATTGTTATTTACAGCAAATTTAGTCAATGGATGCAAAATTAAATTGTGAATTTTGTTATTTAAACTACAAGATGGCAATACCAGAATGAAATTAATTGCGAACAGTTAATATCGTACTCTCACAGGGCAGATTATTGTTTGAAATGAAGTGTGCTGTATGTAAGACATGAATCGTTCGATTTCAAGCGTTCACAATTGGCAATAGATAACACCGATATGTGTTCTCGCAAATTTCGCAAACAAGAAATTCACAAACCAAAATTTGCAAACAATTTTCGCAAACAAAAATACCGCAACTATGAGGATGGATGAAGTCAAAATACAGAAACCAAATGAATTGAAAATAAAAAAAAAAAACTACTTGGCAAGCTTTTAACATAGACCTTGAATTCCCAAAGCCGCTTTCTAACTAAGGTGATCAGTGCGAAGATTAAACTGTAGATGGCAATCAAAATGAGTACCAAGAAAAATAGCACCATATACGAGCGGGAATAAAATGAAGATTTAGGGTCAATGGTTGAGAAGAAAAAGGTAAATGCCTTTTATTTAACCTAAAGATCATAACTTGGGTTTTAGATGGGTTTATAAGTTGTTTGTCGTGTCACGATGCTGTTACAACGTAGTTTGTCATACAACGATTTCGTTTCGTCTATCCTTCAACGTAGAGCAACAGAAATATCGTTCAACTCGTTCAACTTAGAAGTAACAGAAGTGACACAAGTTGATTCAATCGATCAGATAATATGAATAATAAAGGACCGAAAAGGAATCCTTGCGGCACACCTTGATTAACAAGACTAGAGTTTATTAAAGGTTTATTACTTCATCCTCACCCCACCCCCCTAACCGGCTCTTCGTGACGTCGCATTACTTGGCGAATAACTACTCCGAAGTTCTTCAGTGTTATGAAAGGTATTCTTGCGTAGCTACAGCATTGAAGATGAAACATCGGCCTCTTTTCCACCTCACGTTTAAGAGATGGTTTGGGTTGCAGACAGATGAAAGCTAAGAAGTGAAACCCTGGCAGTGACCTTTGGGAATCAACTACACAAAGGTCTCAAGCATTTTTTGTATGTGGTTATTTCACTTAGTTTGTATTCATTGGCGGATCCAATGGATGTCCTGACCTCCTATTTTGAATACCCCGAAGAGATGATCTCTCTGGTCGTGAAAAGTCTAGATGAAATCTCTATTTCTGATTTCGCTTTTCGAATATCGGTGAAAAAAAAGTCTCAAGACATTTTCACTGATGAAGTATCTCAGAAACCTGGATCCGCCCCTGTTTGTATTTAAGGGAAACGCGTATTCGAAATATCGCGTTTACAAAAAGATTTCTGCTAGGCTTCTGAAAGGAAATTGCTGAAACTGCCGAGTACGAAACTGCAGAAAGGAAATGGCCGAAACTGCTGATTACGAAAAAGTCGGAATTAAACGGAGTTTTTTCCGGGTTCCCCCACTAGTAAACCTCCGGTACTGGTCTCATACTTTCGCTGGCTTTTTTTTTTAACTAAGTGCAGCTATCCATAAACTAAGTGCAGCGACAAAATTGTCATCCATGTTGTCATCCATCAGCAGCAAGGTTATTGCCAGTGGTTCCAGCGAAGACCGGATATATTATAAGTGATATTCAGGCTTGCCGCTGGCTTCCGAGATGAAGTGGTTCTTGTTTTGCCTTTCAGTTAGATCTGAGTTTTAAGGCGCCTGATTCGTCTCATATTCAAGCACAACGAAATGAGCGCCAGAATAGCGCTAGCAAAGACGAGGATGAAACGGACCGTATGTGTTTTACTCGTTTCGTTCTCGTCTGTGTGTTAGCGGTACTTTCTCGGTAAAATGCCTCGTCAACAGGCCCAAAGCAGAACCAACCGAAATAAATTACGAAACTGGAGTGGAGGGGGTCGTAGCTTGTTTCAAGCTGATGGGAGTGAGCAGAGGAGTGATGGAGAGGAGGAGAGAGAGAGGAGAGAGGAGAGAAGAAGAGAGAGAGAGAGAAGAGAGGAGAGAAGAAGAGAGATAGAGACGAGAGAGAGAGATAGAGAGAGAAGAGAGAGAGGAGAAGGAGAAGAGAGAGAGAGAGAGAGAGAGAGAGAGAGAGAGAGGAGATGAGAGGAGCAGAGAGTAGCGAGGAGAGGAGAGAGAAGATGAGAGAGGAGCAGAGAGAGAGGAGAAGAGAGAGAGACGTGGAGAGAGAGAGAGGAGACGAGAGGAGAGAACGAGAGATAGCGACAGAGAGGAGATGAGAGAAGAACCACTTTTATTCACTGAAGTGCACAGCGCAAACAAAGGGTGAAGACGGATCAACTGTATGCTTCATTAACACAAAGCTGTTTAGCAATTCGTTGGTTCCGGCGTTCCAAAACTCAGTATAACAGTATAAACAGTCAGTCATTACCCACTCGGCTACGACGTAGTTAGTACCCGAGAGTCAAACGGATTACTCATTAGGCTTTGACAGTGGGGAGAGGACTCACGCCACCTGCTGACAAAGGAACACGTGATGAGTACCCTTTGCACCTGGCGTCCAGTCCGTCCAGTCTCAGTCCAGTCTCTTTCATCTACAGTCTCCAGTTCCTGCCCTAGTGGCTCCTCGTGCATGCTCAGACGGCTCTTCACGAGCACGTGAAAACGGCTACAATGGCTGCGGCGCTCGTCAGATTGGCTAATGCCCAATTGAGACGCACACGGCACGCGCGGCGAAAGTGCGTCTGCCGGCTCATGACGCAACACAATCCAAACGAATCCATTTATCCAATCAAGCAAGCCAAGCCACGCCGGCCAAAACGGCCTTCAGGCACAACGCGAAATGCTCAACCTCGGCCAGTGTAGCTTACGCTACAAAAAACAAGAAAACGCGCGACTCAATGCGCTAGCAATGCATTGATGTGTAGTTGTGAAGCCGACCTTAGAAGAACCCGGAGTACAGAGCTCCATACGGCGCACGAGGCGTTCCTACTGATATACAAATATGCGTGCGATGCCCCTGGTAAAATACTTTTAGGGCCGAAGCCCTTCAGGAGCTGGGGCTGTTGGCGTCTCCTGTCGTCGTCGTAGTCGTCGCAATCATCGTTCGTGTTCACGGTATTAAAACACGGGGACACTCGTTTACGCCTCGCGCTAGAGAGCTTCGTGCTTCAAATACAAGAGACTTTTACATGAAAGCTATATACCTCTACCCCCAATGGTTTCATCTCCGTTGGCAAAAACGCCAAGGCACCAATAATGC
Organism: Haemaphysalis longicornis; assembly: GCA_013339765.2. NCBI lineage: Eukaryota > Metazoa > Arthropoda > Arachnida > Ixodida > Ixodidae > Haemaphysalis > Haemaphysalis longicornis. Next base: position 110,136,444 of record CM023456.1, read on the forward strand.
ACTTACACACGGCATGCTTCTCTTCTCCCCAGGTTTGACGTTAGTGGAGATGGCCCGGGATTTTTTTTAGCAGTGCAACTGTGCAAAGCAGTGCAGTCGACTTTAAAGAGGCTCGATGTAGCAGGGCGGCTGCAAAAAATACTTACGCATGTAGTAGGCAATTAAAAGTTATGCATCATTTTTTTGCTAGTCCGGGAAGCACCAATTGTAGAAGCAGTGTATATTTCGTGGTTTCCTAGAGAGAGAGAGAGAGAGAGAGAGAGAGAGAGAGAGAGAGAGAGAGAGAAATAAAAACTTTTATTGACACCACCGGCCTAGGGGGCCGCCACAACTGCTTTTGCTCGGGCGACCAGTGGGCGCTGGGGGAGTCTTCGTCCGAGAGGCCCACGGCCTACGTCCAGTGGTCAGGAGAGGTTATGGTGTGGTGGGGGTCAGAGGGGCAGGCCCATATGTGGTGTTGCACTGTGGATTTAGTGCCACAATGTCGGCAGAGGGGTAGGCGGATGAGCAATACGTCCAGTAGGCTCATCTGAGCAACTGCCTCAATGCACCGGGCCCCTAACAAACCCCTTGATCTACCAGTCCTTGAAGCGGATGTGAGGGCTGTCCTACATCACCTCCGACTGCAGTCAGTTCCCGGTAGTGACCGCATTACCAATAAAGTGCTCCGCAATTTAGACGATCCTTTAATAAAATATCTTACCGATCTATTTAACGCCCCCTCCCCCCGCGAGTTTACTCACGCCGAGGTCACTCTCATTCCTAAACTCTCATCCCACACCAACCTTCGGCCTATATCGCTACTTCCTGCTTGGGGAAACTGGTGGAGCGAATAGTACTTGCCCGGCTCAAAAACTATATTGAGGATAAGCAATTACTTTCCCCACAGATGTATGGATTCCGCGCAGATCTTGTGCAGGTCTTGCGCAGGTCTTGCAGCCTGCCTCTGTACACTGATCTGCAGCGAGCCCCTAACACGACTATTCGGTCATCTTGGCTCTAGACTTCCAAAAAATGATGGTTTCTGAAAAGCCGACGTCTTGAACCGTCTGCCCCCTCAGCGATGAGCCACGATTTCTTGAACCCGAGCAGCGGCTTCGGCCATCCGGACTGCTGTGAGTAGTGGCTCCGGTGCGGAGCTGAGCAGAACAGTCTCCCATTGTTCTGTAGTCTTAATATTGTATCCTCTAATTGTATATCTGACTTGCTGTCATTTTCAGTTGTACTTTCTATCTTTTCTTTTTTTCTTTTAGCTCATGGCAGGACCATATTGTGTGCTGCAGGTCTGCTCTGCTGTTGCCCGTGGTGCAGATGTTTGAATAAAAGTCTGGATAGCAACGGTTGAAAGAAACAGGGTTTGTCAAGTGTTTTTCGGTAACGGCCGCCACGAGTTTATTTTCGTTATTTCATTAAGGGAGTGAAATATTTAGAAAACAGGCATACTAAGCACTAGGTTGTTAGAAGCATTTTCATGAACCAGCAGAAATTTTCGCATTGTAGCAAGATGGTTTTTAAGCTCGTGGGCCATGGATTAGTGAGTCCTATTGGAATATGATCACGTGAGTCCCATCGCGCCAAGCCGGAACCGGAAACAAAGCTTCTTCTCCTTATCTCCGTCGTTCAGGATTTTGTGAACGCAGCGTTGGTCCTCACACGCAAGAAAAAATTACAGGCGCTCGCGCGAGAGTACGGCGACGAGCAGTGCGTTTTATTTGTAATCGCAAAAGGCGTTATACAGGTTCAGCGACTAATCTTTCACGACGGCCTGATCAGTTCGCACGGACGAGTATGCATCAGTGTGTGCATCGCTTAAAATTTCGTCTCTGCTGATGCATAATTCATCCAAACTAAACCTGGTCGCCTTTGCTAATGCCAATGGCAAGTCCGGAGCAAGAATTGCAGTGCAGTGCACTTCAACACTACTTTTGCCCGAGCAATAACGCTTTTTGACGTTCTCTTCAGAGGCCATACGCGATTGGAACGCGCAGCATCGCAGAACTGCACAGCTGCAGACACTCGTAAAATGCTTCTCTTCTTCCATGCGAATGTGTAGTGACATTTATGAGACTACGACTTTTTTTCTTTCTTTTCTTTCGTTTGTGCGCGTTGTATCCGGGTCATTGCGCTTTCAGATCGGATTGTCTGTTATATGTCCGATGCTCAGTGTCTCTGAACTTTTATAACATCTGCCCCCACTCGTGTAACAATCCCAGAACGGCACTGGAGGTCTCCCGAAATAAATGAATAAATCCACTTGAAGAAAAGCTGACTTTTGGGGTTTAGGATAATTGGCTTCAGCCAGTAGTCTGACCTCGTTATAGCGGACACTGATATAGCGAATTATCGGATATAGCGAACTCAATATGAAGTTTGGTTGGTCATGCTTTATTGCAATGACACCTATCATTTTTATAACGAAACCGAAACTTCAAGGCTCAATTATTGGACAGCTAGCATGATAAAAGCAAAATTTAAAAAAAGTGACACAAAACAGCCTTTTTCCTTTATTGCATGTACACTGTGAAAAACTTCGTTCCAAAAGAAGGTCCCCTTAACCCCGGGTAGTCCGAGTGACGCTGGCTTCCACCCCAAAGCGCAGACAACAAATTCCTGAACATAAATACCCGAGAAAGTGGAGGGGAAAAACAGCCTCGCCGGTAGCGTAGTGGTCATCGCACCAGACGCGTATTCTGGAGGTCGTGGGTTCGGATCCCACCTGGCGGGCATTTTTTCTCCACTTTCTTTCTTTCTTCCTAAAATTCATCTGTTGCAATGACCTACGGCATCCTCCCCCCTTTGCTTTCCTCGGCATTCTGGGCTGCCAATCCTTATATATATATATATGTGTGTGTGCGTGTTTGTCAAAGCGTGTAATTGTCGTTTAGTGTAACCAATGGTATTTTCTTTTCTGTGTGTGTGAGATGTGCACTCTTGCGTCACATGTTTCCTTTTGTTTTTGTTTTTTGCTCGAGCTCCAGCACAAAGGCCCTCAGGCTGTTCCTGGGCACACTAATAAACATTGGTTATTATTATTATTAATTATTATTATTTATCTACGTTTGGCCAAGGCGAATGCGAGTGGTAGCTCATCGGTGTCGCCTACCAACGCGTTTTCCTTGCTCACGCGGCGTTCTCTTTCTATGACCTTGACCGAGAGGCTTCACACTCCGACAGAATGACGTTGCTTAGCCACGTTCTTCTTCGACTCTTGAGCGCAACGGCCCTAACCAAGCATTATACAGCCGCGGCAGGAATCTTAAATAAATCTCGGAGAATGTTCGCTCGCCCATCAACCACACTTCGAATCGCCCAGCACGGGAGCGAAACAAAAATAGTCTCAGTGGAGAATACCTCGCCCCCTAACGCACTTTCCACTTTCGGATTCACAGTGAAAACAAAATGGCGCCCATTGATAAATGATGGCTCAGAGAAACTGACCATCGATCACGGAATCTTAAAGAGTGAAATGGGCAAGTAGGAAGTGACGGTCACCCCGCTTCTCCTACTAACGCAGGGATCGAGCGATCCGTCGCTTCAGAGAGAGAGAGAGAGAGAGAGAGAGAGAAGAGGAGAGAGAGAGAGAGAGAGAGAGAGAGAGAGAGAGAGAGATATTAAACTTTATTTAATGAGAGGAGTCAAGCGGCAACCAGCAGTTGAATTCGTCTTAGAGGAGCTATAGCGTTCACAAGCAGGGAGACACGAACGTCCTCGGATGCGATATTCACAATTATAAGACAGACCAGGTAAATATTAAGCATTTAGCATTTAGCGCAGGTTTAAAAGCACCCGTCGGAGTTACGCATTCTGAAGCCTGCACTAAAGTGACAAAACCTCCAGGGGTGGAACTGAGTTTGGGAGCAGTCCTGGGAGCAGGCAAAAATTGTCTTTTGTAGCGTGCTTGGTGTAGCCACAAAGGCCGTTTTCCAGGGGGATGGCACGGGCTGCCGTGCCAGCCCCATGCCAATTAAGTCTAATCTACTTATCTAATATATTAGGCGGTCTACTGTCACCGCTTTATCAGCGCTCAAAAGTGATTTGAACTGCAAAGTCGAAGGGGATTAGATAACAGGCCTCGTTTCGTATCGGGTAGGTGATAGTGTGAAGCGAACTCACGGAGGCATTGCGTTAAACATGGCGTTTGATTGTCTTTTTTTTTTTTTTCTGTCGAACAGCGGTTTCAGAGCGTGCGAAGCAAAACACAGCTTTGTCGTCGCCCGCCACGGGGTGGAGAGGGTCGATGAACGTATGCCGTAGAATGCGTAACGAGAGCGTGTTAGAAGGCGTGACAATTGCTGGTCCATCCTCCACACAAACAAAGCTAGCCCCAAAGTTCACAGGCGAAAATGAGTAATTACCTCGCAACAAAGGCGAACTGAATGAGCGAGCGAGGGCAAAGCGTGCAAGACCCTGTTTGTTCAATGCACGCAGATACACTCGTCAAAAATGGTCGGCTAAATTGAAGTCCGCCTCTAATAAATTACACAATCTTTTATGCAAATATTATTCTGTTTTCTATGAGTTGGCGATGTGGCGCAGAAAACATTTCACTCACTTTTGGTCGTTTTTCATTTGAATTTGGCGCAGCGGCCCGCCAAACAAAAACTGTGCAAATGCGACACAAATAAATGCAAACTGAAGGCGGAGAAGACGCGTAGTGCCTGCGGCCTTGCAGCTGAGCAAAAGCCAACTTCCATGACCCATCCTTGCCTTGATGACACCGAAGCCATAACCGCATTGAAAACGAAAATACGATGTTTCAGACAACACTCTTAATAAAAAAGGTCGTAAAAAGGTAGTAACGGCCGTATTTACTACTACCCGCGATTTTGTACGTAGGCTCTGCCACTAACAACTGCATGGTTAGTAAATTAACTGAGTGTAGGAAGTAGTATGCACTTGATTAAGGTCGTGCTTATGACTAGGTTGTGCGTGGCCAGTTAGTAAACGCATGTAGCTAATAAGGGTGTTATCGCTAGGACTGTACTAGTGAAGGTAGTGGTGCTTACTGCCTGCTTCGGTTAGTGATTCCGACAAGTGGTACATTTACTACCTCCAGTTACTAAGTCCCCAGTGTATAATGGGACAAGTAACTTGTTAGTATTCCATTAGTGAATGCCCCGACCTTTTTTTTTTAAGAGCTAAGTTTTTGAGCACAGGGCGTCATGGCGGTCGCATCTCGCAGCTCGATTCCGGCTCTGCGGCGCAGGACAGCGCTGAGAAACAAGTTTGGTGCAATAGGAGCGGTTCGGCACAGGATGGCGCAGGTAAAACAGTTTGGCGAGCAATGGCGCTAATGGTGCAGCTGTTCCACCTCTGAACCTGACAAATTAGGACGATCCGAAATGCTTGTAGAAGCACCAACATTAAAACTCGTGCCCCTAAATTACAAAAAAAAATGTTTGATGACACTTACGAACTTACAAGTGTCGAATTGAACTCCATATAGGTGCTGCTCCTTGGAGTGGTTATGTTCATATAACAGCTGATATATCGGCCGCGACTCGCGAGCCCCTATACAGCACAGCAATCAAGATAAGTTGGTACATTTTTCCTTTCAACTGCGCTGATTTTTACATACGACGAAGAAAAAACACAGCGGACGTTCAGAAGAAAAGCTCCACCGACTGGTTTATTCACACAAAATACAGATGATCAGGTATAACAAGGAAAATGTGAGGGCGAAAATACAAAAAACTAGGGCTGGGCGTCGATCAAAAATTTTAATCCGATTAACCGGCTTCCTTTAATCGGTTAATTATACGATTAATCGGATGTGTTCATTTAGGTGAATGAGGCTTAAAAGACACAGAATGTTGTTTTTCTTTATGGTTGTTTTCATTTTCAGGTTGTCGATGCTAGTTTGTACAAATCGTATTAGACAATCAGCGATGATTCCCCCAGTTGCGGAGACAAAGAAGCTTGTTAACTTTTTCAGGCAGCAGAGAGTTTCTTTGCTTGTTGACAGTCATCCCGGCTGTGCTGAACACACGCTCGCATGGCGCTGAGGTTACCGGAACACACAGCAGCATTTTTACACCGAAAGGCGAATGACACCAGCAGCTGAGCGCAACCAGGAAAGCGCATGCGCGGAAGGCATCAAAGGCAGCTCTGTTCGCGGGAGGTCCATGGATAATTGACGACGCGCAAAAGCACGTGACACGAAATAAGTTCAAAGGCGCCAATCTACAGCGCATAGCGGCGTCTCGACACATGCGAGTCCCCACTAGCGAGTGCTGTTGTCCGCAAGCGCATCGCCCAGCTTTCTCGCTGTGAGACAGAGATCGTCGCAGGCGGTCTTTTTGGGAAAACATCTTGGGACACAGGGTTCGTTGGCCAGCGTACAATGGTGCTATGCAATCTACTCTTTGAGAGCGTAAATTCTTCAAACAGCCGCCGCCGATCACTTCCGCTGCGAGGGTTCCCCGATGCGGAAGCATGTTGTTTCGGTTAAACGAACCCCCAAACAGCATTTTCTTCTCAGAGCTGCGCGGCGTGAACAGCACGGCGTTCCCCCTTCGCCTGCGGAACTGACAGCGATGATCTGGACAAAGGCAACGCGGTAGTTGAGGGTGGCGGGAAAAAAAAAAAAAAAAAAAAAAAAACACGCCTAGTCGCACGCAGGGTTGAAGACAGCAGGCCTTTCTCCCGTGGCGCCCTACACTTCAACTGATTAAAAAAATTAATCGCGACTAAAGCATTAATCGATTAATCGGAAGGTTAATCGACCAATCGCCCACCCCTACAAAAAACCAAATACTAGTGTTTGCAGGTGTGATATTTCAGTTGCTCTTTCATTTTGCTTTGTTCAAATATTTCGTTCTTTTCACCATAACCCATACATTCATTTCTTTTTGTTTGAATAGGCCAGTTGACAGTTTGCCCTGGTCTTGTGAATGTCTCTCAAGTTTTCCTTCACAGTACGCTAACAATCGGTGCAGTCGAAATGAACAACAGCTCCCATCGTAAGAACTAGCCCTCATCGCAGCGTTGCTCGGGTATACTGCTGTACATACAGTCTTTGCCAAAATTTTGTGGGCCGAGCCGAAAACACGCAGGCTGCAAAAAATTCCAGTGTACAAGCTTACGTCCCGAGCGAGGCTGAAACTTTTTATGCAGGAAAGCTAGAGGAAACACCTTTCTTACTTACTGCCTTAAAATATTTTGTCACATTTAAAGGTAAAACCGATTCTTTGAATTCTTTGTGGTCGAGAAGGCTTAAGATTGGCCCACAAAATTCTGACGAAGGGTGTACATTCAGCCTCAGCGACATCTCGGTTGTCGACGTCCTCCCAAGTCGGAGGTCACAAGTTCGCATTCGCTCGGTCCACCTCGAGTCAGCAGAGCCACGGATCCGCAGCGGCGTCGTGCTCGACTTCACATTCCGCAAGCCCGTAATTAGATTCCATACAAGTCCCAAATTTTTAACTCAATTAGTTCGAATCTCTACGCCATCGGCCATTTTCAAAGCGGTTCGGTGCCGGCGTTGCCCCCAAATGGCCCAGTTAATGCTTTCGTACCAAATTCATATCCACCCACCATTCCTTCCTGCACTAGAAAATAACGCGCAAGAAGCTAAATTACTTATTTTCCTGCGTCAATAAACGAGGACAACACGAACATCGTTTCACCCAAAGGGTAGTGATCACATCAGCTCTGGCTGGAATTGCCATTCGGCAGTCGCTTTCAATCGATTGCCCTTATATATATCGTGCCTGCAGCCTGCGATAAGGTAATCAGTGTACCAGCTCTCTCAGCCCGATGCCTAGAATGACAGAAACGCACAACGGCTATTATGCATGCGCAGCTTCATTTCTAAAACAAGCGGCACAAACAAACGAAAACAAGCTATTTCGAAAACAAGCTTGATGTGCAGCGACACACAATGTTTACACATTGTACAAACCTTTCTCCACGATCCCGTGAATTGGCCGTGTCCAACATACATGGACAATGCATATGGCTGGTCGAGATTGCAGTAGGCAGGTTTACTTGCGTTACGAGTAGCACTTCACTTTATTTTCAACGACAGCGCCAGAAAACCACTTTGCATTCAACGCGGCAAGTCGCCGCGGGCGTACGTACTTACCGAACGCCCAAGCACTTCAGAAATGCGGGCGCAGTGCATAACTTGGGCGCGCCAACACACAACGCAACGAGACAAACAAACAAACCCCCAACCAGATCAATACGTTTATTTTCCCCCTCCCGTATTTCCCGACCATTCACGCAGTCATAAACAGACACACGCACACACGCTTTGCTGCGAAGGCATACATATACGCTTTCCGGAAACAGGATCCACACAACACCAACAGATGATCTCCCCGCAAAGGCGTATTTATTTGAGGAATGCAACCATTCCCGCGTTCTGCAAACAGGCAAGCGTTCCGTATCAAAATGCGACGCTGCGACTCAGTATACTCCACATATCCGGACGCTGCATACGACCAAAGCAAGTAGGCTATACAAAGAAGTTTGAGCTGAAAAAGGGTCTACAATACCAGGCCTACCAGATAGGAAAGAAAATTTGCATATATATTGTTTGCAGGAGACCTTGTTGATCGGCTAGGTTTCAACGACGCAAGCAAACATACCCGCACGGAAGCACAGATACACCGCGTTCACCCAATCGGAAGGGAGGGATAAAACGGCTTTGTTATCGAGCCCTTGTTTCTTCCGCTACACGCTCTATCAGTGCCGGGAGACAGGCGAACGCCACACTGATTATACAACAAGCAAGCTAGGGGCTATCAAGTATGAACGCGTAAGCAACAAGCGAGTCGGCGTCGCTAAAAGCCCCACTAATACCGAATCAACAATAGGAGACACTTACCTTGTACAGAGCGGTCGACAGCTAGGAAATCCCAGCTCGCGAAAACACGCCGGGGCGCATTAGTAACATAAGGGATGGCCAAGCCGAAGCCAGGCGCAGTCGCACATGCACCGCGGACGTTATAACGCCCATCGCTGAGCTGCTGCGCGCTCTTGATCGGCTCTGGGCCAACTACCAGTACGGGCATATTTCTTTCTCTATGGTACGGGCGCGAAAATCGATGCGCTGCCCCAGTCTCGCCTTCCACAGCGAACGCCCACAGTTCGCTGCTTCCAATCGCCTCGTGCGTGCGTGACCCGTTCGACGTGAGCAGGGAGGGAAACGCGTGCACGCCGGACCCGTTTCACGAGAAGGTCACGCGCGAAAACGAAACGGCAAAATGAGGGTCGATTCGGTAGGACGCGATTACAGCTTGCGAAGTGCACAGCGAGTGAAATTAATGACCCGAAAACGACACGACTTGGCGACGAGCGGGTCGTTCAGAAGGACGAGGGACAAGAACGATGCGAAAGTAACAGGACAACCCATTTATCACCGGTGCTCTGTTTTCGTTTTCGCCCAAGCCCGTCCACTAACAGTTTTACAAGAGAAGTTGCACTAAGGCTTGACAGCTGCTTATGAGTAGAGCCAATTACCAAAGCTCCCGGATGTTGTACCACGAGGGGCGCATTCCTGCATACGTGCTCACCCATCTTGTCGCATAACATGCCAAGGCCACCAAGGCCAGTCAGTGTTTCGGGCGCTCAGGCGTCTGGCGCTAGCAATCGCCTGGGGGCTTTCAACACACAGCAACTCTAGATCAAATCGGATGGCTCTGAAGCAAACCGCAGACGAATGGCGCCTGGATTCCAGCTGACACAAAGCCCGGCTCCATACACTTGCCCCGCCTGACAAGCTATTCAGGTTTGTTTAACCTGTCCCCACAAAATCCCCAAATCTAAGGGCGCAAGCCATACGGCAAGCGTGAACGAACATATCAACAATACCAGGCGCATTTCAATCCCCTTGTTTTTGTGAATTATTCCTCCATCAATGTGCCCCCCCGGTGACGTCACTGGTACATTGTGTAAGTTGCGTAGGCAAGACCATCGAAACCATCTAGTGCTGATAAAATTCAAAAGCCTTTGCTTCCTTTATCAGTATAGTATACTAACTATTGCATGCCGCTTCCTATTTCATGTCTCCATATTGTTCCTAATACTTCCGATACCACTACGCGGGATTACAACGCGGCTGAGCTTATAACTAACAGGATGAGCTGAACTACGGCAAAGGACGACGAGGAGGCGACTCTAGACGCAGGCCAGGTTCTGGTCGGCTCCAGCGGTCCAAGCATCTACCCGCATGGCAACGGGCAGCGCTAGGGTGACTGCCGCTCCCAGCGCCGCAACACGAGCGGCCGCGGGCGGCAGCGCACGCGCGCACATAGAAAGACAAGTGGGGAGAACAGAAGCGAGGAGAGAAGCAAAAGAGCGGGAAAGAGGAGGCGCAGCTCCTCCTGCGCCGACGCCGAAACCGAGCGACCGACTCGACGGGCAACTTTTGCTACGCCCGCTCAGCTGGGTCGGCCGGACGGGACGCAAAGGCGGCAGGCAAGCACACACACGCAAAAGGCCACCAACAACAAGAGCGCGAAGAAAAGGGGAAGGTCGGGCCGCCGCCGCGGTCGAGCCGGGAGGAGAGAAACGGGCCGCCAAACAAGGAGGCTTCGCTCTCTGAACAAGAAAAGACGCATCCATGGCGGCCCCGGCTGCAGAAGCGCGCGAAATCAACCTTTCTTCTCTCACACCCCCTCCCCCACCGCCTCTCCACATGCGCAACACAATCGCAGTGAATCATCTGTGTGGGATAACGTGATGCGGACGAGTGCGACGTCGCAAACAGTCGAGAGACGAGCGCTTTTTTTTCTTTCTTTCTTTCATTTTCAGTCTCTACGTCTTTGTCCACTGCTACTAGCGATCCGAGTAGTCTCGCCCGACACCCAGCTTCGGCGAGAAACACGCGAGAGACGGTTAGGACCCAAGCTGGCGCGAACGACGCGAATTCCAGCGCATTCCATTTTTGCACTCTCGGCGGCACACCTAGTCGAGCAACAGGGAGATAGTGAGGAAGAAGCCGCTGGAAATTGTCTGCACAGCGTCGGTGGACGGGCATTTTCGGAGACGAGCTGAGCTCTCTCGTTCGGAAGAGCAAGGTTTTCGCTTACGCACGCCGCAGAGCCCACGGCGAACGCGTTTTCGTGAAGCGCCGGGAAAAGTCATCTACGGGGTGTGCGAAAAGCCCAGTTCCCCCTGAACAAAACACTGCGCGCGGTAGGTCCGGAGATTGCGCAGACTTAGCAGGAGAAGGAGGCGGAGGCGATAGCAGCCATCTGACGCTATTCGTCCTCCACATGATCTTGATTGGAATACGGCAGAGACGCACAGATAGAAAATTTTACGCTCGTAGCCAGACTGCCTTTAAAAAAGCGCTTACCGTATGCGAGCATACACGGCATAACGTGTAATTTATTTCTAATAAAAGCGCAACAGAACTTGGAATGAACGTAAGGCAAATGCTCCACATAACACCGGTTCCTATTAGAAATTTTAAAACGGCGCTGCTCACACCGAATCCTTTGTGGCGTAAGCAAACAAATGCCGCAAGCGTCACCAACTGCGAGGTGTAGCAAGGGAATCGAGTGGCCTTTCTGCGATGTGGAGCTGTTCGCCTAGCGCGGCGGAAAAAAAGCCGGAGGAAGCGAGCGAAATGCGAATGCGGGTCAGCGGGAAAGAAGCACGTGTAAATGTTAGTTTTTCAAGAGTGAGTGAAGCAGCACCGTTGTCAAAGCCACCGTGCAGCGCTCTTAACTATGTTTTAACCGCGGGCTGCGTTGTAAGATGAAGCGCGGAAAGCGCTCTCGTGCGTTTCGGTTGAGCAAACTTTGGGTGTGTTCCAATTCCCGGCAGGTGGCCGAGTGAACGATGGTGAAACGGCGACGCACACGGTCGCCGCCATCTTGGGTCCCGGACTCGCTTACACGGACAGACAACGGAAGAACACCACCAGAGCTCGACATCGATGTGGTGCGCTTTAGCATATATGCAAATACTTATCAAGACTGACGCCAGCGCCATTCTTTATACAGAGGATTGATTAAAATGCGTTGCTTTGAACTGTTTTCTGAAACAGTCTATTTTAGTGCCTTGTTACCCCTGGTTATATCCCACCACGCTCGATCCTTTTGAAGCCTATTTTAGCTCTGCAATTTCATCGCGCTTGACTTTGAATCCACGCCGGAAGTGAAGCTTTTGTTCCATTAATCAACACTTTGCCCTCCATTAAGACCACCTAAATAGACCGCTTTCAATCCTATTAACATCGCAGCCGCCGCCCCTGGCAACACACAGCCAACAAAAAATGAAAAGGCACGGGCGCACCTAGAGTAACGGGATCCAGATTAATCTACCACCTTGGCTTATTCAGCGCGCGCCAAGCGCTTCTGATAAAATAAGAATAGCAAACACACACAGAGAGGGGGAGTCAGCTCAAATTACATTGAAATTGGCATTTTACGAGCCGAAGCCAAGCCTCGACTGGACTAAATTCGACCACCTGGGGATAATTTTAAATGCGCGTACACGTGTTGGTGCCTCCACCGGATAAAACGGCCTCCGAGGCGGCGGCACCTTGGCCGTTGCGACGGGTAATTTATTGAACCAAGTTGTAGACGAATCCGAATCCGTGCACTGTTCCGTAGCGAATTGGCTGCGCCGCTCGGTGAATTCTTTTCGCTCGCTTCGATATCGACCTGCAGGCGAGCACACCTGCCATCGGTTAGCACTCCATTCGCCGCTCTTTGAACTCGCGCTTGTTTTCTGCTCCCTTCCGGCTTGCAAGTGTATCACTCTCGGGGCATTTAATCTTTCAAGGGATCACAATGTCTACTTATTTTAGAAGAAGGAATTCTTCGATGCTGATCGTGCGCGCACATAAACGAAAGAAAAAAAAAAAAGAAACTCGCGACTAGATGACGAATAAACGTTCATTATAGAGAGCGAAGAGAACGTTGCTGTATACGATCTCGTCACTCGCTGTATCTGCGCCACAAAAATTGCCGCGATTGCGGCTTTAATTACGCACGTTTTACGGCAAACATAAAAAGACCGACATTGTCAAGGTTTGGTGACATGGGACGCGTCGAAAAATTAGCGCGTCCGAAAATGCCGCTTACACTGACGTTATATAGTTCAGAGCCCATTGCTAAGTTGAAAAGGAACTTTAAGCTAAGGACTTTAAGCTAAAAAGGAACAAATCTGGACCATTTCCGTTGTGTTTAGACTGAATGTATTCGTTGAAGGTAACCTATGGGATCACAAAATCAGCATCATCATGCCTGCAAGTTTTAAATATATTAATTAATCGAGCATTTGTTGAGTATACGGACACCGGTAATGTTGTAAAGAATTTATCCATAAAACGAAATTACGGAGACATCTCAATAGGCTGCACGATCGAAAAGTGATTTTTGTTAGGACGCTACCTATTCTTACGGAATGCGATTTAAAAAGACAAACAAAGAAATCTGTTTCAAGAAACAGTTCTTGATCAGCTGCCATAGAGTAAAACAGATCAGCTGGAAGCAAGAAATGTAATGGTCGTAGCTGAATTTTTATTGGCGCAAGGGGAAGCAAAGAACGACCACTCGTCATTAGTCGGGATCGAGTCATGATGTTTATGACCATGGCCCGCACGGTCAGCAAAGATTAAATTGTGCCACATAAGGGTGAACTTTCGCCCGCTATTATTTCAATGGTTTTAACGATTCTCAATACGCGACTACTCAGGCATATATCCTGAACATATCGGAAATGATGTCGAAACTTCACAGACAATGGTTTGCCGATGGAGTTAAGTTTCCTACTGTTAGCCTTGTACCTTCGAAACAGGCTCGTAAGCGATACCATAACGGCGAAATTTGCCGCCAGATTACTCATACAAATAGCAAAGTATTAAGGTCTTTAGTCTTTAAGGTCTTTAAGGCCCCGGGGCTTCGCTCTGGTTGTATGGTTTTCTTTCTAGGGATAAAGCCTGTTGATTGCCGAATGCACCCAACCCAGTGTTGATTCTACGCCGCATTCCTTCTCGTGGTTTTTTGTATCGGAACTCGCAAGTTGCTCAATAAAGTTATAATCATCAACCTCTTTTAGTATTACATTACTCAGGCTTGAGCAGGTAAGCTTTCTGCACGTCTACACTAGACTTTCTAGCTATTCACATTTACCGGGAGAGCACAGCAGTTTGAGATAGGTGGCGAGGCAGTGGAAGTGGTAAGCGAATATATCTATTTAGGCCAAGCAGTGACCCCGGATCCCAACCATGAGGCAGAGATAATTAGAAGGATAAGAATGGGGTGGAGTGCATTGGGCAGGCATTCTCAGATAATGAATGGCAGCCTACCATTGTCCCTGAAGGAGAAAGTGTATGACAGCTGCACCTTACCGGTACTCACCTACGGGGCAGAAACTTGGAGGCTCACTAAGAGGGTTCAACTTAAATTGAGGACGACTCAGCGAGCAATGGAACGGAAGATGATAGGTGTAACGTTAAGGGACAAGAAGAGAGCGGAGTGGGTCAGGGAACAAACGTGTGTTAAGGACATATTAGTAGAAATTAAGAAGAAGAAATTCGCGTGGGCAAGGTATATGTAATGCGAAAGCAAGATCACCGTTGGTCATTAAAGGCAACTGAGTGGATCCCTGTAGAGAAAGCAAGCGTGGCAGGGGGCGGCAGAAAGTTACGCGGTCAGATGAGATCAAGTTTGCGGGTTGATGAGATCAAGTTCGCAGTTAGCTCAGGACCGGGATAATTGGAGAACCATGGGAAAGATATTTGCCCTGCAGTGCGCGTAGATAGGACGATGATGATGACCTTGAACCCAACCACTGATCGTTCCGAGTACAGTTCTTATGCTCCCGAATGAACTATATATAGACGATGTCATCCGCAAATCCCGACAGGCTCAAATAGCCTACATGTACTCTTCTGACTTCTCCCAATGCACACGGGCACGTTGTACACGCGACATTCTGCATTGTATTAGAACTAATTAGTATTTCTCAGAGGCAATGAGGAACCTGCGACGCACGGCAGTGGAGGCGGCAGATCACCGACACAGTAGAATCGCTCTTCCCTACACGCGCACTTCCACTCGATCTACATTCGATAAAAAGAAAAAAAAAGTAAAGCCGTTCCATTCAATGTGAAAGCTGTCGGAAGCGCCCAGAAAGTGATTCGCCATAATTGGCTGTAGCGCCGTTATCCGCTCACTGCTACCACCCAAAGCAATTCAAATTTCCCGCCTCCACAATGCTCGTGCGCCCCCTACCTGAAACTGCGCCAGCGGGAGTTCTGTTCTTTTTTGCTTGTTTTTCCTCCCGCACGTGCCGGCGTTGCACTGCCACTTTTTTTCGCTTAGTATCGTAAAAACCAACCCAGCTAGCGTTCTTAACTAAACGAGCGCGGGCAGGTTAGTCACGTACATTTTGCCTCAAATGTACCTGAAGTGTTCTTTGCGCTGGGCAACAGGGAAATGTACGACAAGCGCCAGCGGTTCACGAGTTTCGAACGCTTATGACTACTAAACAGCCTGGGTTTCAAAGCCTCTGGGTTACGTCGCTACGACGGAATGCCGTGTGAAGATCTACTTGGGTCCAGCGAGCGAGCTACGACGACAAGGCGAGCCCCTAAAGTGCTCTGCACTTAAAAGATAGGCCTTCTCCTTCCCTCGGGGCTGAAACCGCGGAAGGATTCGGTTGCGACACGCGCCAAAGTATAAACGCGGTCGCACCCTTCTCGGGCCGCGTCTGTCGCCCCTCGTATTGAAGGCGGGAGAGGGAGTGGGTCGAGAGAAAGACGCGTGGCACTAGAATGTTTTTCTGGCAAGCCTTCCTCGCCTGGCGCCGTGCCCGGTTCCTTCACCGCAACGCTTACGCCAAACAGACAGGGCGCGCACATAATTCGGGGACGAGGGCGTTTACCACCGAGATTATAGGAGCGACGCGTCCTCCGACTCGCCTTTGCAAAAGTCCGCGCGCGACCCGCCGAGGTCGCTTCGCACCGCGGGCCGGATAAAATACTTCATCCTTCCCGTGTGTGAAGGATAGCCCTAAGCATAGGCCCAGTGCTACTCCTATAAGCTCGCCTCGATAGATAGGGGATGGGGTGTTTGGGGTATCGAGCCCTGGTGCTGCGATTAGCTGGGTTTCCAGATTTATGGTACTGCGTTTAACAGCCCCCGGCAACACGCCTAACGCGTCCTACCGGGTGTGTATACGTTGAGCGTGTGAATAATGCCGTTACTCATGCTGGGAGAAACGCTTTGCTAAATGACCGGATTTATCTGGAGGGAGATGGGAACGCACTTTCTGAAGTTTTTAAGAAGAAAAAAAAAACTAGTTAAAAAAACGTGTTTTGTTATGGGAGGAAGCCAAGTTGACTTGTAATAAAGAAGCTCTAACGGGATCAGGCGCTCCTCGTATAATTTGGCTAGCGCAACCATCGACCCTCCATAAATGTTCCACTTGTGAAGGAAAACGGAAGCGTTGCACAACAATGCGCTGTCCTCTCACCGCTCCTACTGATAAGCTGCGAATTTCGTAAAAAGGCATAGGAAATATTATCTGGTGCTTAGGTTGCTTCTTTTCATAAAAGGCGAGCGCAACAGTGGACGTCTGACACGAGTGTTTCTATGAATAACCAGATTTAAACAATACTGATACCAAGTGTTGATAATGCAGCCCATTCGCCACCAGCGCACTCGGTCGAACTCCAAGGATCAAAACATATCGCTGCTTTTTTCGCACCTTCTGGTGTAAAACCACCCTTACCAATGAGGAAGCAAGCCCTTCGACAAGAAGCGTAAGCCCCCACTTTAAAAATGCACGAATTTGATGAAAACTGAGACCGATTTTAGATGCGACGGCATCTCATTCCCTGGCCTTGTCCCTCCATACGGCGTTGTTGTCCGTCCACACCCCTCCCCCATTCTCCTCGCCGCGCGAGCTGCGCTCTCCGCCGCTCACCCCCTCTCCTCTCCGATAGCGAACACTCTCTCGCGAGGGGCATTGGAATGGATTCGATTGGATTGGATTAAAGTGGATTGTGTTGGATTGTGTTGCGTCATAGCCGCGGCAGGGGGTTCACGGCACGTTTCACGCGATGGGAGAATCAACCTAACGGAAACAACAACGGAACCCCCTATGCGTCGCATCTACACAGGGGTTCCCGCGAGGGGAGGTGAGAGTAATTTTTTAAAGTTTCTGCCTCCGTAATATTGACAGAAAATGGGGTCAAGTGGTGCGCAGATTTGCAGGTGTCGGTTTAAAGTTAGTTTCTCAGCAGGAAACGGTTAACATTCTTTGACCATTTTCTTGCTTTACCACACGCAATCAGACTACCTCGGTAGTACACGCGACGATTTTAAAGGCTCCATCCACATCACGAACCGAGCCTGCACAAATGTAGCTGCTTCAATGCTAAATATTAAAAAGAAAACGGTACAGAAGTCCCGAGAACTGTGTACTAATGCTCAAGTACCCTTACCAGCCGCACCGCTATCCACCAAGCCCATTTAAAGGTTGGCTTCACTGCTATACATAAATTATTTTGCAGGGAATTTTTACTAAAGGCAACGTAAGCAGCCTTATATAAATGTATGAAGATCTCATGTATCCCTAAGAAGCACTACACACCGAGTCCCCCTAAAGTAGGCTTCACTACTATACAAAAAAGCATTGCGGGCGCATCATCCCACTCGTTTTCCTCCCTTTCTTCACACATTCTGAAAGTACCAATCATCCACATTTGCGCTGTTGCTACGGTTACGTGTGTCAATTTAACCAATTATGCATCGGTGGAGTACCCGCCAAAGAAAGCTTACCCCTCCGCCCCCCTCTTCTCCCTCTAAATGACTTTACCGAGTCCAACCTGGCGGTAAGTTGTATTTCGCGGGCATTTTCCTCGTCGTTGACCGTACCATAGCGTGTATTGTGTAGGGTAGCGTTGCTTTAAGGACTAAAGCGAAAGCACATACGAATTTTGAATATTATATAAACTACGGTAACTTGACAATTTTGAGGGTTTAACGCGCAGAAGCTACGCCTACGCTATGAAGGGCGTCGTAGCGGAAGGCTCCGGAATAATTTAGACCACCTAGGCATGTTTGACGTGTGCCGGAATCTCGACACACGGACATTTTTTTGCTTTTTAAACGCACTTATTTTTTGCCACGGTGTCGGCGAAAACAGCCACCTCCCACCTCCTTACCCGCGACCCCTCATTGCACTCGGGATCCTCGGTACCCTCACGCGTACGGCTACCAAAAGCAATGCGGCCATACAAATATCTAGAAACTCCGTCCTCTACACAACCCTCCCGGACAAAAGGGTAAAAAAAAAAGTCAAAATATGTCGACGTGACTCTCCCCAAAATAACAAATACATCGTCGCGGTAAAAGGGCGATGTTTACAGCGGGCAGAACCTTGTAAAAAAAGAGCGAGCACTCTCGGGCAGCACCACAGGCGCGAACGTCCGGCTAGGGAAGCACTCCGCGAAGAAAAAGCAAAGCGACTTCCAGATGGGGGCCCCCGACCAGGGTTCCGGTACAAGTGCACAAACGCAAAGTGCGTTGACATCGGCACACGCCACGGCATGCACGCGCGGCCGGCGCTTTCCCTCTTCTGCACGCGTGCACGTTGCTGCGCGGCCACCGCGACGTATTAAATAACCGCGCCTGTACACGTCCCCCGCACGAGCAACGCCGCGGGCAAAAGTCTGGGCTGTTGTGCGAGCAAGTTTGGGACAGCTTTACGATTTGGGGCCCGTTCGGAATGTGTTTTGTTTGTTCCTCGTCCGCTCGTGCGGCCTTGCAACCGCGCAGTCCCGCAAACCACACGCAGCGGTTTTACGCCCTGAGGCACGGACTGGATCCACTACAGTCTCGCGTCTGATACCAAGCCGCTTATATAGGCGGCCCTTTCTGTTGAGGCCATGCATACCGCTTCCTCCAAGTACTGTTACTTTGTTGCACGTTCGGTAACCTCGTATAAATTGGCGCAAGCGAGCCAGTACTTTTGTGACTCTGGGGCTACGCAAGAAGCCCGGATGCGACTTTTTGAAAGTTGACAATTGGTTCTTGATTGCGTAATATTGCAACAGGTATGAGGAGGAGGGGGAATAAACTTTATTTGCAGTATGCAATTTAGGGGCGTGTGACTTCGGTAGCACGTTCCACCAGGGCTTTTTGGACTCGGGTAGAAACAATCGCCCGTGATGATTAGTGCGCACAAGGCAAGATGATAAAGAGGAGGAAGAGGTTGGTTGTGAGCTTGATTGATGTTTGAACTACGCCGATGATAGCTATCGCGGCGCGTTCGCTCCTGTTAATACTGTTCATCTTTTTTGCATCTATACTGCCTCGTTACTATATATGTGAATCATGTCGTAGATTGCAGTTCTCCATATATCGTCCTCAGTTCCCACAAACGGCGTCTTTCTTTTCGTTTTTACACAAAGGTTCACCCTTTTTTCTGTTAGAAGAATTTTGGGAGCGGTTCATCGCTTTCGTCACCCCCTCCACCCTTGCGCGAACGTAAGTTAAACGCCACGGCTTTGTCTAGTGCACCCCTTTTTCCGCCGCAATTTTCTACCGGTAAACCCCGCGGGTCACACGTCAACGCGAAATACGCATGCCGTTCAAGATTACAACCTTCTAAAACTTAATTACCATAATCTGCGCTAGGGCCAAAACACCTCTCCGGGCGTACATTAACAGATAGTGACCAACGAAGCAGGTTATACGGCTTTAACCTTCGAAAAACTGAAACAGTCAGGAAGACAACCCTTTCTCGCGCAAGCTAACAAAATGTCGAATAAAGCACGCTCTAAATCTTCAAAATGTCGTTTTATTTGTGAAATGGTTTAAGATTACGTACACCACACGCTCTGGCAGTGGACATTTTTTGGTTACCGTCGGAATACCCGCTTCATCCCCTCCCCTCCCCCCGAAAAATTACCTACGACTGCTGATGAATAAATGGAATAAAAATTCAGGGTCCGTTAACGCGTAATTCTGACTCCCCTCGTGTGTCCTCAGCTGTTACAACGCAAGCGGAGGCGTAACTTGACGGTTCCGCGAAATGTCATTGCATATTTGCAAGCCAAATGCCGATTTTGGTTCTTTAACGTGTTGAGCCCTCGCAGCTGCGCACAGCAGCACGTGAATGAGCAACTGAGACTGGAGATCTAGAGAAAATAAATAAAAAAAACGAGAGAGAGGAGAGAATAAACTTTTGTAGAAACCGAAGAAAGGCTTCAGTTAGGCGTTTTATTCCAGCATGCATTGAGTTCTGGCTGCGTCAAATAAGGGGCCACTTATACGTGATCTTCTGACCGATGTTCTTAATAAAGTTCTCTCTCTCTCTCTCAGTGCAAGAGTCGTTGGCTTTCTGCCACACCCATATAACACTTTTTCAAACCATTCTTCTCAGAGTAGCTCGTAGCTCGATGTTTTAGTGGCGGCGGTAAATATCGATCGTGTACGCAGTTCCGATCAATTCAGTGCTGCATCCTACGAGTACGGAAAAGAACCAACTGTGCACCCGCCGGGACAACAAAAGACAACAAACAGGCGTCCTTGTTCGACCCACAAGTGCAGCGCATCGCGTCGCAAAATGAAGAGAGCGCGACCTACAAAACGCAGACGGTACACGTCGCCAGACGACTTCGAAGCGACTTAAACCACTCGAGTTGTTTTAAACGCGGCGCCGAAAGGCGTTCCGTCTCTCTCCCTAAGCGAGCGACCTTGCTTGAGGGCCACTTCGGTGCACCGACGAACCAATTTATTTTTTATTCCCTTCGTATCCCCCCCCCCCCCAACCCCTCTCTCGCCCTCGGACAAACGCAGTTGTTGTTGGGAGCGCCGGTCGATCGCGCCTCGCTCTCCCCCCGCTGACCTGCCCTCATCACAGCGCGGACGACGGAGGGAGCCAACTACATTTCTCGCGCCCGTGGCAGCGATTGGAAAACCGTTCGGCTGGCCGTAGTTAAGCGAGATGGATTAACTCTCGGGAGAGCGGATGCAACACGAGGGAAGCAGTCGCCGCCGGCAGAAAGTTTGTGACGGCCTGCGAAAGTATACAACGACCTGCATCGACGGTTAGGTCTACACACTGTACCAGCCTGCTTCCGACGACAGCCACGTGTGCGCGTCGCTAAGCCGAATGCACCGAGCGCACAGCTTTCGGAACACCCTGCACGCCTTTTAAGAGCGAAGGCTTTGAATGGAAATTGAACGGAAAACGCAAAAGCAGGCGGCGTACGTAGCGACGAAACGGCTATTTGGAGCACAAAGGAAGGAAGCGTTCCATGCTTACCGTTGGAAGAAGTATTATTTCGCGCCCACGACGTAATACCCTCTCCTCCCAATGCAATGGAGATACTTATGCGTAATGCGCAGGGGCGGGCCATCTGTTGGGAAATTTCGTTTCTGATGGGATTGGAGCAGCTCGAGCCGACCCGTTTTATTTTAGTGTTGCGACAGGGCGTTTGAACGTTCTCCTAGTCTGTCTGTTCTCGTAAGAATCAATCCCGGGAGTCTTTTATAAAAAAACTACATAATCTGCTGCTCTCAGACTTACGTTTTGCCCCAAATATGACTAATGTTTTCTTCATGTTGCGCAATGTTGACGTGTATGAGAAATGCCACCATTTTTAACACCTTTAGGAAAGATCTTGCCTACATGTATTCGTGTTCAAGCATTCTTTCACTTGGTTTCTGGCCGGGCGGTTGAATCGAGCTACCGACAGACAGACAGACAGACAGACAGACTAAAAATAATTGAGACATTAAGTAAAGCGTACGAAGCAGCGGCGATTGCTCAGCCACTTTCCGGCAATTTCTGGCCCATGACGTCACGTGTTCTTTGTGCGGTTGGCAGAGGCCACCGCCAATCAGGACTGGGTGAATATGGACGGGCCTCTCGTTCCGCCTAATCGTGTAACTTGAATGCTAAAGCGCACTAATTAGCACCCTGATAACTGGTATGTTCTTGGTGCTTCCCATAATACGTCACTGCGGCGCGAAATTTGTTATTTTTTCAATATTTCTTGCGTTTTTTCGGTTAAGGAAAGGTTACAGGGAGCCAACCAGGGACAGTTTTCTTAAAAGCGACGTCATCGAAATCTTTCAACTTGTACAGTTATCGTTTGAGTAGCCGATTCAGAATAGAAACCAAAAGAAACATAAACCATATGCGTAATCTGGCCCGGTTGCGACAGAAAGAAATGAATTACCCTTTCAGGAATAAGGAATCCTTGCGCCTTCTCTAAAGCTTGTTTGAACACTTGGACCTCGCCTTCTCTTTTAAATGTACTTGAGTGCACTGATTTTGATATCTACAAATGTTTTAAGCGTCAATTACGGGCCATGTGTACCAAAATCTGTTAACCTTTTTATGTCTCTCATTTGCTTTCTTGTTTAACTGTTCTTTTTACACCCGTTGAAGCTAACGGGCATTAATGCCCGTTACCTTCATTAATGTTACCTTCATAAGTTACCTTCATTAATGCCCGTTAACTTCACGTTGCACGTAATTACGTGCATCGCGAAGAAGTGTCTTAATGCTAGCTTTTTATTGTTACTCTTTTTCCGGTTGCCTTATAACTCTGTTTACTTTGTCGCGATGCTATTGTTGAGCGCGAAAGGGGCCGCGGCCTCGCCAAGCTGTTTACGACAGCTTTTTCCCGCGGTTCCTATTTCTGTATCTGTGTTTATAGAACAGGAATAAAGTTTAATTATCATTATTATTATTATTCCGTGGCTGGGATGGGGCTGACTGAGATACGAAAGGCTACAGTTATTTCAAGCTTAACCGAGCTGTGTTTTAATTGATGATTGATTGTGTTGTTTAATGCGCCGACGCAACGCAGGCGATGAGGCGCGCCGTAGTGGAGGGCTCCGGATTAATTTTGACCACCTGGGGATCTTTAACGTGCGCCGAAATCTCGAACACACGGGCGTTTTTGCTTTTCGCCTCCATCAGAAAAGCGGCCGCCGCGGCCGGGAAAGCTGTGTTAGATGCGACGGCATCTCATTCACTCGCCTTGTCCCGCCATACGGCGTTGTCGCTGTCCGTCCACACCCCTCCCCCATTCTCCTCGCCGCGCGAGCTCCGCTCTCCGCCGCTCACCCCCTCTCCTCTCCGATAGCGAACACTCTCTCGCGAGGGGCATTGGATTGGATTCGATTGGCTTGGATTAAAGTGGATTGTGTTGGATTGTGTTGCGTCATAGCCGCGGCAGGGGGTTCACGGCACGTTTCACGCGATGGGAGAATCAACCTAACGGAAACAACAACGGAACCCCCTATGCGTCGCATCTACACAGGGGTTCCCGCGAGGGGAGGTGGGAGTAATTTTTTTTGCCTTGTTCTGCGTCCGACAACTGCAGTGACACGCGGCTGCCGCTCTGCTCGGTCGTCTATACGTTAGCGAACTGCAGATGAAGTAAAACGGAAGAACGGAGAGAAACGAGCGAAGAGCGAACATTATTCGCAGCGTTGAACTCGAAAGAGCTCGCGGCAGATGCATTCAATTCGATATTTAACGCCTTCGCATTTGCAAAAGAGGTGCTTATGTGTCGTCGGATTTTTTATTCTGTTCTAACGTTGCCTGTTCTCTTTTGCGGCCAGACAGACCGAATGTTTTAGTCATTTCCAACGTGGAGGAGGAAGGTTGGATTTTTTTCAAAATGTTCTTGAAAACATTTTTACAATAAAGTTGTGTTTCTCCTCTCTCATTCGAAAACCAACGCCACTCCTACGCATTACGATAGCTTGGAGAAGGTCATTTTGAGACTGCAATCTCATGCTGTCTTTTGATAAATTAAAGAAACTAGCGTGACTTTTTTAAGGACGAACATTACATCACAATTCGTAGAAAACGTTATTGTAACACAAGCAAAAATTACAAGTGTCTGGTATATCAATTACCGGTTATTTTTGCTAGTGAATCTACGATAGAAAACCGCCGTTATTTCTCTCCATTGACGTGGTGAGAGGGGGGGGGGGGTGACCTCCGAACCGATAGTTACGCCTCACCACGTATCCCGGGTTTTTATCCACCACCCCGTTATGACAGGCAACCTGTTATCTATGCAAAGACGACAGTTGCACGCTCACAGCGACAATCCCAATCGAGCATACCCGTATATTACCGCCTACAACATGCATCCAGCATTTCTTTTTTAAGCGCTGATAATAGGCCCTAAGCTCGCGAACCAAGTTCTCCACATAGCCGAACAAATAAAAGCGAGGTAATCACATGTACTGTGCTTATGGACGCTCGTGATCGCACGCTTAGCGCAACTGTTCCGGCGGCAACAAACGGCAAAGCGACGTGTTTTTAGTTTGACCCACGACGAACTTCAGCAACCGACCGAATTCTCGAAACTGGTGGCCCACAAGTGCGTACTAGCGCGGCTAACATTCAAATTGCGTCGCTAGTACGCTCACGAGGAAATAATTGCGAAAGTTGCATTGTGTTCGCAGCATGAAAGGCCGAAGGGCACGAAAAAAAAAAAAAGACTTTATTTGCGGTTCAGGACTAGACTATTGGGTATTCTCCCGTCAGAAAACAATTTTTTTGGGGGGGAGGGGGGGGGGGGGGGTAACGTGCCGAAGCTGCGCTTGAGCTATGAGGTACCTCGTAGTGGAGGGGGCTACAGATTAATTTTGGCCACCTGGGGATTCTGACGTGCGCCGAAATCTCAACACGCGAGGCACGAGAGAGAGAGAGAGAGGAGACGAGAGAGAGAGAGAGAGAGAGAGAGAGAGAGAGATAGAGAGATGAGAGAGAGAGAGAGAGCTGCAGTTCATGCTTGTGCATTCAACGGAGGTTACATTCGAAGAAAGAAAAAAAAAATACCGGGCCATCTCCTCTGGCGTGAAAATTAATGAGGGGCGAAGCGTGCAGTGTGTAAGTGTATTCTTGGCGGCTCGGCGTTTTTGCCAACGGAGATGAAACCATGGGGGGGGGGGGGGGGTAGAAGTATACAGCTTTGCTGTAAGTCTCTTGTCTTTGAAGCACGAAGCTCTCTACCGCGAGTGTCCCGGTGTTTTTTTAGTACGCATTACGTTCTAACGCGAGGCGTAAGCGAGTTTCCCGGTGTTTAGTACCGTGACTACATGAGACGACGATTATGATGACGACAACAGCCTCATCGCCTAAGGGGCGTCGCCCCTAAAAGCGTTTTAGCGCGTCTCATGGCGGGATTCATAGACACTACTCGAGGCGACAAGGTTACCTAAGCTGTCCTGAACCAGAGCATTGAAAGACCCTGCCTAAACTTATAGTCCGGTAGCCAGCGTAACCGGGGCGACTCCAGCGGGCCGCCGCATGCCTCCTAAACTACACCGCAGCCTTGGGAGGCCGTACCGCCAGTGCTACGCGGAAAGTGGTTATCGGAATGAAACCGAGACGACGAGCGAGAGAGCGTCCAACAGGAACCGGGGAGGGGAGAGAGAGAAGAGGCAGCAGCAGCAGCTACCGTCCAAACAAGCTCCTCCGCCAGGGAGCCAGCCCGCTTCGACCCGACTTCTCTGCGCGCCACAACGAGAAGCCAGCCGGCCGAGCAGCGCGAACCCGGCGGCTTCCTCGTCGACGTCACTCGCCCCATTCTTCTGCTTTGTATACACTTTTTTTTTTTCCTTTTTCCCATCCTTTCTCTTTTCCCGACCCTGTCTCCAGTTTGAAACCTCCGGCTCCGCGCAAAAACGGGCTGGCGGAGACCCGACACTGCGGGGTTACAGTTCAGTGTGCAGAAATGGGGGGAGGCCATTACAATCATCACCAGCTGTGGCGGGTGGTCTGTCTGCCTCTGCCTTTCCTCTCCGCCTAACCTTGTCTCCATCCACACAAGCCGTCCCCAGAGCAACGCTCGGTTCCTGCAAAACGCTGCCGCTCTTTTCCTCTACTACCGCTGCGCTAAATTATCCAGTTTCCGTTGAGACTGGCAGCGAAGTGGGAACCACTCTACAAGAACATTGCAAAATGCGTTTAACTAAACATGTGTTGGGAGCAGGGCCTTAGCCAGATTTTTTTTTTTTTTTTTCGGAGGGGGTTATGGGTTTGGGGAAGTAGGTAGTTTTGCCGAAAGCAATAGTAAGTATTGCTTACGTGCTGCCTGAAAAAAGATTTCGGGGAAGGGGGGTAGAACCCCCAACCCCCTCCCTCTGGCTACGGCCCTGATTGGGAGGGTATAGAGAAGCAGCCAATAGGTTTTTTTAAAAGAATTGAACAAATCAATGTTCCATACACGCCATGTTATAATTAGAGACCGGATTTATAGCGCCATTTTGATATATGAGCATGAGTTAGAGGTTCAGAAGGGCCTCTATGGTGTTTTATAGCGCCATAAATGCCCATTTTAGCGTTTGAGCTTAAAAGCCTACAAATACCTACAAATGGCTATTTTCAATATCGGTTACCCATTTTCAATATCGGCACCTATTTTCAATATCGGCCTCAAGTTTCGCTTTCGGGTGCAGTTTGAGACTGTTATCCACGTCACTGGGCAGCAGTGACTCTAGAACTCTATAGAGTTCTACCTATATAGAGTTCTACTATAGAGTTCTACCTCTATAGAGTTCTACATATAGAGTTCAACCAACTCTCGAAAAAATACCGCTAGCACAAATATAATGGTACGCTCATTCTCGGTGAAAAGAGACACAGTTTCGAACAGAAATCGTGGACATAGTGCAGTTTGATAGTTTCTACAATTTTCACAGTTATTCTAAGACTACACTCCGCCTGCTCCCAAAATGGATTTCTTTAACATGTGCAGCCGCAACCCCATTTCAAGAACCATACTCCGCTCCAACTCAATTTTCAACGCAACGGTTGAGCATTGAACACGCCTTTGTTAGCAGTATTGCAAAGCCAGCGGTGAAACATCACTACGCAGCTGCATTTCTTTACATTCTAAAATTCACACTTCCGACGGGTTCCAAAATATGCTTTCCCTTCAAAAATTCCTTTAGCTACTAAACACCTTTGGAAAAATGCTCATGAGGTGTGTGGAAGTGTGTTTGACAGTTTTAGGACGCCTTGCTTGTACAATTCAGATATCTATGAGAAAATTGCCAGAGTTGTCCCTAACACTCTCCACGTGAGGCCATCTTAAATTCTAACAAATCGCCGTCTCCCTTGTGTTTAATATCTGCCTCTATCATTGTTGTGTCTTAATTTATTCGAGTCAGGCAGACACAAAGTAGCGCTTTAATATTCAATTTCCACAGCTTTCAAATATTCTTTTTCAGGCCTGTTTCGCTTTATGCGACGCTAGAGCAAGAGCCCATGGCCGTTGAACATAAATGGGGGCAGTGGCTTGTTGAATTAAGAAAATTTATCTTGATTTGTTTATAGCAGTTTTATTGGACATTTGAACGGACATGTTCAACTGTGGACTCTTTTGCGCCATAATGATAACATTTTTGGTTTTCCGCTTTTAGATACAGGTCCGATGCACGGCTTCGTTTGACATTAGAGAGTTTTAGCATAGCGTTACCGTGTTTACGTTACCGTTTACCGTGTTTGCGGGAGTCGACTGCGCAGCGCGAGAGTTACCGCGAACTTAACGGCACAGGCTTCACCGTCGCCAGCGGCTTCCGGTAACACGGTAAACGGTAACGCAAACACGGTGACGATATGCTAAAACTGCCTATTATTTGCACTCATGCAAAAAAGCTATCGTGCCTATATTTGCGAGGTTGAGAGACTAAAACACTGTTTTGCCTGCTGATAGGCGCCTAAAATGCACATTTTTATTGCCTAAAAATCCGGCCTCTAGTTATGTTTTTATGGCGAAATGAATACGCAATGATCCGCTACATTGAGACCCACGCGTGAAACCTCTTTAGCGACAGACTTTAAGTACCGCACACCCCCCTTCCTGGAAAAAAAAAAAGGGTGGGGGGGAGGGCGGCTGCTTTATTTGTGATGGCCATGGAAAGAGAGGAGATTCGATTTCGACTCCCCATCACATATCCGAACGTTTTCTCCCGAATGACCGAAATGCCAGCCAACCCCGCTTCGGCCGAGGGTTTTCAAAAGACCGCGCTGCCGCATTTTAACTTCGAAGCACAACATCCCCCGATAACGACACTGCCCTACAACGCGCTACAACACGAGCCCTATCTGCCAATTACGCCGCCGCATACAGGCCGATAGAAACAGCGAGGTTTGCCGAGCCCGATGATCGACGGAAACACCTGTGCGGGTTCGCATGCTAAACAAGTACGTCGTCCTGCCCTCAAACAATCGCGTATCGGTTTGCCAGTCCTCCGCGTTTCACCGCCAAGACAGCAAACATGGAGATATACGGCACGGGCCCGCCAGTGTGATCGGCGGAGCGATATGCACGGCTGCTCCACGAAGCGGAGCAACCGACGCGCGGTCGCCAGACATGCGGGAAAAAGTGTCCCCTGCTTCAAAAGGCGGCGGCCGTTGAAGGAGACGCCTAGATCAGGAGGCGCGGGCGCGATCGCAAGCAACCTCTCAACGAAAAGCTCGGTGATGCCAGCTGCCATATGCATTCAGTCGTGTTCACGCGCCTTTCACAGCTGTGCCCATTACAAGGCAAGAATGAGCACGTTTGACTTTTCGCTTTTAGTCGATCCACAGTTTCTGCCTTGAAAGAGCAGACGGCGTTGAGAAAACAGAAAGAATAGTAACTGCTAAGCACGTCACAATCCGTAACCGTAAATAAGTAAGCAATATAAATTAGACTACAAGTTAGCACTGCAAAAAGGAATGGCGGCGTACGCCGCGCGAGAAGGCTACGTAGCCTGTGTTAAGTTGTATTCCTAGTATGACAAAAAAACGTCGGCATTAACCAGGATGCGCTGAAACTCGTCCCGGTTGGATCGAACCACCTGCACATTCGACAACACGTTGACGCCACAGCTGTTGTCGCCAACCCACGGAATGAGTGGCCTCGTGTACGCAATACCTCCCAACATAGTCACTGCCCGGCTTGTCTGACAATAAAATTATGCTACGCGCAAAAAAAAAAAAAAAAAAAAAAAACGAATGTCTGTCAATGCGAACGGGTATAAGAGGTTCTACAGTGATCGATTTAAAGACCATTGAAGTCGGGCTCTCCACGAATACTTTCCCCTTGAGTTTCCAAAATGGCGGCGCGATGAGGCGTGGTATATACGGTGGCCCATCCTCCCCCGTTACAAACGCCCACCGAACTGCTCGCAACCCCAAGTTTATGCGATTGAAATTCTAAAGCGAACGCCAGCGGTGAAGACCACCGCCTCTACGTTTTTAGCGTCCGTGGTTTATGTATCGCTGCAACAAAGGCCCCCCCCCCCCCCCCCGTCTTATCCAGCGCCCCAACTGAGCCATTGTGCACAGGCCGAGGGTGTTTTGTATGCATCTCTCGTCTCCTCCAGACCCAACTCGGCGCTATTGTCTCGCCGAGCCGGTAAATAACGCTTGAAGCCCTCACTTCTGGACCTTGGTCTAATTTTAAGCTAGAGGGAGGCTCATGGAACTATGTGTGTAAAGGAGATCATTTGTCACTAACTTGTGCAACAAGAGTTTTTATTTTCCTCGCACGGACTAAGCCCATGCGGCACAGCGGATTGTGCCTTAGTTCTTTTTTTTTTGTTGTTAGCGTAGCAACAGCAATAATTATTGTTTCTTTCTGAAAACTGACTTTCTGCGTATGATTAGCGTGCATTCTCCTGTTATTTTGTATAGTCACAAAGGACGTGCCATTCCTCGCAGAGGCGTGACAAAACGGGGGGGGGGGACATCACCTTGTCAGGTTTTTTTTTTTGTAGCCTTTTTGACAGTTCCCCTCGACAACTGTATAATCATTCCTGTACATGTTGTAGCAATAAACTTTCAACTTTCACTTTAATGTGGCCACCATGGCGTCGCACAGCGACTACAGTGGACTCCCGTTTTAAGGCGAGCAATATTTTTGCTCTCTTGTAACGTCCACCGCTTAACCTCTGCGTAACACGAATTTCTGATAATGCGAACAAATTTGTACGGTCCCTTCGAGTTCAACTTAGCGGGAGTATATGTATACGGCAGTGGTAGAAACCAACAATAACAATCCTTACTATGCTAATCCCGTACAGTCTAAGCTCGCTAAGTTTAGACTCGTGCATCGCAAGCGCTAAGTAGAAAACTTTAAGGCGCACTACAAATGGCGTATGCGCGAAATTTTACAGGATAAATTTTCATATTACGACGATAAAAGGCTTTGCCTACTACGGCTTGCTGTTGTCACGGAAACCGGTTTTCGAAAACTTCACTTCAACACTAAGCACACACGACAGATACGTTTACATTACAAGCTGGAGAAAATTAAATAAGAAATTCAGTTCCCCATGAAACAACCAGCTCCGCCTTTTCTCAGACGCCAGATTCCGGAGACAAAAGCACAACGCCGCCCTCCAGACGACATGAATCCGCGACAACGGCATAAACGCCGAGACCTCTATCTCTACCTGCTGTTTTCGCGACCAACCTAGGGGACGCTAAACGGGTTCCGCCTAGCGGCGATGCACTCGCCGTCCGTATGGCGTCTTTCAAGGTTGTTTTCCCAGCTATTCCGCCAACCCGCGCGCCAGGACAACAACTGTATCAACCCCCCACTATCAAGTGCAATAAGAGAGGCCCGTTTAGCCCAAGCCCGTCAATGCACGCAGCAGCCCTCGTTCCAGCCCCTTCCCTTTCTGGCTGGCCCCGTGAGCAGTGGTGTGTGTTCGTAGGCCGCCCAGTGACGTCTCCTGGCCGCCAAGCCATCCTCGGAGAGGTCCGCTGCCGGCGCAGAGCACGGGGCCCCAGGCTCGCACACCGCACCTGGCAGCAAAGACAGGGCAGGGCGTCAGACGAGCCTCCTCCCCGACCACCCTCCTCCTCCTCCCTTCCACAATGCAGCAGCACACCAACTCACACTCACGTCACACTGCACGGGTGACCAGGACGCACTAACACCTCCAGGCACCCAACGTACCTCGCTTTACCAAAAGCTCCACTCTACAAAATCGGAGCTCCCCGTAGCATCAAGTTACTTCTGCGGTCCCCAGACATAACAAGAGTAGCCAAATTTGTCCTGTGACTGAACACAGGGCAAGTTTGCTACCAGGCGCCAATGCGAAGCCGGCAATGGCCGCTTCAAGAACCAGGTTTTCTTTACGAAACCTTTCCCCCTGCCGCAGAAGGTGGCAAATCTTAACCGTCCCAAAAGTGTTTTTTTAAGCCCCGCACTAGGCAAGGAAGTGGAGTTCCAACGTTTGTGTTAACTCACCATGGGAAATATGTCCTGGGTATTAATTACAGGCTGGTTGAACAGCCTCTGGGAACATTATTAAGGTCTTGTTATTTCGTCACCAGATGTGTTAGCTACTCCAGCTTCCTTCACACACACCCATACCGAGTTGAATGACCTCGTAGGTTTAAAAAAAAGGGGAGGAAAGAGACAACTGGTGTATGGAGAGAAACGGGCAAAATTTGCTCCGTTCACAGAAATTTGGAAACAAAATAAGACAACGCCGAAGGCTGTTTGGTGGCAATTTGGTCCACAAGTTTTTTTTTTCTTTTCAATCTTCTCACCGAGTTTTCAGTCTTCAGTTTTTTTTTCTCTCTCTTTTTAATGATGAGCGACGACGGAGTGTGTCCAATAAAAGGGTTGCTGCCGTAAACTCAAATATGTACACAGGACTAGACCGTCACGGCGGATCTCTTGTACCACCGACTGCCAAAAACAGCAGAAGCCGAAAAAAAAAAAAGCCTTAACTTAATGTACAAACAAAAGACGATGTGGCGTCCCCGAAGGGCAGGTATCTACAGTGAACGCGGATGCGACCTCACGATGCGACCAACTAGGTCCGGATGCAGTTTTCAACACCATTCACGCCTTCATCATCATCACGACCCCCTCCCCCCTCGTCGTCGTCTTCGTGCTCGCTGTCACAGGACTCGTCAAGCGCGTCATTGTCACTCTCCTCTTCGTCGTCGTGCTGATCCTCGGCGCCGTGGTCACTGTCGTCCCCGTCGTGACCCGAGGATGACGAAGTCGTCGTCAGACTGGACGTCGCGGCCGAGCGCAGGGTGCTGTTGAGCTTCAGCAACGCGCTATTCTCGTCTTGCAACCGGAGCAGTTGCCGCTGGAGCTCGTCAAGACAGTTCTGCGGGTCGACCCTGTGAAGCTCTTCCCACAGCTCGGCGGCGCGCCGCTCAAGAGCCGAGTACAGTTCGGCCACTTCGGACCGCGAAAGCCGCATGAGTTCGTCGATGCGCGCGTTGCTGTACACCGCTTCGAAGTCCTTCTCGTAAAACTCCACCATGTTCCCGTAGTCGAGGGACTCGTAGTGCTCGCCGGACGGAAACCACGACTGCGGCTGCTCCTCTCCGCCCGATTCGTCGGTCTGCGAAGCGGGCAGCGACGTCCGGGGGAGGTCCCCGTCGGGATGCATGCAGTCCTCGTCTTCGTCACTGCGCTCCGAGCGACGCGGGTACGCCACCTCGAAGCTCTGGTACAGGGCACAGTTCTCGTGGTCGTCGATTATGAACTGCGTGAAGTTGGCCGGAGCCTTGGGCACTTCGCGGGGCCGAATCATGACCTGCCTCTTGCGCCGCTTGGTCGGCGTCTTTTTCGTCGGGCTAGCGGCGTCCGAGGACGAAAGCACGCCGTCTTGATCGTCGCGGCCTTGACGGCGCTTCTTGCCGCGTCGCCGCTTGCGGTGCTTGCCCAGCGGCACGCCGAGCAGCGCCTCGCTTCCGGCGGGTTCGGCTGCGACTGTCATCCCTTTGTCTAATGTCATCGATGGGTCCACCGACCCGTTCAGGGGCGGCGAGGGAGCACTCGCAATGCTAGCGATCATTCGGCGCTAACTACTCCAAAGCGTTAAACAGACAGACCGTTAAACGTACACCAGTACTCAGATCAGACGTCTAGCGGCACGCGACTCCGATAATAGCGAGTAACCTGCAAAGGCAACGCGATAGAGAAAGGCGTTTCACCTTGATGTGACTTGAAGTTGCCGGGCCGATCTCAATCCCCGCCGTTCGTCGCGTCACCGGTGACAAACTCGTTGATGTGCCCTCTCAGCCTTGATAAAGTCACTTCTCAGCGCAGTGGTTCGATCCGAACAACGCGGCGGCCTCGTCGTCGTCGATCAGCCTTCCTGCCACCGTGAATTGTCTTTGAAGCAGTCCGTTGACAGAAAACGTACGAGAAACGAACACCGTGACGAGGAGCGCGGCTGCGACATGCCCAAGCCAGTTCCAAACGTTAAACTGACGTTCTGAGCCTGCGTGACGTCGTATTTATAGCTTCCGTGACGTCACTGCTACGGCGGTTTTGCCAGCCAATCGCAGAGCGCTGGATATATTGGGCGCTACGAGGGGGCGGTATAATAATGGGAAAGGGCGGTGAACGGCTGTTTTCTTTATTTATTAATGCGGGCTGCTTCGTCTTTTGTTGCTGCCGCGTGCCACGAAGCGAACGCGATGGTTGTAAATACACTGGACGCCTTGTATTTCGCGTTTTGAATGCCGAACATTTTCTCGTTTTTTTTTTTTTTTGTAGAGTTTGTTCCATTTTTACTCCGTCTGGCAAACACCATACAACGACGGTCGACAGTTTACCGTCATACTGATAGTTTTCGCTTTAACCGCTCTAACAAACTTCCCACTCCAGCTGAGGAGCACCGCCAGCGCAGATAACAAACCGCGGCAACGCAAGTTCGCAAAAAAAAAAAAAGAAAGAAAAAAAAAGGGAGAGGCAAGAACGCGCCAACGTAACTATGTCGTCGGAAACACGGCACTTCGCTGGCCCCGTCGTGTTAAAAAGAAAAAAATTGTGTTTTCTCGACAGCTTTAACAGCCCGTACTGCAGACAGGGCATAACGGTTTGCAAACGTGTCAGTTTTCAGGCAAAAATCCGCGACTGCGGCACCATTGCGGTGGTAAACTGACACGCCCAAGCCTTGCCCTCTTTTGCATTTCGTTGTGCCAGGTGAAAACGGGTTCAATCCGCGACTGGCATGACGCCGATGGAAGTATTATCCACATTTCGCCAACTTGTATCCTTGCTGCGCTCACGCATTGCGAATATACACTCTGTATTTGTAAAATTCGGCGTAAAAACCAAATACAAAGAAACCACAAGCTGTCGGTGAGGGCAAGGGCGGCAAGGGTACATTTATTTCAGAAAGGCATAGCTATCGTTGAGCCCCCTAGCGGCAAATTTCATTATTTAGATCTAATATTATATAATTGTTATATTTGTCGTTCAGCCTTTTTCTTGATCCATTCGCGCGACTATTAAATTTAAATGTCTGATCAGTAGCGCCTCTGGCGTACAGCTCCAAGTTGCTTTTGTCGCTGTTTGTCATACACTGTTCATCTCACCATGTGGATACAGTCTCTCGCCTTTGTAAACAAATATTGCGTCGTTGGAAAAGATTTTAAATTTAGATCGATATCGGTGTGTTGCCCTTCTTGATTAAGGGGCTTCTTAGGTTTTCTAGTATAAGATATTGGACGGAATGCCGAAAGGAAAGAAGAAATCCAAAGGAGGTGAGTGGCCGTGAAGCCTAATGTTAGTGCTAGTGCGCTAACTTACTGACACTTTCGCCAGACGACGGCGTTTATTTTGCTGACACCGACTGGTCCGCTTCGTCAGCCGTGCCGTCGGGAACAGCGCCGAGTTGTCGTTACCGCGTAAAGATAACTTCTGAGTCAGGTCCACGGTCGACGGTTGCTTCCTAAATCGGCCGACCTTTCAGCGAAGTTTGAATGAAAAGTGGCTGCCATATGTTGTCACGTTTAATTTAGTTAGTGGACCCGATGTTTGAATTTGGGTACGCGCATTTCGTTTAGCGACGATCGCTGATTCTCGCAAGGTTTGTTAACAGCCCTGAACTAAGTGTAACGTCTTTTCTGCGGCGAAGTAGTGTTGGTTTGAATGTTTCAAGGTCGCCTAGCTAGCCACTCGCTTGCCGCGTGAGCACTTTCTTCCGCCCGTAGTAACGGTCGCAGCTCTTATCTTCATTCAAGTCGCCACCGTTTCGTTGTGGACATCTTGAAGCTATGCCAAATTTAACAACTGTTGGGACAGTATGAGCATACGATATGAGGCATGTTGAACTCGCAAACCTTCGAAATTGCGGCCATTTAGCGCACATTTTTTGCGTTTGTCGCGCCAGAAAACTGGACAGCGTATGGAAAGGTAAAAAGGTCTAGCGGTTGGAAGGTACTGTCAGTAACCTGAAACCAAAAGTCATTTCAATTTAAAAACTGATGTAGATTACTGTAACAACGCTGTGTGGTTATGTTGAATCGCGTTGCAGCTGTTTGGTGAAGTTTTCCTGTATTAAAGAAAAAAAAAACTCTTGCTTAGCGTACAGTCCGCGCCTTTGTGCTGGCTTCCTTTGTATGCTGATTTCGAAAAACTGTGAAAGCAGTGCTTGTGTGGCTTCACTGAGAGGAAACAGCTGGCGAAGCTGTTTGTACAGCTAGGTCTTAAAGAAACGGGGCATTGGCGAATGAAATTGGCGATTGTGTAGCTGGATAGCCGCATTATCTCAGAGGATGGGAAGAAATACATTGCTCCAGATGTGTTCAAACATCGCGTATTCCGCACATAGCAAGTCGCAGCGACATTATAAAACATTTGCATTAAAGAACATTTATGCAAAAAGAAAAGTGCGTCTTGTAAGAAATGTTGCTTAAGAGTTGGGCAATGCGTATAGTTCAAGAGTGGCACTTCTTCAAAATTGTCGACAGCAGTTTTGTGTCTGGTTAATTAAGCAGTTCAGAGTATTAAGTTCTCAGAACTTTACTCATGTCAATCCACACCTTCCCACGATCTGTATGCTGAATGTGGTGTTTGTTGTATGCGAGGAGGCGATGATTTTACAAGCCACTTGAATGGTAGCTTTGTGGTGTACAAACGCCTGCTAATTTGGATGATAAATTGTCCTGTTGGCTAGCCATTGGACGGCAGTCTGATATATGAGGGGTGTTTGCCAGCTTATCTAGCTCAGTGGTGGAGAAAGCAGGGAGTGCGCTGAAACAAGTCTGGGCGCGTTGTGACCGGTCACGAGGGTGGTCAGGGGTGGCTCTGACAGAAGTGCCGAGTGAAACGTTCTAAGGGGAAAGTTATCGCGCAAATGAAGCAAGAAAATGCTGGATATGCAACAATGCCTGATGATAAGATTTCTCGCAGCAGAAGGAATGAACTTACGGCTACGTTTATGGTGTACATGTGCCTGTCCCCATCATCCCATGAGATGAAATTTTGAATGAAGCAGTTTAATTCCTGCGCTACACGAGCATTTGGAAGAACATTTCAGTCGAATGGCCTTCGAAATTTGAACTTGAAGGAGTTCCGCCAATCTACATGACAATTCTCGAAGGCAGATTAAATTTTCCGTGTTCGCCCGCATGTTTTGGTGTTGCCACTGCTGCCGTAGTTTGTTCTTGAGAAAAATTTAGCTTTAGAGTTAAAATGGGCAAAAAACAATCATCAGTAATCAAGTTGATAACAATTTACAGGCGCACACAAAACAGCCAGAATTTTGTTTTCTTTTTTCGCACCGCCAGTGTTTAAGTTACCGTTTAATCGTAGAGCGAGTGAGAGAACAAAAACAAGTGAAAATTACGAAGATTGTGTACTTTGAACACCAAGTTTTACTCGTAAATAATTGTTTTGTAATTACGACAGTTCGCGTTTGAGAACCTCAAATTTCGTTGGTGGTGCTCCTTTTACTCAAATAGCATTTCAACCAAACGCTTTGAAAAACGTTGTGTAGCAGCTCAAAGGTGTCATTTGAGTCAAATGACATTCGTTTCAAGCAAGGTAGGGAGCCTATTGAAGGTGACCCTTAACTTCTACAAGAGGGCAGCAGGTAATCCAGAACATAATTTTGTCAAACAGGCGAATCAACGTTTCTTAAATAGCCAAGGAAAGGAATATCAGCAAGTTCAGCCTTGAAGGTGATTAGGGAAATGTTGGGAATGTCAGAGGTTGGCATAAGGTGGGTGCCCAAATGTGCTGGTGGGGTTTCGGAAGGCACCGATGATGTGCTGGGAGACCACTCAGGCATTTTTTATTGTTTCGTGACCGGAGATGCAACATCGGTTAATCACAGAGACCTTTCGGCCAAAGCGAAGTCAAAACAGTGGAAATCACAAGATCATCGCCCTCTGCGTGACAGTTCCAATGCAGAAAAATCGGCAGTTAAGAGTTGTGACGGTCTTTTGTGGGGGGGGGATGTCAAGGTAGTACTTCCCGCTTCGACAGTTCATGCGGCACAAGGCAGCCATAAATGGTAAAGTTACGCCAACACGGTGATTGCCTTGTGGGAGGTAATTGAGGGAAACTTGCAGCTGGTGTGCTTCCGCGTCGTGACCGATTGCGGCGGTTCACATGTCGAGGCAAGCACAGGCTGCCATTCCCAATTGCAGATTGCGGCAGCTGAGCCGTTAGCCCGACAGTCTGCAGCTGGACCCGTCGGAATGTTTCCTCGTCCGGTTTGAATGCATATCTCTGTGGGCAGCTTTTTTCGAGGGACAAAGCTCAACTGTGTGGGGAAGTCCTGAGAGCTGAGCAATCCTTTTTTTTGTTTTTGTTTTTTCTCAGAGGGTGTTTTAGTCATTGCAGGAAAATGGGTGAAGTAAATTGATGGGGCATTACATTGAAAAATGAAACCTTGGAAAAGCTTTTTTTTAAAAAAAACAAGATGTTTATTGAGGTGCGCTAGAAAAGTACATAAGTAAAAATACTACAGACAAGGTTCCCAAAGTCAGTGAGTGTATTAAGAACAGTGTACTAGTGACAAGTGTACCAATGTAGGTACCAGTGAGGGTACCAAGTCAAGTACCAAGTGTAAAAGTGACAAGACAAGTGAGCCAGTGAGTGTGCCGGGACCCTTTTTTACTACTGAGGTGGACGAATTGTTGAACTCCCCGTATACATACAGCATGGAAGCTCTTATTAAAAGGCACAGAGCAGCTAGCGGGAGGCAACACGTATTTCCTACTTTAGTGAAAGTGCAAGTCTGTTTGCTCTCTGTGACAGGGTACTGTAGTTGATATGTCTCAAAATGCCTGTGTAGGTTCATGTTAACACCTAGAACATTCAGCAACTGCGCGTGTTTTAATTTTTATCCTCACCTGACACATGGTCCCAGTCCATTCAAGTGGCTTTCGCAAAACGAGTTTTAAGGGCGGGCTTGAGAAGCCGTTAAGCAAAAAAAGGTATGGGTGAATTTGGGAGCTCTGAACTAAAAGTTCATACTTCTTGTTGCATGGAATTTCTACGCCTCTATGTTTCTGAAAAATCGTCACACGTTCCACCTACGCAGACACACAAGCACACATTAGTATGCTTTGCTGGGCGAGTTTGTTTTTAGTTTGAACTATAGGAGCGTGCAATAGGACGTAGAGAGAGAATAAGCAGGCTGGGGGAACACTCCCTGCCAACCAGTTCCTTCAGGAAAATGTCATCTTATATAAATGCCGCAACGACAGAAATGTGCACACCGCCCAGGCAGGCTAAACCAGCCACATGTTATGCTATTTATTGTTCACTGTAGCGGGCGATGCCAAGCGACATATACTGTGATAGCGTGGGGATGGAGGCATGTGAACTATTGGAGGCGTTCTTGCGTTTTTTTAAGAGGGGCCACAGGTTGTGTCAGTGTAATGTCAGTTTGTTCAGGGAGCGTGAGGTTAGGCTATTATGTTGCGAACAATAGCATAACATGTGGCTGGTTTTGCTTGTGTGTGCGCAGGTGCGCCTCTGTTGTAGCGGCATTTATATAAGGGGAAATTTCTCTTTATCTAGATAAACTTCTTGGTACTGAATGCTTGTCCTTTCTGCTTTTTATTCGCTCACTGCTCCTGTCCAACTGCGCTCTCCTTTGTCAGTTTACACGCACACAAACGCTGAGGCACAGTCGTCGTGCCTGGGTGAAAAAAGAAGGTTCGGGTGAATCGCAAGAGCTAAATCAGTCTGAACAGTTTTTTTTAAGCACTACTTAGAAATGCAAGAGTTGTACTGAGTGTGTGGAACACGTGTCAGCTGTTTTTCCTTGGCTGTGAGTCTGGTAGCGAGAGCTCATGACATTAAATTCAGTTTGGGCCACTGTGAAGTTAAAAGGAAACAGAGTTGCGTGGACAGAAAAAAGCACAAGAGGGTAATGGGTAATAGTTGAGGGATGCCTAGGGGTATAAGTTTTGTACCCGCTGCGGTGGCTCACTGGCTAAGACGTGCTGCTAAGCCCAAAGACGTGGGTTCGATTCCCAGCCGCTGCGACCGTTTTTTTAATGGAGGCGAAAAGCAAAAATGCTTACGTGTTAGATATTTCGACGTACGTTAAAGATCCCCAGGTGGTCAAAATTGATCCGGAGCCCTCCGCTACGGCGCGCCTTATCGCCTGTGTAGCGTCGCCGCGTTAAACCCCTGTATCAATCAATCAAATTAAATCAAGCAGTTTGGTCTTGAAGAGGCCATGAAGGCAAAATAAAGCTTGGTTCGGTTTGAAAGAAATAGCCTTTGGTAACTCATAACCTTCATTCCAGCCATGAAAGAAGTTATTTTAGCCGAAAAAAACGCAAGAAATGCTGAAGAACTTTCTAATTCCGTTGTAGAACGACCTGATACGGGTAGGAGTGATGTAATAGGGGCCAGCACTGAAAACGTAGTTATCAATTAACTGAACGTGGGCATTCAAGTGATACAACCAAACAGAAACTGGAGGCCCCACTACAGTCACGACGGGCTGTTGGCGGTGGCTCAGGTCGAAGGCTGCCACTCGCCCAAACAGAATTCTGTGACGTCGGGGAAATCGCTGGAAAGTGGCTTGGAAGTTCCCGCTGCTTCATCCGTTTCCTTTAATATCTCCATCATGTGCTTAAGTTTGCAGTAAAGTAGTATCACTGTTATTGGCACGAAGCTGTCTTTTTAATGAGACAAACCTGTATTTTGTCTTATGCGGCCCCTTTAAAACAGGACTGGGTGTAATGACGACAATGACAACATCGGGGGCGAGAAAGATTGATGAGGCTGGCATGTGGTAGTCGTGGTTTGGGGGGCCTATGGTAGAACCTCATCCTGCAGGGTGCATCGGATGTGATGGATGGGGTGATAGGCTCGAATAGGGGAGCCAAGAGTAGGTTGCAGGCATTTTGAAACCTGCCGACTTTTGGGAGGCAGTGCTTGAGTTCTGGCTGTGTGTTTCCGTTTGCACGAATTACACGAACAGTAAGATAAACGATTCACTAGACAATCATACACGTTCAAACTCTCCCGCTTTGCCCGGGACACTCCCAATTTTTGACCTATCCTCCCGATTGCACAGGTCCGGCCACAAATCTCCCTAAAAAGTGCCCCAACCACACCACAAAAAAAAAAAAAAAAAAAAAAACTCAAGCAGCATTGCTGTATTGTAATTGCCATCATAAGTTAGGTAGCCACATGAAATTAGTGGAAGTTTTGTACAAGCCATTTGAGTTCAATGAGCGTGTATAGGCCTTTTTTATAGCTTCGTTGGCAACGTGGCGTTGTCGAAGCCAAAGAAGTAGTATTTGCAGTTTTTCTTAAGGATTTCCGTGTGCACGACTTGTGCATGCGACATGAGCATGGCGCACGGTGGGAAAAGCGATATAAAGCTGCATTTGGCCACGACCAAGCACCGGAACTTTGATGGCGCCGCTGAGAAGCAGTGGACCGTGGACAATTTCTTGGTCAACAGCAATGTCAGTTTGAATTTGCTTGGTTTGCAGATCTTGTAGGCTAGACAGGCCACGTATGCTGCAAAAAAATCCCCCCCCCCCCTCCCCTCTTGCGGACAATCTCCCCGTTTTTGATATCCCCAGGTTGGCATGTGTGGACAATGAAAGAATCACTGAATAAACAGTTACAGCAGAAATGAATGAAATTGCACTTCTGCGAAGTATTGGTTCACTTGCGGATTCAGGGGTGAGACAGCTGCGCATATTGCGCAGATTTGATACAAATTTGTTTTCCTGCACCAGGCTGCTCCAAAAGCTTGAAATTGGTAAAATTGCGCCAAACTGCTCCAAAACAGTCTGAGAGCCAACGATTTTAACGCTCCCATCAGTTTCAGTGAAAAAAATGCTTACTGACCACATAATTTTCCATTACCCCCAAAGTGATGCTCTTTGTAAAAATTAATTTTCTGATCATTCAATAAAAAACCCGCGTAAAATGGTCCCCGAAATAGTTTTTTTCGGAAGTCACAATGTTGGGTTGCACATGTTATATTCTGTATGTTTTTAAAGCTTTCCCATCGAAAATCATTGCAAAGTCCTGTTCAAAAATACTAATGCTTACTGAGGCGACAAAACTTGTTTAAGTTAATGACAAAACGGCAATTTTCTGAGCGCCGTATCTCCGGAACGACATTAGGCAGTTTTAGCATATCGTTACCGTGTTTACGTTACCGTTTACCGTGTTAGCGGGAGTCGACTGCGCAGCGCGAGAGTTACCGCGAACGGTAACTTACCGGCACAGGCTTCACCTTCGCCAGCGGCTTCCGGTAACACGGTAAGCGGTAACGCAAACACGGTAACGATATGCTAAAACTGTCTATTACCAGAGTCCTTCAATGCTTTACTGGTCACGAAACTGCTCCGTAACTCAATGGGAGAGCTTCATATGCTGCGTTTGGCCGCCGCGCGGTGGCGCCACCCTCTCACTGAGGTCACTCCTCGGGCGGCGTTGCGCTGGCTCGAACGGCGGAGCCGCATCGAGTTGTGTTTGTTTTGTGCGGGAAAAAAATGTAACGTGCATATCGCGCTCTTGTGATGCGACTTAAGTAGTGCAATGACGATGCCGAACATGTGTTGCGTCCCAGGATGTCATTCCTTGTACAACGATACCACAGAAAATGTTTCCTTGTTATGTTGACCGAGCGACGGGCAGCTGTGTGAGAAATGGAGGGGCACCATTCCAAGGCAAGCAACGGGAGATTTCAGCTTCGATTATAAGTGTGCGACAGTGTGTGGAAATGCACTGTGTGTGAGAATGGAAAAAGCAATGTACCCTTTTGAGAGCATCGTGGCCTAGAATTGTACAAGGCTAACTTAAAGCCGGATTTTTGTCATATCAGTCAGGTTGTAGCGGTGCTTCATTACCTGTTGGCAAACTTGCATTACCTTGCGCTCAGGCTCGCGTGTAAAAAAGCTTTGGGACATCCTTGTGCTTTTACTTTTCATATTTCTGCGAATTATCCCTTAGGGTTCGTTTTGTTTGTTTTGTAACCGCGCGTGGCCGATTCCGGTTCTTATCTGGCGTTTCAACCGGAGCGCCCGTTTTGCTCTTTTCGTCGTACGTCCCGTCGGGCAATATTGTTTGATATGGAAAGGGGGCCACCTTGTCGCTAACTTGATTTTAAATGCAGAGCATTTCTTTAACTCTCGTCGTTAAAGAAACGCCCGTCGTCCCTCGGCGGTGTCCGCTCTCAACAACAGGTGCGGGCGCGCATGCGCGTGCTCCGGCGCTTAAAGAGGCGTTGCAGCAGCAGGTGCTACCTCCTCTCCCTCTACTGCGCGCGCTAAGGCAGCGGCGAAGCGTCAGCGTCGAGCGGCCGATCCCGAGCATCGAGAACGAGAGGCCGCCGCCAGTCGTCAGCGTCGAGCTTCGGATCCATCGAATCGAGAGCGAGACACGGCTTCGAAACGTCAGCGGCGAGCGGCGGACCCCGCGTTACGAGAACGAGATGCCGCGATCGGCCTTGTTGACGTAGTCCACGACGTACGCCGCGCACGCTGCAGGTCCATGTTGGAGTCGAGAACCCTTCCGATCCACGGGTTGAACGCGTTCACGCACTTCTCGGCGGATTGATTGATTGATTGAAGACACGTTTATTTCATTTTCTTGCGCTTGCGCGCTGCTATGGATAGATGGGTCGGTAGGGGATTGGTAGGGAAGGGGAAAGTGGGAAAGGATAATGCCGCCATTCACTGCGTCAGCGGCCTGGACGCAACACTATGGTCGCCTGGAGTCATAGCCACCGTACTGTCCTGCGCGTCGCCACAACCTCGCGTGAACCACGCACGGACGCGACGCGCCAGCCCGCAGAATCTCCGAGTACTTCTCCCCGGACCGCACGTCGAAGGCGCGCAGGAACTCGTCCAAGCTCGCAAACTTCCCGTGCTCCAACGCCTCGTGCATTTCGCCGTACTTGGCCTTCAAGCGCCGTCGACGCACCCATAGGACAACAACTACAACTACAACCGCCAACTACCACAACCTACGCCACGTGACCACCCCCAATGCTCTGCATTTGCTCGTGTCCCTCGCGCGGGGGCATGCGACGGAGGTTTTTTTGTTTCTTCGACAATGTTCTCGATCCTATTTCCATGGATCTGAAATTAATAACGTTCCAAGAGTAATATGCATAGCAAACGCCGCGCAACTCACTTTATCGACATTCATCTGTTCACGTCACACTGCGGACTGCTTCTTAGACGTTTGTGTTTC
This sequence comes from Haemaphysalis longicornis, assembly GCA_013339765.2. Classification (NCBI taxonomy): domain Eukaryota; kingdom Metazoa; phylum Arthropoda; class Arachnida; order Ixodida; family Ixodidae; genus Haemaphysalis; species Haemaphysalis longicornis. The sequence continues at coordinate 110,179,861 of CM023456.1, forward strand.
ATTCTAGTTTTTTGTAGTGCAGGAGATCGCTAGCTCGCTGCGTTCAGAGAAAAGCCTTTCGACGTCGTTCTTGGCTACGTGGGCAATATTCTGTTTCCTACCGTGCACTGCTCCACCGCAGCGCGAAAAAATAAATTTTTTGTACGCTGGACCACGCTCTTTGTCTCCCTTCGTAACATTGAAATTTTTTGTTGCGTGTGATCAATACAGTTTCATTGTTCTTTTTTTCGCTTCCTGTTTTTGCAAGGATTGGCAAAGTGTGGAAGCAGAAAGACACATGGAGCTAACAATATATCTCTTCGTGTTTGATCTTCGCGGTTCTGGAGCGTTTTTAGATGTTCTCAAGTATGTACCCACTCATCGAAACGACAATACTATTCGGCTATCTCTTTTAGCGTTCTGTGCATTCCAGAGCAATCAACGGCTTCATTAAGCGTAGTCTGAACGACGCGTACTTGGTTTCTTTCGTTTTTTATGTATTATCGATAGGCCCGCAGCAGTCCGTGACTACACAGCTACCGTATGTGTGGTATTTACAACTTTGCTTTAAGAAAAGAAGCAATATAGATTTAAATATCCGTAAACACGACGGCACAGCGCTTGTGCCAGAGCACACAGAAGCCGTTGCCGTTCGCGGCCGAAGTCTACGGTAACTTACTTCGAAAAATAAAACCTAATTGAAGGCAGATGATAAACACAATAACTGGACTATTCATCGCTAACTACTACGAAAAAAAAGCACACTTAATCAGCGCGCAGACACCAAAAGCAGCGAGCGTTTGCACGCCAAGAGCTGGCCAATACGCCGCACGCGCGGCGGCTGGATGACCTTCGTGCGGCGGTGGCGCCTGTAGTGGCGCGCGCGGTCCCTATATGAAGCGAGCGCCGAAGTTTCGTGACCAGTAAAGCATTGAAGGACTCTGCTATTACGTACGTATACGGGGCGCCGCCATCTTGGTATGGTGAGGATCGGAAAACATGGCCAGCGGGCGAAGCAGTTGCTCGTAGTTCAGGCTAGTTCACTCTAGTTCAGGCAGACCGCTCTTCACAGATTTCTACGTGCTTTTGGTTATTGGGTGGCTAGGTTACATTTAGTTGATCTGTTACGGGAAGTTTGCCGCCAACTCGAAAGGTGTTCATAGAAAAACAACGTGGTGCCCGCGAATTCACCGCGTTTCGTGTGAGGAGCGGCTCGCGCTTGAAGTGAAATTTCGGACTCATTGCGTTGTTATAAAACGCGGAGTTATTGCTGCCTTTGACAGCGAGCTTGCGAGCGGCGGGAATGCGACAGTCGACACTTCAAAAGGGGCGGCGCAGGCTACATCGCCACAAAATGTTCAAGCAGTGTCCGATAGCGGGACAGGCTATTATTGCACGCTAGTAATAATGGTTCATCAATCTGAAGTGAAATTTAATGCCAAAAGGGAGATGGCTAAACATATCAACGCTACTCAAATTACGATCGATCGTAGTGAACATGCACCTTAGTGTTTGAAATGGGAAAGCTGGTGGGGTGCCACGACTGTCACCTCGCTTTGCGCAACTTTTGCCGTGGCTCTACACTTGTGCTTAAAGCCGAGTCTGGGATTACAAAAATAATAATTTCGGCATGCCCATGATAATAAAAATGCCTTACGATTGCTTAGTTTTTCAATTTGACATTTTCAACGGAACTTCATGCTATCTATACATAGAGCCTAAGAATTTAAAAATGGTTCGTAAAAAGGTAGTGCATTCGGTACCTCGTGATATTCTGGTAGAAAAACTTTATTAAGAGGCTGTTTCAGTGTTATATACATTCAAAACCGATTAAAAAGTGCTCTTTCCCCTCCCGAGTTGCCAAAAATTTAATTTTTTGGGCACCTAAGCTGACATAATAAATGTCGTTAACTGCTCCAAACCAAGGTTCTTCTGCTCCAAAATCGAGATTTTGCTGCTCCAAAAACTGCTCCCAAACTTGATTCAGCTGTCTCACCCCTGGGATTGAACCTCAAAATTCTTGTGCATGCGTTTCCATATGCATATATCATATGCATATGCATCATATGCATTTTCCTGCACTACAGACTGCAGGAAAATGCATATGATGCTACACTTTGAGTAACTTGTATCGCACCTGTTCCATAATTCCTTTTTTTGGGACTTATAGGAACTATTCTGGCCCCTCAAGATCGTGGTTTTGTGGTGGTCTAACGACGTCTCCCTTTTTTTTTTTTTTTTTCAGCTGCCATTTTTATCGTACCTTTCACACTTTGCACTAGTGGCTACGTGCCTGTATTCAGGTTGACAAAAATGAAACCAAGAGCCGGGTTTTATGAATTGCAGCCGCGTCATTCACTTTTGGCTGCTGCTATCTCCCCCTCCTCGGTTTTTGGGCCATGACCCCCGTTATCCCATCCCCGTCGACGCGGTTGCACTCCACCTCCGAACGTTGAAAGCACACTCCCTCGCAACGTCCAAGGCACAGATAACTTCGCGTATGAGAAGCCGCCAGATAAAGTAGTACTGCTGATTTCAAGTGGCGTGTCCTGTGTAGGCATCTTTTGTATCCCGTTCCCTTTCGCAACGTGTGGGTTGATTTCACTTGCAGCAGCAGTATCAGTTCTGCGGAGGCAGTCATGAAATTAAGTCCCGGCATGAGCAAAGTCAGTACCATGAGGGTAAAAAAAATTTGTGAATGCCCGTGCATCCACAGTGAAACCACAGTGAATGCACGCTCATGTTTGCACTACTTTTTGTGGAAAAAGAGTGTGTCTTCATTTTATGAGTCAGTACATTGTTTAGCAAAACGGTGTCTACCATGTTTATTTTGCGTTTGTTGAGAACAGATTTCTGAAGAGAGTAGAATCGCTATGGGCGTGTAAACTGACGCCTTGCTCTGCACTCTAAAACGTTGGATGCCACCTTAATGCTTCTCTTTGCACTGGTAGCACACCAGTTGGGTACACATTAGGTACACTTTACTTTGAGTGCGTGAATGTCATTTCCATGTAATCATCTTCAGTGTTCCTGTGAGGTACACATACACTTTAGGTTAGGTGTACCGTAGTTCATCAACAGGAATATATTGTTCTGTGGGATCTAATACATGAAAGACCAGCTCTTGTTTATCCAGTGCTACGTGAAGATCTGCAGCAAAATGATTTTAGACTGTATTCCTTATTTTTTATGATACATCATATTGAGGCAATTTACCGGAACTTCTTTTTTTTTTTTTTGCCAAATGCTGTGATCACAACACAAAGCAGCGAGGTAATGATAGCAGGCTTATGGATTTTTTCTGTCTCATAATCAATATATATGGGTCTTTTAACCAGGAGAACTATAAGCTGTTTGTTAGACATATTGCCTGTATGTGCTTTGTTTCTTGAGATGTGGTGCATACTCCAAGTTATGAATTAAAAAAAAAAACGAAGCTTTTCTTGTTTTGTTGTATTTTGATGTAACCTGGCACACACCAAAACATGGTCTTCTAACTGATGCTGTTCAAGAGTTACAGGCTTACTTGTAGGGTACACCATGCCTGGCACATATTTCAACTTGTAGTCTTAATTCTGATTTATCTCAAAATTCATATTTGTTCCTTTTTGTGTCTATGCCAGCACTGAAGGGTCCCTCAGGGAAGATTTTTTTGCTGAAACTTTGCACTTTTTATTGGATATGAAGCGTGAAACAAACTGGGATCATTGGGGCCCTTCCATATTTTATAGCGTGCTACTTCAGAATGTAGGCGCGCAAAATGCAGGTTTTTGTGTGTGATTCAGTCTTGGAAGGGTAATATCCCTCAAACGTGTCATATTTTTTAAATATGTTCATTGCGCAGCTTAGAACTAGCCCTGCATAAATTTCAGGGCATTGTGGGTTTCAGTTTGTTTTCCAGGCACGGGGAACAAATGTGACTTTTTAAAAGAAAATGGGGAAAATTAAAAAAAAATTGCAAGATGTTTTTTCAGAGCTTAAAACACATTAAGAAGCTTAAAAATGGTGCTCCTAACAGGGGGTGTAACGCAGAACATAGAAATTTGTGTCAAAAGGTCATCATACCTTTCAGGTTATGTTGAATTTGTGTTCGTTCAAATTAACAATTGTTATTATTTCATAATTGCTATGCCTTGCACTTGTAACTAGTCTTAACATGATTCGATTGTTGGGTTGGGGCGTGGGGCTGTTTCGTTTGTTTTTATCCATGTATCAGAAGACACAAATTCACATCTGGGGTGCACCTGAATTAGCTATGCAATCCAAACAAACAAACACCATTGATGAATGTATTCTTTCCCTGTTTCAGGAGATCCTTGTTTTTTTTTTATTTATTTATTCATTCTTTGTTTTTCCTGTGGGTTGTTTTAACATGCCAACGCTCTGTGCAGTGTTTCAAAATGGGTTTCATGCTGCCCCATAGGCCCGTTCTGCCAGCTGGCAAGGCACTTTCGGCACCTGTGAAACTCATTTTGGGCATCAGAACTCGCTTACAGTTGCCCCAAAAGCTTCTCCAAAATGAGTCGTACCAGTCACATCGCTGACATGTGCATCAAGAGGCCCAGAAGGAGCTCATTGAAAGACGGTGCAAAACTTTTCAATTCAATTTGTTTTTCTGGCAGCATTGCAAAAGCTTGGCGTGTCATTTTTGTTTTATTTTGTTTTTTTAACTGGTCATCAACAAATATCTTTTTCGCAACAACTGAAGCAAAGCCGTGTGGTCATCATTGCTCGTCACAGTGTGATGCACGTGCGGTTGAAAAATAACCAGCGCAGCGCCCACATTAGGGTGGTGGAAAAATGCAAGCAGCGATAATTTTCAGTTCATTTGTACGTTGCCTGTTCTAGCTGTAGCGGAGTACATAGTTAGCTCGGCTTTTCGGGAATCAGCTACTGGATGTATTCATTGATAGCATTTCAAAAGTTGATTCTGCAGAAGTCTCTCTCAAAGCTTCTTTAAAAGGCGTTTCTTTAGCTCATATGGTTATGATGCGAGGCCCCTTTGAGTTGTTGTAGAGCACAGATTGAAGGCGGGCCAGTTGGTACACAATTTGGCATGAATCAGCGCGGATGTAGCGCCTTTTAGTAGGGTATGCTTGATAGGGCAGCTGATGGCGCTCCTGTTTGTGGCATGAAGGGGTGACACTCTGCTGGTGCCAAACTATGCAGGTGGCGCCCTCCGCAGCGCCCGGCTTGAGGCCAGCCTAGCGCCGTCGAGCAGCGACGATGAGTCCAACGCCGACACTGCCAGCGTGCTCAGCTGCGCGTCGGAGTCTCGCTGCGGCAGCGACGGCACGGGTAACTTCCTCCTCCTCCTCCTCTTTGCGATGGATTCGTCCATTATAGCGTAGCTGCAGAAGCTCTGAAACGATTGCGGTGATGAGCGGCTCAGCCTTGAGGATGTGAAGTGACAGCGAGGGTATGTGCATGATGCCTGTGAGTTGAGTTCTATATGCTTGCGAGGACATGCCTGCGAGCGCTTCAATAGACGGCACTCGCAAGTGAGCATGTTCATTGTTGTTGCAGGTATGAAACTCTGAGTGCCTGCTCATTAGTGGTTCCATACGTCATTTTATTTATTTGCTCCTTGAAGGCCCAGGGGCAATACATAGGGTGGTGGGGGGGGTCTTGCGCCGTAGTATAATGGCGTAACCAGTGAGAACATGGACAATGAAAAAGAGAAGTGAACACGATGAAAATCAAGATCAGGGCGGAATAGTAAGAACTGGTGTAAGCATGGTGAGCTGAAGGGATGAGATTGGTTGAATAATGCAGAATGAATTTAGGAGTATCGCACGAAGGCTTTTAGCTGAGTAACTTCACTGCTTAGTTTTTCGTGAAACGTTTTGCGGTCGGTGCATGAAGTTGTGTCATTGGGTATTGTATTTCATATGGCTATTGTGTGAGGGAAGAAAGGTCTGTTCGGTGATGGCATACGGCACTGGGGTTGTAGCTACTGGGTGACTGTTGTTCAGACAGGAAGAGGCTTCCTGTGGAAGCGTCTTTGGAAAGTCTGTCTCGATAGTGACAGGTAGTGAACAATGGGCAGAAGGCTCAAACGACCAATGATGTGGTGGGTGGCGAGGGTTGGAGGGTCGCGGGACTGTTTCAGTGGTGTATCACTAATTGTGTGTGGATACTGTGATGGTGTAAAATTGGGGGCACGGTCTTGAATTGCTTCCAAGTCGTCGGAAAGATTCTGAATATGCACACTACGCACCTAGATACCAATGGGTGAGTTCATTCTTATTCGTACAGATGTACTTGTGAACAGTCGCAAACAACTCACCGGTCTGTAAGCACTGGAGATCACACTAATTTCTTCTTTTTTTTTTTTTTAGTTCTGTTTAGTTGTACACATACCCACGAGCTTGAGTGCTAAGGTGCTAAACTCACATGGGGGCGTGGGTATGCAGCAGACCTGTAGAGCCTGATGGCGGTTGCTGCGCGAGTGAGCTGCTTTTGTCTGGGACAAGACTGAAAGAGGTGGATGTGATTCACTTCCTCTTCGATTGGTCCACTTTTGTCACCACCTTTATTTGCCTTATTTGGAGATGCATCCTGGGGTAGTCCCTGGACTGAAGCCGTTCATTCACATTGCAGATTCCAGCAACTGTTCCATAATGTTTCAACTGCACTAGATCTAGAGGTCATAGGGTAGCACCACCCTGGTAAACTGCTTTTGCAGTGTGCTGCAAAAGTGGACGATTCAGGTGGCCACTTTAAACTTCTACCGTGCACAAATGAATGGAGGGAGGTTCGTAACAGTGTGGAGTGTCGTGCTTTCATTTGTCTTGCAGTCGGTGATGCTGACGTGGAGGAGGGTGTGCTTCACGATGATTTCGAAGACAAACTAAAGGAAGCCATTGAAGGGACCTCACAGAAAAGGTGAGAAGCGCTTCATGAAGTTGATTGATTGGCGGTGTCGGTAGATGAGTCCCCCCTCGCTTATCAGGTGCTGTAGACCCTCGCTAAATTGTTTAGCGGGTAGGTAGGGGGAGGCTTTGGCAAAATAAAACAGTATCTTTGTGTGGGTATGATGATGTTGCTTCCGTCGTTAGCTGGAGAAAATACTCTGCCTATGCTGCCTATGTAAATTGTAGCACGAGGACAGTGTGCAGTACTGCTTGATACTGCTGTCAGCCATGACATTGCCTTGAATCACCGTTTTTTCACATCTCCTTGCCCTTGAAAAAGGCAATGGTGAGATATTATTGACCAAACTGGAGTTATCAAATCAAATTAAAGTCGTCGAACGGAACTTTCAGTGTATGTGATGTTTTCAAATTACCCGAGTGGCAATCTTGAATCCTAAAGTACGTTGCGGCGCTTTCGTTTGCAAAATTACCCGATTAGTCATCTTGAACTGTAAAATATGTTGTGCCACTTTCGTTAGCATTGATCTATGTTTGTGACCTCTTCCTCTTCGTACCGCACCTATGTTTCTCTGTGGGTTGCACCTTTACTGTTTTAGTGTTGCAATTCACGCGTAGTATTTCTCACGTGCCCTCAGCTTTCTTGTTATCTGTCTGTTATCGGCATTGGGCAGTCTCTCTCTATTACTTGCTATCTCTCTCTCTCTCTTTTTTTTCCCCTGTGCGTCACTCCCAAAGCACTTGTGTTGATAAAATGAATGAATGATCATAAGAAAAAGTGGGCCTCTTCGTAGAAAGGCTGTTATCATCGTGACTGTTGCGCCAGCCTTGGCGTTCGTCCAGTTTTCCAGTGTGAGGCTCCTGTGGACAACTTGCCAAATCTGGAGGAGTCTGTTGTTTCTCTAGTGGGAATGTGCTGATGGGTCAAAGTGGCTCTGCGGCCCTTTGCAACATTTTGTCTCTGCTGCTTTTTTAGACATTTAAGAGAGAGAGAGAGAGAGAGAGAGAGAGAGAGAGAGAGAGAAAGACTTTATTGAATTGTCCTGCGGGGGGAGGTGGGCGGGAGCCACTCAGGGCCTGTCCCCTCCTCCCCTCCTTGATGTTTCCTAAGTCGTCCCCGAGACAACTCCTTGCGGGCGTCTACGAGGTCGACGCGCGGAGGGTCGTCGGGTGTGATCCCTCAGACCTCCCGTCGGCGCCTCCCTACGCTTCTGCCCTGCAAGAGCAGCCTCGAGCCGCTGGACTGCCCGGAGTTGAACATAGTGGTCAGACGAGTCCATAGCACTTGTGATATCGTCCGGCCAGCGCGTTGAGGCGGTTGCCTCCACTGGATTTAGTTCACAGTCCCACAGTAGGTGGGCCAAGGTCGCGTTCGTTTTCGCGCACACACTGCACAGCACACTTTCGTACACTTCTGGACACACATATTGCGCCAGCACCGGAGTTATCACAGAGTTTGTCTGTAATTGTCTATACAGCACTGCTTAATGACCAGCGTACGATTGGGTTGCGTGTTGGTATGACAAGCTTAAACGTATTAATGTGCAGCGGGGCTGTGTTTTGGTGTGATGAGCTGAAACGGCATGCAGCTTTTTTCATGGTCTCACCAATTTGTCCGTCACATGCTTAGATCAGAACATTTTGTTGTGTTACGTATCTCTCACTACTGGGCCTAGCAGGTTTGGTCGGTGCCATTGCTAAAAGTTTTGTTTGCAACGTTCTCTTTATGCCATGTAAACATTTTGTTTGGAAGTACGCAAGGTAATATGCAGAAATGAGTAAAATATAAATGTCTTAATAAGGGGGCCACGCAAATGAAATGCAAGTTTTGTTCATGTGAAAGATTGCCTCATTAGAATCATAGTGACCCTACTTTTAACGTAAACTTCGCTCAAATCAACTACATAATTAGGAAAAAAGGGAATGGCCATGCGACCCACTAGCTCATTCCCCGCAACAGAACCTATGATGTCATAAGCCCTGCTGTGCGACTGGCGGGGGTACTTGGGGGTACTTACTTAGCTGATTTGGGGGTACTTACTACGCATTAAAAATAAATTTGGTCGAGGTGAAATTTGAGTGCAGTTGGCCTTTAAGGCCCTATAAGGCACTAAATCTTTTGAATAAAGCAAGCTTGTATTTTGTCTGCATGGCCTTTAAAGCATGATCTAAGAACTGGGGTTCATTCTGTGAGGAACAATGGTCAAGAAATACTTTGGTGTTTGTTAGTGTCTCTACAAGTTGATGAATTGAACTTATTGATTGGTAGTTCTTATTAACTACTGTTACGAGGGCTGTCGGTTTAGTGACAAATTTTGGAATCTCTGTAGCTCTCGCTCAGGGCTAGCGCTTATTTCACTCGGTGATCTGGTGAACTGTGTCCCAGCTATTGTAACGCGACCAAGGTCTTGTAGCAACTGACCGTTCACTCTGCTGTCGTTTCAGTGCCAAAGGACGTCTCTCATGCCTGGAGGCCATTCGTAAAGCTCTTTCAACCAGATATCTCTATGACTTTCTCATTGACAGGTGAGTCGCTTGCTCCCCCCCATTTCCGCACAGAACGTTGGTTGAAACTTGTTCTCGGCTGATGTTGGGCCCATGTCCTTTCAAGTGCAGAGCATGTTAGGGCTCGCTCTGCTGCCGTGGCTCGCTCACTGGACCTAAGTAGAGCCACACACGTTCTGTCGTCGCGGCATAACCCACAGGCTTCGAAAGCCAAGCAGTATATATAGTCGTAAGCGTTCGAAACTCTTGCACCGCTGGCTCTAGTCATACATCTCCCAGTTTAGCGCAAAGAAAACTGTAGGTGCATTTGAGGCAAAATATACGTAATCCGCCTCTTTCACAACCCCACTGGCGCATGCGCAATCCCCTAGCGGCCAAGTCCCTAAGCAGTCCAGTAGGGGCAGCAGACGACATTCCCCACAGCTCCCGCACAAGCGGGAAGGGGTCGTGGTTGTATTTACATCGTTCGATTTTTTGTGTGTGCTCGTTGTGCGCGGAACAATGCCCACAACTTGTGCTGCGTTCCGCTGTAACTCGGAGTGCCGAAAAGGGAGCGGTGTCGGCTTCTATCGCTTCCCGTCGGCCGCACGCGATCGGCTATGGCGGTTTGTGTCGCTCGCGTCGGCTCGGGTGATGGGAACTATAGGCTTAGCATCCTGGCGGATATTTGATGGCTGCTATCTGTGCAACTGCGAATGACAATCCGCAACACAACTTTTCACTACACTATCATCCCTTTCTCGCATGTGGAACTCTATTAAGTTATAACTGCCGTTTGAGCGATCGGTGACCAAGACATCTGCGTAGCCTGTTTCGATGCTTCCGCGCAGGTATCGCCATCTCTCGACCGCTCGGCGCACCGCGCGCCGCGGCGACCGGTCAGCGTAGGCGGCTTGCATCGCGGCAGATATATCTGATCGCCGCTTTTAAAATAAGCCCTGACAACAATCCCTAGAACAATTTTTCACCACACTAGCACCTACTTTCTCGCATGTGGAACTTTTTAGCGATCAGATTGATTCAGAAGAGCAGCGACAAGCGCGGTTGCTACCGTGGTCTGCGTCGGTTCGAGCCGCTGAGTGTGCGAGCTGGCAGGCGCGGCCGGCGTGTGCGCGGACTGTTTCCGAGGGCAGAAAACGCTTCACGATTGCTTTGCTTTATCCATTTCTTGCGAACATAACGCGCAGAATCTATAAATTCAGCTCAGCGATCATCGTAGTTGACCATGGAGCAAAAACAGTGGGCGGAGCGACGCCGACGACGCATCTCATGCGCGCATCGGGCCGTCTCAAATTCACGCGTACGACTAGTCGTGGCGACAGTCGTAACGATCAGTCGCATGCGAATCGCGTGTACCAATCGTACATGTGTCCAGCGCTTAAAGGCATTTTTGCGAACTGCCGGCCTTTGTTGAGCTGGCGATCGCACTTCATGCCAGACGACTCCAAGTACTGCTCGCTCTGCTGCTCGGACGGCACACGGATCTGTCCGAGATTTCTCTGCCAGCCCTCATTCAGTGATAAGAAGCCGCCTGGTATTATGTGATGACCAGGGGCTGTCATCTTAAGGCGTTATAACACCAATACAGAAGAAAAACTTCGGCTGCTCCTCGCCGTAATGTGGGATTGCCGTGCATACAACGAGAACGCAGCCGGAGGAAACGCCGGCAAACCCTACGGCTTCAACTTCCGCTAGGCACGCTAGGTGGCAGCACACCGCAATGAAAAAGGCGGATTAACTGACAGCCCCCGCATTCATTTAGTTAGGAACGCTCGTTGGGTTGGTTCTTGCGACAGTAAACGAAATAAAGTGGCAGTGCAACACCGGCACGTGCAAGAGGAAAAGCAAGCACAAAAAGAACAGAACCCCCGCTGGCGCAGTTTCAGGCAGGGGTGCACGAGCACTGCGAAGGCGGGAAATTTGAATTGCATTGGGTGGTAGCAGGGAGCGGATAACGGCGCTACAGCCCATTCTGTCGAATCACTGCTCTGCGCTTCCGACAGCTTTCACGTTGAGTGGAACGCCTTTCATTTTTTAAGTGATGTCTTTGCTATCCCTGACAATGCAGGCTCATGCACCAAGGAAGTTACTCTCTAGTTTTTCAGCTGTAGAACATATTCCAGTTGACCTGTAGGAGCGAGCAGAGAAAGTTGTTGTTTTGGGTGTTGGCCAGCAACGAGCTAGTTATGTGAGCCCCACAAGTTTACAGCAGGCAGGTGCTTTGTTCAAAATTCAGTCCTCCCTAGTATATATATATATATATATATATATATATATATATACATGTGGTGACATGTCACTGTCGTTATGGTGACCTACGCTGGTGCAACTTGGAAAAGGATTGCAACCCCACTAGTCATTAGAAACAGTGGGGAACGAGTGTGCGTACAGTCAAAACTCGATCTAATGAAACCTGGTCTTGCGAATTTCCCGACCTAATGAGCGAATTCTGATTCCCCAGCAGGTGTCCATACGGCTCAATGCTTTTGTGAACTTAACTAACGAAATAAATTCAGTGCCATTCCCGATTTAACGAGGAATTTCGAGATGCAGACACTTAAAAAGGGAGCAATTTCGAATGTGTTTCGTCTGACCACCACGAAGATTATTGCGCCACGTCATAGTCAACTGTTTCAAGCACACCGATCGAATTTATGGAATCAACTGCTTGTAAAATGACAGGCCTGATTTTACGAGGTTCTCAATTTAATGAAGTAATTCACGGTTCCCGGTGACTTAGATCGTGTTTTAACTCTGATAGGGTAGCATGCTATGGGGAGGGGGCTCTGACGACCCCTTTCCTGATCGTGGAGCGTCAGCTGCCTGTCATGAGAGGCCGTGATGTGGGAGTGCGGAATGAGACACAATGCCTGGCGGCTTTGTCTCGAGGAGCAGTCTAGCACATACCCTTCCATTGTGACGGACAGTGATGAGTTGTGAGTGCATCTGTTGTCACGCCCTGCATTGTTGCCAATTTTCTGACGGAGGAATTTATGCTTTTTATTTTTATTATTCGCTGCAGGCATTCAGTTTGTGTTGACGCTGCATTGAGAACAGATGGACTGCCTGAATAGTGGCTGAAAGTTGACCGTCTTTGGGAATGGGGTTAGGCGATGGGGACTGTGATGATTAGTTGAAGGAGTAAATAGAACAGCAGTTATATACTGGAATTCAGTAACCCAGCTTCTCAGTGCTGCCATTGTGTGTTTTTTGGCTGTTCGTTAAAGGGGCTGCGAAGAAAAAATACCGCCTTGTTCAGCTTGCGGGAAGTAGCCTTTGGCAGCTTGCTCAGCTTCATTTGAGCCAGAAAAGATGATGCTTTACCTAAAACAACAACAAAAAAGTAAGAAATATTGAAAAACCTTCACATTTTGCATTAAGGGGTGATGTAAATTGGGCTAGCACTAAAATTGTGGTTATCAATGTGGTTGGTAGCTGCACGTTAGCATTCAAGTAATGCAACCGAGTGGGACTACACGCCCCACTACAATTGCCCACTTGGGTTTCTTGTTGGTGGCTTAGGTGAGCAGGACGGGACGCTGGTTGGTCAGACAAGATTCTGCGACTTTGTAGAGACGTCAACGGAACGGGGCTGGGGAGTTGCCGCTGCTCTATGTGCTTTCTTGACATGCTTTCTCCTAATCAACTAAGATTACGGCAGAGTGTGAGGTGAGGAAGGTGCGATGACCCCTTGTTCCTCCCCTGGCTGCAGGCCGACGACGGTGTGTGACCTGGTGGAGCGGGGCGTGCGCAAGGGCCGGGGGGAGGAGCCCGGCGTGAGTGCCACCCTGGCGGCCCTGGCGTGCGTGCACTATGGGGCGGGCGACGAGGCGGTGGGCCTCTTCCAGAACCTGCGCCAGCCCCTCACCACCTTGCTGCTGGACGCGGCGCAGCTGCCGTCCGTGCGGGCCAAGGTGGGGAACACTCTGAGTTGGCTCTAGTTAAGGGAACATGCTTCTTGAAACAACTTTTAGTAATGAAGGTAGGAGGCTGAAATTTGCAGAGCTTGTAAAAATTGAGCTCCTGTTGTCATATATGCTATCAGATTTTGTATGGCTGCTCCGGATGAAATTTTATTCAGCATGATGTGCAGAAAAATGGCTTGTATGTGGACACTATTTTTTTATAGTAAAAACTTTCAGTAAAGTTTTAAAATAGCCTAGGTGGTTGTTTATGAACTGTATGTCCACTTTCTTCACCAGAAAAAAAAATATTGACTGGTAGTGTGCCTTTCTTGCTTTGTATATTTTTGTTTTATGACCATCAGAAATATCTAGAGACACAAATTGCATAATAAACAAGATTTGTACAGTCTACCTGTTATAATGAATATCTGTGCAAAATTTCATTGCAATACGGCAACACTAGGTAGGAAAAATTGCATGCACAAACTCGGAAGATGGACAAACACGGCAAACAGAAAAAAGCAATTGAAAGTTCATTTCTGTGGCAGATTTTCAGAAATCCTTGCTCAAACAACATGAAACTTAGTGGGGATATTGTCTGAAACGTCCGCATTGAAGTCCTAAAGCTAGAACTCTCCTGCTGCATAACCTGGACAGCTGATCACGCCCGATGCTAACTGCGCTTGCAGTGAATACCGCTTTCACATTGATGGCGAAACTATCACAGGGGCTTCCAATGCAGACTTCCGGGTCGCGACCTCCGGGGCCCATTGTGGCAGCGCGATGCGATGAGTAAACAGAAGAAATCACTCGTGCAGGGCCCCCCCCCCGTTTTTGCACTTGAAGTACCGATGCGAGGCCCCTCTGCTTGTTTGCGACCTCAACTATGACGAGTTCACATGTTGCGCACACGGTGCCGCTCACAAATTCAGTCAGAGCGTCAACTTCGCAGATAACTGAGCTTGACCACTCCCATTGCCGGCTGTCTCCCTGCCTTGGAAGGTTGCCTGCTTCTTCTCGTGAAAAAAATCATGATTTTTTTCACCCGCGTGTCCCCTTAAAGGAGCCATGAAGAGAAAACACAAGTTTGGTTCATTCAAAAGATTGTCTCGTTAGAATCGTACTGACACCACTTTTAACGTAAACTTCGCTCAAATAAGCTACATAATTCAGAAAAACGGGAATGGTCATGCGACCCACCAGCTCATTTCCCGCAACAGAACCTATGTCGTCACATGAGCTAAGCTCTGCGATTGGCGGAGGCTGGCAGAAGCAGACGCAAATTAGGTAGAACTTACTAACTAGACGAACGAGCGGTTTGCGCTTAAATTTAGGGCACATTCTTTACAAAGCAGTAAGAATGATGGGACAAACAGTGGAAGTTACGAAAGCACATGTAAACATAGAAGTACTGATGCGTTCTGCTGTTTGTACTGCGCACAGCATGCTTGGTTTCGCTGCACAGCACCACGGGGCTTGGGGTTGTCTCAGACGACACTGGCCGATTGACGCAAGCAACGGTGTCTTACGTGACCCCATTTGTCGAGCGAGCACTGTTTCAGGGAACGAATATTTTCTCCCAGAACAAAAACAAGCCAGGTTTAAATGCGGGCAAAAACAAAACAAACGCTTGCCACGGTATGGTGGCGCCATCTAGGTTACGGAACGTAAAGAAACGCGGGAACAAACCAACACCGCTGTACAGGGTGGAGACAACCTTCGAACGGTCCCGTGCCGCCGCAATTGGGCCAACGGGCTCAGCGCGTTATTCTTTTCGTTTCCCACGAGACCTAGCAACGCGAAACAGACAATATGATTCAAACTTCTTCAGTAAACCGCGTTGCGGCGATAATTTAGCGCGGTTTTGACACAATGACTTGCTTCGGCGGCGAGCGAGCAACCAAAAATGGCGGCGCCAGCGTATACGTGTCTCTACCCTGTACGGCGGATGCGTGAATGAAGGTTCTCTAGGCTGCAGAGCGGTCGGTTTCAGTGATGTCACTTGGGACCACGAAAACGAACGATTGAGCGGGAAAATCAAAATTTTAACCTAAATTGTTTAGTTTCTCAGTGAATAAAGCACCGTTTGTATCCGGACGAGCGCTGGGGGCACTATAAAACACGAAATCTTTCGAATAAAACCAACTTGCATTTTCTCTTCATGGCTCCTTTAATCCAGTTTCCGGCCTAATGCAGCCAAACTTTAGTGGTCCTGCCAGCATCAAAATAACTATGACAGGCTGTGTTGGCTCAGTGGCGAAGGCATGGCGCTACTGAACTTGGGGTTGCGAGTTGATTTGCAGGCAGACAAAGGCTGAAAACTCGTGTCTAAGATCCCAAGGGGGTCACAATTTATTGCCTTCAACTTCCTCATAACCATCCAAGCAACTTTTGAATCAAAGTAGTGCGAGCCAGTGGTACTCATACCATTGTCATTGATATACTTTTACCTGTTGCTTTTGTTTCTTCGGTATCTAAATTTCTTGCCCAGATGAGCGGACCTAAGCCTAATTCGCTCTCCTGCTTCTTTTTCTTTGCAGTGTGCTACAGGCCTGGGCTTGTGCTGCTTTGTGGCAGAGTCTGACAACTATCCAGTGAGTGCACCTGGTTACCGCTTGTTAGTAACTCTGCTGTAACTTCTAGTTACTGCTGGTTAGGCCCCAGCTGGCTAGCCACTGGTTCATCATTGAAGACTTGATTATTTTGTACACTTAGCATCTTGACTGCTTGTGCAGGTGTTTCCATCTGTTCAGAAATGCAAAAGTTTTCACGTACGTGGAAGGTACTCCACATGAGCAAAGACAAGTTGTGCAGAGTGAAATTTTTGCTATTATGTTCAGACAGGGAAAAAAAAAAGAAAGATAAAAGTAGCTTTATTTCTTTGCCATAGGTTGCTTGCAAGACAGCGCTGATGGGGATGAGCTCTTATTCTTGCAGGTGTGTAGTAATGCTGGTATGTCGCACTTACACACAGCTTGTGTAAATGACTTTTTGCTGGTGCAGTTACCACGTTGGTGCCCCAGATGGGGTGTGCCACCAACGCATTGGAAAGCGGTGCAAAACCAGAGGCATTACTCCTGGAGTGTGGTGCCCATGTAACGTGGCCATTTCCATTTGTAAAGAACTCCCAGTGAAGAAATAGAGGTACAACCACATAAAAAGGGGTTGCGGATTTCAGTGGCGGCAGGACTGTTTTTTTTTTTTTTTTTTTTTCCGCGAATGATGTTGCAGCTTCTGTGATGGCATGTCCCCATGTAGTGTGCAATATGGAGAAAGGTGCAACTAGTTCATTCTTGGTTAACTCCCAACGACGGTGTGCACCACTTTGTAGCCGGTGGTGATCGCAGTGGACGTCACAAATCCAAGACACGTGGGCAATGCACAGCTGACGCTGTGAAAGGCGTGTTTCTTCTCCGTACAGTCCCTTTCCTGTGTGATCTCCGTGCTGCTCCCGTATAATGTCAGTGCAGTTCCATTTCATAGCCAGTGGTAATCGCAGCGGACGTCACAAATTTAGGACATGTGGGTGCTGCATAGCTGACACTGCAAAAGGGGCATTTCTTCTCCGTACGGTCCCCGTATGACCTCAGTACGGCTCCTGTACAGTTCCCGTATGGTGGTTCCTCCTCTCCGGCACAGGTGGTGCAGTCATGCATGGAGTCCCTGTGGCAGGTGGTGTCAAGCGCCAAGCCCTCGACCAGCAGTGGGCCTGCCAGTGCCCTGTACGGGGCAGCCCTCCTTGCCTGGGGCCTCCTGCTCACGGTGGCCCCGCTGGACAGGATGCTGGACTTGGCCAAGAGGTGAGAAGGGAAGGAGTGGACGAGTAAAAATTACACCACCTTCCCGTGGGGGGAACCCTGAGTAGTATGCGAAGCAGCCATGGGGTCGACTGAAGTTCCCATTAGTTTTCAGTTCATCGTTTCCGTTGACATTCAGCTTCGCGTGCCTTCAGCTAGCTTCTTGACGTAGTTTGAATGAGTGAAGGACATAAGGCGCGTTCGTAGCACATGCTCCCGTCTCGGTTTGTAGCGCAGTGGGAACGTGCCTCCCGTTGCGGCCAGAGAGTCGTGGGATCGAAACGGGGTGCCGCCTAACTATTTCTTTTTATAGTGGGCTGCGCTGACGTCAGCCCAAAGGCTGACGGGGTTGAAGAGACGCGCATGCGCAGTAGAGTGCAGACGGCGTACAACGACAACGAGGGAGGGAGGGACACAGCCCCGAGCATGAGATGCTTCGCATCTAAAATCTTGTGCTGCTGTTGGGGCACCTGCCCGGTGGAGGGGATCCTCAATCCGGGATCCCCTGGCTGTGGCTGGCTGCGCGGGCCCTGTTCACCGGGTCAAGCTGGATCGTGGGGTCCTTGCCAGCCGACCGTGCCGTGCACTGTTGAATGGAGGAGCAGGTCCGTGTTCAGGTCACTTAAATGATC
Organism: Haemaphysalis longicornis; assembly: GCA_013339765.2. NCBI lineage: Eukaryota > Metazoa > Arthropoda > Arachnida > Ixodida > Ixodidae > Haemaphysalis > Haemaphysalis longicornis. The sequence continues at coordinate 110,197,554 of CM023456.1, forward strand.
CCCCCCCCCCTGCAGTTTTGAGCTGTTAAAAGGCATCTTTACTGCAAGCATATGCTTGCAATGAAGGGAGGCCAACTTTGTGGGGTGTGCGCAAACAAAAAGAAATAAACTATACAGCCGAACTTCGCAATAACGAAATCACCGGGGAATGCCAAAAAATTCACTTTTGCGAGAATTTTGTTGTCGCAAGAATGAAACATAATTGACAGGGAACTTGCCCTGTTGTATCGCAGCGGAAGCCGTGGAAACAACTGCTGTGGCTAGCGAACACAAAAGAACAATGTTTATTCAGACCGTAAAATTCCGAGCAAGCGCCCCCCCCTCAGCAACTCAGCAAGGCGGAATTACCGGCAAAGTGAAGGGGGGGCGCTATCCCGGAACGGCACCAAAATTCAAGATGGCGGCGACAATTGTTTTTACGAAAAAAAAAACGCAGTGCGCGTGGTTTGAAACTTTCATTAGGAAGATGAACTTTATTACGCAAAAGATGTTACTGTTAGTTACTTTGGAAACCATTGGAAAACTTAGCATAAAAAAAAAAGTTTGCAGCACTCTGCTGCCTCAGTCTTCGGGTGCCACGGCTTGATCTTACTGCTGTTCGTCACTTTCGAAACCATCGAAAGGCTCCTCAGAGTCTGTAGCCAAAAACAGTTCAGCGCACTTGTCTTCCAGTCCGCCCCGGTCTTCTGGCACCATGGCTCCGACATCTGCCAGCCCGCCGTGCAGGTCGCCGTCCTCGGAGCCATCGATCGCGTTTGCAATGCCGCACCACTTGAAGCAGCGCGCCACAAGGACCTGCTGCCGCGACGGCTTCTTAAAGTTGCCTTTTGACGTCATTTCGCCATCGCAGGAAGTTCGCGGAAGTCCGATTGATTGATTGATTGTACGGTTTAACGCGCCGACGCATTGCAGGCGATGAGGCGCGCCGTAGTGGAGGGCTCCGGATTAATTTTGACCACCTGGGGATCTTTATCGTGCGCCGAAATCTCGTACACACGGGCGTTTTTGCTTTTCGCCTCCATCAGAAAAGCGGCCGCCGCGGCCAGGAATTGAACCCGCGACCTCGTGCTCAGCAGCGCAACGCCTTAGCCACTGAGCCACCGCGGCGGGTCGCGGAAGTCTGGAAGGCGCTTAATGCCTCTGCAGATTCCTCGGGCGTCCTCTGGCTCTCGTTCATGGCATGGCACATTGCAACGCCGAACCGCTGCTTCCAAACCTGCTTATGTAGTGGCTGGAAGCTACAAAGTTACCTAACTGCATGCTGTTTGCTATTTTCATAGCCTCTTCAGACAGCATCCGGTTGCTAACGGCGCGTCCCGCGCTCTAAGAACTTGAACAGCGTATCGTCCACGTACTCGCTGAACACTGGGGCGCCGTTGCTTAGCTTCCGTCAAAGTTTTGCTTTTCCGAAGTTTTGCTGCAGGAGATTGTAGAAATTCTTCACCTATTCACGTATGCGCTTTCGGTCGAGCTTGAACTGTCGAGAGGTCTGGTGCACGTTTTTCCCGTGCTCTCGGTGCCATCGGATCACCTCGATTTTCTTTGCAACTGTGTAGCAGTAGCGGTTTGGGGGGGGGGGCGATTTTTTTTTTGGGAAGGGGGGGGGGGGGGGGGGGGCGAGGCGAATAAAGGCCGCCTCCCTCCTTGCGCCAATTCTGAGGAGGTGGTGATAACCATGGAGGCGTGTGCGCGTATGTGGTGCAACCCGCTGGAATTTAACTTCGCGCAAGTGGAATGCTTAAAAAAAATAAGAAACTGAGGACCTCTTTGGGGGGGGCGACCGCCCCCTTCGCCCCCCCCTTGGGACCGCCACTGCTGTGTAGGAATGCATGACCTACTACCGCCAAAACAAAGAAACAAATGGCGTGTAGCGTTCAGTTGAAGCAGATTGGATTGGATTCTTAGACTGGCTCCAGCAAGCCAGTGTTGCCTGCACGTGGTGCGTGATAACTGCGTGGAGGGAGGGGGGGGGGGCGTTTTCCCGGAATGGCGCGGAAATTTGAAATTAGCACTGAAGTGGGGGGGGGGGGGGGGGGGGCTCTTGCACGGGTGGGGGCGCTTGCTCGGAATTTTACGGTATGTATATATATATATATATATACATACATACATACATACATACATACATGTAGACACTCTAGTCACGGCACGGGGGTTAAAAAGGAGGTCCCCTTCACCCCGAGTAGTCCGAGTGGCGCTGGCTACCACCCTGCAGTGCAGGAAAATAAAATACCTTAACTTAAATACCCGATAAATACCTTAACATAAATACCCAGCGGGCATTTTTTCTCCACTTTCTTTCTGTCTTTCCAAATTCTTTATCTGTTTCAGTGACCTACCACATTCTCCCCTTTGCTTTCCGAAGTTTTCTTTAGTTTTCTCTCTCACCAGGGGTGGAACTGCTGCGCCAATTGCGCCATTGTGCGCCAAGAAACGGCAATTTGCGTGATTATTGTCCATTGAGAGCATAAAACGGTAAATTTAGCCGAGTCTTGTCGACGTCCGGGCAACACTGAGCGCTGGCTACACAATAGACGCAGCTGCATCCACGCCGCATCCATAGACACGGCAGTTCGGTGCACTCGTGGTTTCCTCGTGGAGTTTATCGCAACGTTGTTATCGCCGCGGCTTTCCCGGAAGGCTGTCACCAGCATGAGTAAAAGTACTTTGAACAGTTATCTAGTGATATAACTTGAGGCATGGCCTCTGGAATTTGCAGCTGCTCGAAGTAAGACGAACGACCCCTTCGCACACCCTTCGCATCAGTAGTTTTTTTTATTATTATTATTTTTGCGCGAGTACGCAGTTACTGTGGTGATTGAAGTCTAATTTTTCGGGACCTGCACGAACCGAGAACCGCGACGACGCGAGCTTCCGCGCGAAGGGCTCTTCTGCGATACTGAGCGCATGCGCACGCTCCTCTAGAGTGTTGCGGCGGCCGCTATCACTTTCCTTTAAAACAGTCGCGTGCAGCGCGCCACACAGCCGCCGTACTCGTTCGCGCGCCGACGAGGCTCGACTCGACCGCGAAAGTGGGCGTCTTGATGGGATGCTGTGCCCGCTTTCGCCTTCGCGTCTATTATGGAATGAGGCGTCGTGAAATCGCCATCTTCGTTCGCTGCCTACCTTTGCCTGCCTTCTCGGTCGACGTGGCGGCGGCAGCTTGCTGCGAATACGGCATCATATTGTACGGCGCCCGTCTTCGTGTTGGGGAATATCGATGCGAGACGATGCGCGCTCGGCGAGCGCCGCTCGGGTAGGGCACGTTCACGACGCCTGATTTCACGGTTGCGGTGACGGCGGCAGCGGGGCGGCGCACTGCACGCGATTGTTTTAGCTCGAAACTACTTTACCAAAAAATTTAAAAAAGCAGCCACTGTTAGTAACATAGTGTTGATTATTATACAAATAAAGGCCAAAAAGTCGCTATTAAAGGAATTGGCAAAAGGCAGGTTTCAGTCCTGAGTAAAGGGTAATATCAAGGTGCCAGCTCCTATTTAATTTATTGCGCTCCTTCTAAATAATTCTGGCCAATTCTATTTTTCATGCAGTTTTTGGATTAGTTGCTCTTAAAAGTGTGCTCAGTCGCATTATTTAAGGCCGTCAGTGTGCTCCAAAAGTGCTCCGAAGTAGCCCCTAAATTGCTCCGAACCTGCTCCAAAATGGGATTTTTGCTGCTCGAAAGCTGCTCCAAAATAAGACTTTTGCTGCTCCCGTGCCTGCTCCAAAAAGCTAGACCCTGCTTCCACCCCCCCCTCTCTCTCTCTCTATATATATATATGTATATATATATAGTTGTGAGGTGTAGTCCTTAGTTGCTGCAGGAAGACGCACACACGCGCGCGCACGCACACGCACACACACAGAAAGAGAGAGAGAGAGTTCTCTGCACATTTTTCTCCTTGGTCCTTGGCTCTGAGCATGCCCAAGCATGCGAGTGATGTCTAGCTCCTTCTGTTGATGAACTTTTCCATACGGTGGCCACTCGTTGTTTCTATGGTGTTCACAAAACCAAATGAGCACTGCTTTGTCAGCGTCCGGAAAGGTCGTAGCCATAACTGTTTTGTTTTGTGCACATGCGCCTTTGTAGAGCGGTGGCCTTGCTTTTCAAAATGGTAGAGAGTGAGCTGCACGCTGGCACTATCCTCCCCTCCTTGTGGGCGCCATCCTCCCTTCCTCCACTTGGGCCGCTGCCTTGAGCCGTGATGGCTGCCTTATCTTGTAGCGATAAAAACTTCTGCTTTTGGGCAGGCAGAGGCATTTTATCAAAAGCATTGTGCCTATCGCCGCACACACATCGAATGCGCGCATGCTGTTCAGCAGTAGCCAGCCAGCTAGCCTAGCCCAAGCCGTGATGCGAGTCTCCACCCTGACCAAAATGGTGGTGCCCCCCGGTGGTGTCGCTGCGAGGATGCCTCCACGGCGGCCATGCAAGCATGCTGTGGCAGAAGTTTATGCAATTTGAGTCTGCAAAAAATGCATTAGAGCACCTTTTGGACACTCAGCCTCACGTGGGTAGATAAAGTGCTGACCAGGCTTGGAGTGAATTTCGTTAATGCGGGATCACTGTACAAAAATATTTCGTTGCCTAGAGATATTAAATACATGGACTTCATTGCCGCAGAAATTTCGTTATTGGGGGGTTTGACTGTATAAAGTCAGCTCAGCTGTCTTGATTGAAACATCTGGGGCAGTGTTGGCTGAATTTCAGCGAGTGAAAAACCACTTCTGTTTGAATGCACCAAAATGCTGTGTAGCCATAGTGCACTTGCTTTGCATTGTCAGCTGCTCATGGGATCCCAGGAACAATCCTGCATTTTGTTTTTGCACTAATATTTTATACCACGAGGTGTTTGCGAATGAGCCATCCAGGAGGGAAGGATTTGTCCTTTACTTGTCCTCAGGTTTGCTGCTCCGTCTCGTGGGTACAAGACTGTCTTCCGCCTTTTTTTTTTTTAATTTTGTTTAACAATGTTTTGTTTTATTATTTTGTCAATGCTTATGCTCTAAAGAAATGTCCCACGTACACTTTCTTTCCGAGCATTGTCCAGGTGGACCTCTGTTGTCTTGTTCTCTTTTCTGACAAAGAATTGCCTGGCATCAGAAGCTCTGTCGTGGAGTGCAATGTTCCTGGCTCTGAACAAAAATTTGCCCGCACTTAACACCGCAAGACGTAGCATTTCTTTGCAATAGCTGCAATAGCCTCACTGAGTTAGGAATGACCCACTGGTCGCATTAGTAGAGAGTGAAATGTGGAGTGCAATAAGAGAGAAATGTGTGCAATACTGCTTCTGAGAAGGGACCGTGACAAGTCATCCCGGTGTTCACACGTGTTTGTGTCGTGCCCCCTTTCTTTCCAGCAACATGGGACGCCTTCAGGAGCTTCTGGAGAGCTCTGACCTGGAACTGCGCATTGCTGCCGGGGAAGTGATTGCCATCATCTACGAGGGGGCCCGGGAGTATGACGATGTGAGCACCGCCTCGACTATACAGTAAAAACCTAGTTACAAGAAACACTCAAGGGACCCAGAAAACGTGTCTCTTGTAACCAAGGTCTCTTGTATGTGATGTCGCTAACGTGGCAAACATTAGTAAGAAAACCAACCAGAGCATTTCGATTGAAATGTCTCTTATAACCAAGTGTCTCTTGTAGCGAGGTTTTACGGTACTTGTATCTTTTCCGCAATTCAGGGTAACACGCGTAACCCGAGTACTATAGTCATGCAGTGTTCGTTGGGATTGATTGATGGTTCAAGCAGTGTGGCGCAATGCAGGCCTCTTTAAAAGAAAAAGGGGAGAAAAATGAATGCATTGCAGTTGCTGTTTGCAGTTACTGTTGTTGCAGTTTTTAGTGAGACTTCTTTAGGTAGAAATTTGGCCCCTACTCTTCCTGCACGATCTACAGCTGTTCAATGTGGATCAGGTTGCATTGATGGTGCAAAATTATGTCCAGATTCAGTGGAACCCTGGTTGTATGTCCCCAGGTTTTACGACAACACGGGTTTTACGACGGACTAGGCGAGGCCCGGCGAAGTGCTCTTAGAAACAATGCATTAAAAACCTTGGTTATCCAGCATGATTTGCCTGGCCCAAATTAGCGGGTCGTACATCTCTTGGATGTATGGACACAGAGATAAACTGAATGAGAAACTGGCTTCTGGTGCTCGTGGCGGAAAAAAAAGTTTGTGTATACTTCGTTGCTGTGACTGCAATGCCTGTATCGTCGTACTCTACTACGCAAATTGCAAGTTTTGAGAAAACCTTGTGGTGCATCACTTGATTACTTGCATTCAAGCATTTCCTCTCCCCCCTCCTTTTTTCCAGAATTTCGAGGAACCAACAGAGGCCCTCTGCAGCCAGTTGCGTCAGCTCGCCACCGACAGTCAAAAGTTCAGGGCAAAGAAAGAACGGCGTCAACAACGTTCTACTTTCCGTGATGTCTACCGAGCCGTTCGTGTGAGCACCCGTGGCTTTGTGTTCATTCATGCCGCGAGTGTCTTGATAGTAGGTGGCCAGAAAGAGGCTTGCCCTGCAGTTCTACACTACTTGTCAAATGTACAAGCATTACATGTTTTTACAAAGAAAACTTAGTGTGGTTGTAAATGTTTTGAAAAAAGTCTTTTACACATTGAGAGTGTGGCAGTGAAATCTTGGCTGTGCAAAACTTTTTTTTTTTTTTTTACAAACGCTTCCACCCACCACATAATGTCAGAAACAGTATAAACTGGAACCCAGTAGGTACAGAAGTGTAGTTCCTTGTTTTCTGGAGTTTTAAGAAGTCACTTTCCTAAATTATCCTTAGACAAGATTGTCAAAGGCCAACTGCACCTAAATTTTACCTCGGCCAAATTTGTTTTGAATGTGCTGTGGTTATTACCAAATCAACTGGGATATAGCGGTTAACTCCATATGCATTGTTAATCCATTAGAAACGTTTAAAATGGTTTTGTAGCAGATGACACTGCATTTGCCGGCAGATTGCACAAACAGTTGGTCTTCCTTTTTTTTTTTTTTTTTTTGCCTGCTCAAAGCAATTCTGAGCAGCTCCAAGCTGCTCCGTATTTATTTGCGGAGCAGCTCCGGAGCTGATCTGTCGTATTTAATTTGCCCCAGGGAGCAGCTCAAAGCTGTCCAAAACTGCTACCTTATCTGTAAGCAGACAACAAAAAGGCGAGCAGACGACACATGCAAAAGGACACTCTCTCTGTGTTTTTGCTCGTTCTGCTGTCGGTTAGTCATCTGCTCAGTGCAAGAATGGCAAGATTGTCTGGTGTTCCTTCGCAATTCGTGACTACAAGCGGCATTAAGACATCGGTGTGTCCACACTCTTTGACGACGGCAGGGCACCGGTGTTTAACGAAAGGCATCAGGTTTTCACATCTGCCACTACGAATATACAAATGGCAATGTTAGGACACTGTCATTAACGTGGGTGTGACTGCTCGCTGAAGCCAATGTGATGGGATTTTGCATCGGTTTGCATTTCGTATTGTAAATTTTGCCTCAAGATATGCGACTGTTGCGTCGCAGTCAATGTCTAAAATTGCAGGTAGGGGCTCTGGCTATGTGAGGTGAACAGTTCATTTCGACCCACCAGTACACTTCTCACAGAATTTTTTTAGCCGCAAATGGAATACGCATGAAAACAGCATCGTGTAACACGCCGAAAAGGGCACGTTTGGTTGTGTTGATAACAGTTCTCGACGCAACTGAAAAATTTTGTGCTACTTTGACAGCAATTTTTAAAAAACTAGTCGTTATAATTTGTCACCACATAATAATTACCGGAGTTCTAACTTCACGTTGAGTAGACTACATGAGGTGCCAACATAAGTAGACGACAAATCGTCTGCTTCTCCGCAGTTTCAGCTTTGAGCAGCTTCTTTATGTTATCCTCTGTGTAACTCCGGTCCAAGGGTTGCTTCGTAGCTGCTTTGAGCAGGCAAAAAAAAAGAGACCTAGTCATGAAGTCGAGGTGACATTGTGGCTGGCCAGGTGCTTGGTCCCCTGGCCAGTAGCCACACAGCTGGAAGGGGTTGTTTCTTTCACACTACTCACTGGCTCGCTGCAAGGTCACTTTAGCCTTGCCATAAATGGCCACTTTCTTCTCAATTTCAATCTCAATACTGCCGATTTTTTTTCTGCTCGCTTGTGGCGCGCATGCATGTATTTCAGCTGCCATATTTGTATCTTGCAGAGTCTTTTCGGCAAACTTTGGAAATGGGGTGTTCAAGAAGTCGAAATTTTCACTGCAGTTGGCTTTTGCGTGTGCACTTGTGAAAGAGTGAAAAACGTGCATAGTAAAAGGACCTGATCACGGAAGGCTTATTTCATTCATTTCTGTGCTCAGGGAGTGGGTGTTGCAACCTCTTGTAGAGTTGTTGTGCCTGCATGGCCTTGTCGTGGAGGGGGAGGGAGTGACGATGGTTGTCCCTGTCGCCCCTACCAGGAAGGGTCCTCCCCCGACATGAGCGTCAAGTTTGGCCGCGAGGTGCTGGAGCTGGACACGTGGAGCCGCAAGCTGCAGTACGACGCCTTCTGCCAGCTGCTGGGCTCCGGCATGAACCTGCACCTGGCCGTGAGTGCCGCCCCCTGCTCTCTTGTTGTGTGTGGGTTGGAAGGCACGGGTGTTTCGAACAGTAGGGAAAGGCTAATCTGTTAATTAGATATGTCGGGTGTGCACACCGGTCCCTCCGGTTGTTTGGTCCCGCTTTAGCTTCAGGGATTGAAGTACTGAGTAGGGGCACGGACTTCATCGTAGGCACCTGTCCATCTATCTCTGCTGTTATGGATGCATGGCTGAGCAATTATTTTCACATCTGATCTTTTTTGGTACTTGTGGATGTACTATTGGGGGGCATGTCTGAAATTTTATCTGTCTTGGCAAGTTGGAGTAATCTAGGTGGTCTCTTTTGCTCAAGGGCGGATGCAGGTGCCTATTTGGGGAGGGGGGGGGGGGGGGGGGGGGGGGGGTTGCAACCAACAAAAATACCATGTTTTGTTCTCAGTTGCTCTCTGAGGGCTTTTTTCGTCAACATATTGCAGAAAATGTGACTGGCGTAAAAAGGGCTTCCTTCTCGCTGCCCCTCTGATGCTCTTTGGGAGAGAAAAAATGGTCTGTGGGGAAAAATCAATTAACGGAAGTTGTGTTGGCCAATATCACGCCAAACAAAAAGTTAGAAGTGAGGGGTGCTTTGCTTGCCGCAAACAGCGATGGTGCCTGCTGCTGTCTAACAAATTACACATGCATCAGGGTCGAGGGGCGTGGAAAGGGGAGAGGGTGGATTAGTTAGTGGCCTTGGGGTGGAAACGATCGCCCAGCCACCTCCCCCCCCCCCCCTCTGGATCTGCCACTGCTTTTGCTCTTGGTTACAGGCATTGTGTTGCGTGGCCTCCTTTACAGAAGAAACTTGGCCACAAAAAAAGTTGGCCTGATTTTTTTTTTTTTTTTTTTCCTTTTGGTCTCCTGCAGGCTAACGAGTTGCTGAGGGACATCTTTGAACTGGGCCCCGTCATAGCTGCCGACGACCACATAATTTCAAAAGTAACAAAGTTTGAGAGGGTGAGTCTCGTCCTTTGTGATGCACTTTGTGAAGATACTGTGTGTAGGACCTGTTATTTGAGATCGATATTTTTTTTTTTCAATTCCCCCAAAAGCAAGCTTTTCTGAATGGCGCGTGAAGTAAATAATGCCCAGCAATACTGCTTTTACTGCTGTCTTGTGGCATTTATGTAAGCGGTAGTTTATTATCTGCGTTCTTAAAAGCCAGCGTACCCTATGAGGGGCCCTACAACCAACTGAATAACCTGTGTGGGTACAAGTGCAAGGGGCAACATGTTAACCCCTGTAGCACAATGATGATACACCGTTCGGAGTGCTTTATAGCGCGCCTGTGTAGAAAGTTCGCTCCAATCCCAGTTCCCCTCTTACTGAACAGCTGAACTTGTAGGATGTTGTCATTAATGCAGTTTTATGCTGATACTTGACCAGACATGGTCAGTGGTATTCACGCAGTAATAACATTGTCTGCAAGAGTGGACTTTGCAAGATTTCTATAAAAAATTGTTAATTATTTCAAGACGGTAACTCTGCTACAGTGAATGGGGTTTCCTGCCGTTGAACTTTACCAATTTCTTGAGCTGCTTCAAAACTTTGCATGTCTAATATCTACACGCGTTTGTTGTTGATCCTGCCGTTCTGTTTGTGCTTTCAAATTTCCAGCACATGGTGAACTTGGCGAGCTGTCGAGCCAGAACGAAGACCCGCAACCGGCTGCGTGACAAGCGGGCCGATGTGTTCGCTTGACGTCCGTCACTGGCAAATCGGCGACCATTGGCTTTTGCACCCGTGGGGTGCGAGAAAGGAAAATTCTTCCCATCGTGTATCGACGATGACCTGCCTCTCCAATCGGGTCGAGTCAAAATTGTTTCACTCCACGAGCAGAGAGAGACTCGTCCCCGTTCTCAGAATGATGTTGGTGTGGGAAAACTTCCCCCGGCAGCAAACACTGCTTCTTCCCTCAGGGCCCCAGCACGGTTGGCGCTCTTTTCTTTCGCATTCCGAAGCACAGTGCTGGCTTTTACTGCCATGAATCTAAGGCCTTCTGCACGCACCTGGAAAAACCTACGCGATCAGGTCGGAAAGATTCTGGTCTGCGTGTTAGCCCCGTATCATTGTGTGGAAAGTTAACACTTCTAAATTCGAAGCATTGTATGCACTGGAGAGTGGTGAGCATTTGGTTTTGCGCTAGTATTTGTGTTCAGGCGAAGCTGCGTGTTGAGGGGGCGAGAAACTTTTAATTTGTAATAATTTTAGGCGGCGGGCTTCATTTTTTTTTCTCCCTTCTGCTTGTGGCATGGTGCATTTATCGAGCGTGCAGTGGACACTGCGTAGTCTGGCGGAACGTCGTCACTTTGAGAGCGATAACTCCCCGACTCCCCTGATTCGACAGAGGGGCTGCAGGGCACGAGAACTTGTGCGAGATCTCTTCCTTCCATTGTGTGACGTCCTGGCGAAACCGATAAACTTGTTTTGGAAGGAGGAAAGGTTCTGTGCAAAAATTTTCTCGTGCATAACCCTGATAGATCTGTGATAACAAAAGTGCGCATGTGAAAATGCACCCTGTTTTTTAAGCAGCTTGTTAGTTTTTCTCTTCTTTTCTTGTACAGGATGAAATAATATGTTGATGGAGTAATTAATATACACTGTTTTGCCGTAACACTGCCACTTCGCGAAGCATCGCGGCTTCTTAACTGTGGCGACTGGCAGTTGTACATTCTCTGTCCTCTGAAATGTTATTATTATTATCATTATTATTTTTATTGTACTATTTTTCAGTTCTGCTTTTATTTTTATGTATTTGAAGGGCATTGCTGTTCTTGTTGCTGCAGCGTTGGTCCATGGCATTGCGGGAACCCTCACGAGGTTCTTTCTATTTGTACAGTTTCAAAGCTGACGTGATTGGGGTCAGCAATGATGTAGCTTTGGAGGGAAGCGAACATTAGCGTTTGTTGGGGAGAAGATTATAGTGGTTGTTTAGTGCTGCTCGCGAAACAGGGGGAAAAAAATATTTTAACACGCATCTCGAGAATTTATAGGGCCTAGAAGGTGTTGATTTCCAACACAGGTAACCACAATATCTTACTTTGTAAGACTTAAATGGAAGAAAAAAAATAACAGGGTGTGAGGCATTTGTGACAAACAGAAAAAAAGTAAATTTTTGGAGGTTATTAGTGCAGAAAACTTGTTTCCTCTGTGTATGGATGCTTTTCTTCCTTTTTATTTTCTTTCACGGACCCGTCTAGTCTCCTGAGAAAGAAAAAAATACTATTTTGGAAAACGATAGCTCTATGCAAAAGCATTTTTATGTTTTATAGTTGAGCAAAAAACGAGAAAAAGTGAAAAAAAAAATATCATGGGAACAACGAATGTGCAGTCATTGTGAAAAATGTTGAGGAAAAAAGGCAGCTCAGATACACATAGACGACAGGCAGGGAATGTCATTTTATTGTGCTGGCTCTTACAGGGGAAGCATGTTGAGTTGGTAGTTTTTTTTTTTGGTTAATGAAGGACCACACGTAAGCGTGTAGTCTTTTGTGTAGCTGGATAACTTAATGCTTGCGGGGGACAGTACATTGAGCTCTCTGCCATTGACAAACCAGGAGTGTAGCTTTGTGTTAATGCTGCATGTAATTGTTTTTGTGTAAAAGAATCGTCTTGCAGTTGCATCGGCAGTGTGAAATGCTCAGACAGAGAGGGTAACTTAACGTTGTATCCACCGAGAAGTGGAGATAAATACCCGGTATAGTCCTCTTCAGAGTCCCGTGTGTTTCACACTGCAGTTGCGCGAAGTCCTTTCAACTTGCAACCGTTTCCCTGTTCTTCCAAAGCTCACCTTGCAAGCTAGAACTAGAGCTGTGCACCATGCCTAAGTGTTCCCGCTGTTGATTGGCCTGAAGAAGTGCTTCTTCTTGGTGAACCTGAAACCATCATGCCCACCAGAAATCTTGGAAGCGACCATTAGGTACATCAGGACGATATGGTAGTTTTTTTGGGGGGGTTTGCCGTCAAAGTGAAATGAAGTGTAAAAATTAAAAAAAAAAAGATTAGTGGATTAAATTGCTTGAAATGAAAATTTTTTTGTGGAGATGAGGTTTGTGGCGTGTTTCGAACATCCTAAATGTGTGTGCCAAGGCCTTTTGTGACTTTATTCCCTAAGACACCAGGGATGTCTTTTTTTATAATGTGTCTTCTAACTACTGGAATAAAAAAATAAACAAAAACAGAACGCACTAAAGGTAATAAAGTGGCCAGTTAAGCAGCACTCCCGACTGTTTAGTGAGGTGTCAGAACGATTCCGGTGTTTTATTAGTGATAGTTGAAGCAAAAGTTATATTTCAATTTCATATGGAATGTAATCTGAAAATTACTGGAGCGATGGTGCATTTCAATTTCTTCTGGGAGTGGTGTCTTTTTATAGCACTTTGGATTCACTGTGTGAACAGAAAATTCTGTGATTGTTCAAAAATAGCATGTCATGATCTTAGCCACCTTGCCACGATGGTTATGCCACAACTCCAACCACCCATAACGATGATCGGCCGGCGCGATATTGGCAGCACACGCTTTGCATTGTGTCTATGTTTCGTAGTGGCCACTCCTGAGATCACCAGAGGCCTTAGATTTTGCATTAGAGCACCCTGTGTAGTAGACAAGGGGCTCCTTTACTTATTCCCCCCCCCTTGTTTTCGCATCAAGATTTACCTGCTGGTGTCTGCTGAAGCTGATTTCCTGTCACACAGGCACTCGTAATTGAGTCGATTGTTATAAATCTGCAATCTAGGTAGAAGATATGTCGTAGTAAAATGCTCCGCATCAATTTAGACCACCTGGGGATCTTTAACGTGCACCAAAATCTCGTACACACGGGCGATTTTTGTTTTTCGCCTCCATCAGAAAAGCAGCCGCCGTGGTCGGGAATCGAACCCGCATCCTCGTGCTCATATTCTGATTCTGAAATTTGTGGAAACCGGGTTTGCTTGTTGTGCGAAGTCCTTCCTATGACATTTCTGGCATCCATCTTAATTTGGTAGGCGTGGGAGATTTCACTTTAAGCACTGAATTTTTTTTTTTCTGTCCATATAATGGCAGAGTTTCGTCTGCAGACGTTGCTCATTGCACATTTGTGGCAAACTTGCTCAGTCAGGTTGATCCTATTTTCCCTTGGCCCTGTAGAGTTTCCTTTTCCGAAATCTTGACAGACGCCGAGACCGGTACAGTGTCTCTCATCATTGAATACTCAGCGTCAAAATTTGCTTGTCGTGCTGAAAGTGTAAATTCATACCAAGTAAAGCCTTTTATAGGGCTTCCAACTTAATGGGTAGCTACAAATAGAGAACTTGCAAAGGCAAATAGGACACTTTACTAAATGAATCCGTCGAAGAGTCCTCGAATTCCCCTAAACACCTTGAAATCTCCAGAAAAACATTTTCATGTGGTTTAAATGTTTTACACAAGTCCTCCTCATCCAAAACCGCCCTTCCAGCAGTTTGAGATTGCTCTCTTAAAAAAAGGGTTGTTTAGCCGTGAGAATGGAGGGACGAAGGCTGCAACTTACAGCTACTTACAAGTGCCCGATTGTATGAGGCACATTTGAAGGCACAATGCAAAGTTGTGTTGTACGCCGTCGATTTTTTGAATTGGACATGTCTGGAGATTGTGCGTCGCGATATTTTGTTGAAGTGGCTATCCTTGGTTAATCTTTCTTGAACCTGTTCTTTGGCGGCATTTTCTGATGTCGTGCAGGATTGCAGCACGTGCACAGCTCTAGTTGTATCGCCCGCGGGTATTGCGTGCTATAGTTGATATTGATCTGAGTTGGGGACTTGATTTGTACAGAATTCTGTTTGTTTTTGGTTGAGAGCATTTTTGAATTGCCTCTAGCTTTTAAAGATGAGTTGTTGTTTACCATAACATGTGATGATGCTTGTTTATTAAAGATTTTAGCGCCACTTGCTGATATTGTCTGCAGATGTGGCTATAATGGAATTGCCTGCCTCGCAGGTTGTGGGTGTTGTACATGTTTGTGGAGAATTTTGTCTATAATAAATGCTTGGAAGTTGAATGTGTGGGTTCTTTATTTTGGCGTTGGTTTCGGTTTCAGGTGTTTCAGGTGTCGGTTTTTCGGCTGCTACCGGCAGTGTGTAATCTTGCGGTGAGGTCTCTGACTCGCCTTGTGCAAGTTATATGTGGTTGCCACTATTTGCGGTGTAAAAATGGACCCCCCTGTATATAAACACCGTGACGTCATGGTCACGTGCGCGACGGGTGGCGCCTGCTGGCGGCCGAAAAATGCGTGGGTGGTTGGCAGCAGCGATTTATACACGCCCCCCCAAAAGATTCTACAACCACCAGGACTTCCATGTCCCCGAAATCGAAATTCTGGATAGGCTCCTGGACGGCAGAGACAGAAAACATTTTCGAATCGTTGAAGTTCATGCCACCATGGAGAAGTGGAGATGGCAGAGTACGACATCTGCGAATTGTATTTTATTTTATTTCACGAAACACGCCACACTTTCTTGGAACTGATCATTTTATTTTTTCAACTTCGCCGCTCAGGTCCTATAGGGACCGAGCAGCTGGACGGGTGGTGCCACCACTTGGCGCTCCCCTCGTTAGTGGAATGAGGAATGAGCCGGTGCGTTGGACTATGCAGCCTCTGTTGTTTTTGTCGTGTTTGCTTCGGTGCTTTGAATATTTTGGGGGTGTTGTGAGTGGATATGTGGGGTCGAACGAAGTCTAGACAGATGTGTTCGGTTCTTAGATGCAGTAACGGCTACGTAAACTTGTCAGACGCTTGTAAAGCTGGGTATGGGCTACGATGACATGAGCGCTTTTTGCAGCGATCTACGCTTGGCTCCACCTGATAGAAGTGCGAATAAAACTACTATTATTAGTATTCCTTTATTAAATGCACTAACGGCTACGTAAACTTATTGAATGTTTCTAAGGTTAGGAACGGGCTACATTGACATGAGCGCTTTTTGAAAACTGAAATTTGCGCGCGTCTAATGCAGCCTTACTGCATACGCGCTGCGCGCCTGTCCAAATGTTTTGCCAACCACCCTCCCGTTCACACGCCACACCCAGCACGTGCGCTCGCCGTGACGTCACGGCCGCCGCGTGACGTACCCCGGGTGCGGCCGATTTTACCAAATCGGGTTTTCTCCGGAAACGAACAACCCTACCTATACTGATGAGCTGCTTGTGAACAACAGGCTGATCAAGGAGGTAAAGCGAAACCCACCTAGCTATAGACTCCAGTTATAGCGTTGATAACAAAGTTCACGATTTCCCTCAACGTACGGAGTACAAACTCAGGTCTACATTTAGTACTGTCAGATACTGGTGTATTTGCACCGGGGGCCAATCCCACAATGGTGCATACGACATTCCAGTGTTGTGTGTAAAGTGACTAAATGCGTTACGAACTGCATCGTGCATGTTTCTCGCAAATGTAGCAGGAGAGAAGATTCTGCTTTGCATTGAGAGGACTGCTTGCCCTGCCTGGTTGGGGCACAGTTACGCTTTGAAGCAGAGACCACTAAGCTCTGCGATTGGCGGGAGCTGCAGAAGCAGACGCAAATAGGTAGAACTTACAAACTATACGAACGAGCGATTGCGCTTAAATTTAGGGCACATTCTTTACAAAGCAATAAGAATGATGGGACAAACAGTGGAAGTTACGAAAGCACATGTAAACATAGAAGTACTGATTGCGTTCTGCTGTTCGTACTGCGCCACAGCATGCTTGGTTTCGCTGCCACAGCACTACGGGGCTTGGGGTTGTCTCGGACGACACTGGCCGATTGACGCAAGCAACGGTGTCTTACGGGACCCCATTTGTCGAGCGAGCACTGTTTCAGGGAACGAATATTTTCTCCCAGAACAAAAACAAGCCAGGTTTAAATGCGGTCAAAAACAAACCAAACGCTTGCACGGTATGGTGGCGCAATCTAGGTTACGGAACATAAAGAAACGCTGGGAGGGAACAAAACCAACACGCTATACAGGGTTGAGACAACCTTTGAATGGTCCCGTGCCGCCGCAATTGGGCCAACGGGCTCAACGCGTTATTTTTTTCGTTTCCCACGAGACCTAGCAACGCGAAACAGACAATATGATTCAAACTTCTTGAGTAAACCGCGTTGCGGCGATAATTTTAGCGCGGTTTTGACACAATGACTTGCTTCGGCGGCGAGCGAGCAACCGAAAATGGCGGCGCCAGCGTATACGTGTCTCTACCCTGTACGGCGGATGCGTGAATGAAGGTACTCTAGGCTGCAGAGCGGTCGGTTTCAGTGATGTCACTTGGGACCACGAAAACGCACGACTGAGCGGGAAAATCCAAATTTTAACCTAAATTGTTTAATTATTCAGTGAATAAAGCACCGTTTGTATCCGGACAAGCGCTGGGGGCACTATAAAACACGAAATCTTTCGAATAAAACCAACTTGCATTTTCTCTTCATGGCTCCTTTAAGAGGGACTCGCAGTGATCACGTTCCTATGGGACTTCATGACCCACTGGCTTGAACACCATCTTGTACCAATACAAAAGGATACATGAAAATGTTCTCAACGGCCTAGTTTGCTTCGTTTAGAAATATAGAATTTCTTCACAGAAATAAAAAATAAACAAGAAATGCATTTTAGTTCATTTAGTTTTCACTAGATGGCACTAGCTGTGGACACGCAGTGTCTGAGGAAACCTAGAAGGCTATCGATGAATATAAAACGAGAATCAAAGACCGCCAAGGTAACTAGAAAAGAAGCAAGGCAGATTGAAACGAGTAAATGGAGAGAAAAAAAAAGGAAGCTAAAACGGCGTTAGAGATGTACAGGGCTGAGAAACTGGACATCAGAAAATAAAAATTACACGAAATTCCAAAGACAGGGCTTCGCTTTTTGAGGCTACAGCGGGTTTCTTGAGAACTAAGAGCTTTGTGGGGAAGTATACACAAAATGATAGGGTATGCGGGGTCTGCGGAAAAGAAACGGAAACTATGCGACACATAGTTTTGAAATGTGAGTGTATCCATCCAATTCTTCCAGAGGGAAATATTCGGCTTCCAGAAGCCCTGGGATTTAAGGGTAAAATAGAGGGAGTTAAATTCAAGGCTGCCGAGACGACTTAAAGAAGATTACAATGCTGGCGGACGAATAGCAGAGAGGGGAATAATGCTTAGGACAGCTACCACCTGCAACAGAAAAAAAAGTATTGTGTGCTTGCCCTCGACCAGCGCTAGTATTAAACGAACAGTATAAAACAAATTATACATACTAGTTTTGTCACTGACACCTGATCACCCCGTTTCAAAGGGGATACCTCAATCAAGCGAGAGTTTTATTAACGTTTCATGGCAAGAAAACGCGTACGAAGCAAACCCTATCACGACTTGACTGGGACATTTTCCGCGAACATATAGATCATAAAGACCCTCCCACCTCATTCGATGATTTTACGAATCTCATTCGAACTGGTACCCAAGCAGCCACCGAAGAAATCGAGTGCTCTTCAGACACCGGCTCTCGATGCCCTCCTCACAAACCTCTGAAAAAAGTACACTTTCTCACACAATTGTACCGAACTACCGGCAAACGCCATTCAATCCTTGTCCGCACCCGCCGCCAGTATAAACTCATCACGTCATATCAACGTCACCTTTCTCAACCACTGGAATAATCTCTGTGCAACGCTCGGTCACGGAAAGGGTCCTCGGGCTCTATGGAAGATCCACCAAAGTCTTGGCCCTAAGAAAAAACAGCGACTTCCCCTCTTTTCTACTCTCACTCTCACGAAAGACCCTGTCACCGTTGAGCATGATATTATTATGGCTTTCTTCCCCCACGCCCAACTCAATCCCCCTCCCCCTCTTCCATACATATCTATTTCCTCCGCAGGACAACCTCGACCTTCGCTTCACCTTCAATGAACTTCACGCGGCCATTCATCAAGGTGAGAGAGAGAGAGAGTAAATGTTTATTGAAAAGGAGAAGAGGTCGGCCTGAGAAATTGATCTTGGGCCTGCTACTTCCCTCTGGGGGGAGGGTACTGAGGACAGAAAGAGAAAGGAATGAATATGGAAGGTATGGGAAATGACACTGAGAGCAAAAAATGAACTATCTACAAGCAGTAAAACCAATAAACGTCTCACGTACAACGGGGCGCTGAATCAGATGACTACAGCTCACTTTTTTGCACATGACTATCATCCACGAAAAACAAACAAAAAAAAACTGCGCAGACATTATTTCGCAGTCTGTTCAACTTTGTCGCAACCTAGAGGCGAGAATCCAAAAAAGAGTCACCAAGAAATGTAAATAGGGCTTTAACGGCTAGGCTTTGCTTCCTGTAAACCCAAATCTGCCCCTGTACATGACGGTGTAACTTGGAAACACCTCCGCAACTTGCCGAAGACTTCCCTTGCTGTCTTACTTGACCATGTTAACCGCTGCTGGGAAACTGGTGAAGTTCCTGAACTTCTTAAGTTAACTCTCATCTTCCCTATTCCTAAACCCAAGAAGCTAGCTGGTACTGGCCCAACTGACCTCACAAACCTCCGCCCCATCTCGCTCACTCCTGTGTTCTGTAAACTCATAACACGGCTCATAAATAACCGTATGACCCATTACCTGGAATATGTACAGCCATACTTTCATCCTGCGAAGACTGGCTTCCGCCCAAACCTGAGCACTCACGATAGCCTCTGGCTATTACGCCGATAAATCGCTCCCATCATAACCACTCTCCTCCCGATCTGATACTAGCAGTGGACATACGCAAGGCTTTTGATCGCGTCAGCCAATCCGCCATACTAGAAGAACTGGCACACGCCTACCCCAGCGCCCGGGCTCAAATCTGGATCCGCAACTTCCTGAACGCTCGTCCAATACGAATTCAAGGATCTCACCCAGGCTGGACTCTTCGCACATACTACCTTGACCGCGGGGTACCTCAGGGATCCATACTTTATCCGATCCTATTTAACCTCGCCATGGCGAGGGTAGCTCGAAATCTCGAGCGTGACTCTGCTGCCCGCTTCACAATATATCCTGATGACGTAACCATATGGACTGAATCAGCCGACTTTTTATGCCCGGAAGACATGCAAACCGAACTCCAAGCCGCAGCAAATAGCCTTGAATGCTCCATGGCCACTTTTGGTCTCGAATTGGCCCCTGAAAAAACCGAGTTCTTACCCGTATTTGGCCACAGACCCCCTCCGCACTATAATCCTCCAACTCTTCTTCTCGCCGGTACCCCTATAACCGCTAGTTTCCAACCCATGCTAGTTTCCAACTAGGAATCTCAATCGGACACAAAAATAGCCCGTCAATATGGCTACAACAACTCAAACCTAAATGGAAAACAATCCAACATGCCATACGTCGCCTGTCGAACAAATTTGGTGGAGCAAGCCAGAAGGCGCCCCAAACATTACCACAAGCTGTCGCCATTGGTACTATAACTTACGCAGCCCAATCCTACGACCTAATAAAACGCACATGAGAATACTTCAAAATCTGCACAGAGCCACCCTTCGCACCATCAGTGGACTACCCAAACATACTCGTCTTGAGAACCTGCAAGCTGCAGTTGCTCTTCCCCCTTTGGAAAATATCATTCAAGAGCAAGTACATCAATCCCTTCATAAACGCTCATTAGCTCATCAAGGTGTCTCCATCATCGCCTGGGACAATCTGAAGCCGTTACAACCCAACGACATCCCACCGCCTTTGGCTCCCTGGAACCCTTCTGTCACGGACTCTACAGCCACTCATCCCGTCCCGCGTAACGCCCACCCCGTCCGCGCAGCCCGCATCAACGCCCTCCGGAACAGTAAACGCCCCCAAGAAATTGATATTTACCCCGGCGCAAGCATAGCTAATCCACTAGTTGGCACCGCAAGGACATCACCTGATCTCCCCTCCATCCAAGGCAAACGAACCCTTGATATTCCATGTGCTACCATTCTGGAAGCTGAACTCCATGCCATCATTCAAGCCATCGACTTCCTCATGTTCGACTTTCACTCCTCCGTCCCTTCACAAATACGCATCCTGACGGACTCATTCGAAGCCCTAAAGACACTACAAAGTCCCACATCGACCAATCCCATTGCCAACAAAATCCTGCATCAGATCTCCATCCTAAAATGTAGCGGCATCCATCTTCGCATCGACTGGTCGCCTGGACAAGAGGAATCCTCACCGGGGAACCAGGCAGCCCACTCGGCTGCACGGGAGTGTATAACCTCCAGTCCGCTGCTACCCGACTTGGCTCCTCCGCCTCCTGAGTCATTACCGCCAGCCATACAGATTCTACGGTACAAAAAGACAAAAAAGACCGCCTCAAGACCCTCACTCCAACCAGCTTTTTATCTGCTCTAACCCCGCTCCCAAGATCAGCCGAAATTTTTATGAACAAATATTTTGCAAATGCTAGCTTAACCCCAGAGACATTCCGTAAATGGTACACCCCATCCCTGCCGCCTCGATGTCCCTTCTGCGCCTCCCTCACACCCGCCAATCTCCAGCACCTAATTTGCCACTGTCCGAAATTTACGCGTTACAGAAACTTCAACCCTCCTCCAAATGCCTCCTCCTCATACATCGACCCTCGAACACTGGAACCCTCCACGCTGACTTTAATTGCGCACTACTCCCTAGAAAGCGGTCTAGCGCGAGCAGTTTAGAGCCGTGAAGCCTGCTCTCCTCACCCCACGTGGCCCTCTTCCGCCTTCGTAAGGAGCCAACCAGCTTCAACTTGAACAGTTTATTTTCAAGATGTCCCAAGCTACGAATATCCCACCCTCTACTCTCACTTCCCCCACTTGACTTAGTGTCCTCCTGATGTAATAAAGGCTATCTCCTCCTCCTCCTCTTTATTTCGGTACAGATTTCCGAAATAAGCACACTAGTCCGTTTGGAGCACATCTTGGATCGGCAAACTTTTAATTA
Source organism: Haemaphysalis longicornis (assembly GCA_013339765.2). Lineage (NCBI taxonomy): Eukaryota > Metazoa > Arthropoda > Arachnida > Ixodida > Ixodidae > Haemaphysalis > Haemaphysalis longicornis. The sequence goes on from CM023456.1 coordinate 110,219,080, forward strand.
TAGCCGCAAGATGGCTTTCAAGCCTGTGGGTCATGAAGGAATGTTAACAATCTTAACAAGGAAATGTTAACAATGTTAGCCCATAGGAACGTTAACAGGCGACTCCCCCTTAATGCTGCATTTGCAGTAAACTATGCACTCGAAGCAGACACATGTGCACTGGTTTGCATAGGTTTATTAAAATGGCGCAAGACAAGCCGTGTTTAATATTGTATGTATTATACGAATGACTCATCAGAGTCGGCATCCACACGTGAATTTTGTACAGTATGAAGAAAACAGTGGCATAATTTGCGCAGCCTTCGTCCAATAAAAACCAGTCACATTGGCTTCCCTTGTTCTGGTATTCTTTCATCTCCTTTCTTCGTATCATCACTGGCAGCCACTGCCTGCAGGAAAATGAAGAAAAAAGCAATACAACGGAAACATTTAATTAAATTTTCGGGAAAATGATAAGCGCGCATCCCTTGGTATTGTCATCATCATCATCATCACCAGAAGCAGCAGCCTATCTACGCCCACTGAAGGACAAAGGCCTCTCCCATTAATCTCCAATTACCCCGGTCCTGTGCTAACTGCGATCAATTAATCCCCGCAAACTTATTGATCTAATCTGCCCATCTAACTTTCTCCCGCCCCCCTCCAACGCTTGCCTTCTCTAGGGATCCACTCTGTTACCCTTAATGACCAAACGGTTCCTTGCCTTCGCATTACATGCCCTGCCCACACCCATTTCTTCTTAATTTCTACTAATATGTCCTTAACACGCGTTTGTTACCTGACCCACTCCGCTCTTTTCATGTCCCTTAATGTTACACCTATCAGATTCCGTTCCATTGCTCGCTGAGTAGTCCTCAATTTAAGTTGAACCCTCTTAGTGCGCCTCCAAGTTTCTTGCCCCCGTAGGTGAGTACCGGTAAGATTCAGCTGTCATACACTTTTCTTTTTCAAGGACAATGGTAGGCTGCCATTCATTATCTGAGAATGCCTGCCGTATGCACTCCACTCCATTCTTATCCTTCTAATTATCTCTGCCTCCTTGGTACTGTATATGCAAAAAAAAAAAGAAAGAAAATGTAACTTAATTCTGCACCATGCTTGAGCCAAGTACAGTTGATTCAACAATTCGGGCACTGTGCAAACACCTATTTTCTTCGTAACGAAGCTCGTCCCTTTTTGGCATCAGTCTGGATATGCAAACGCACACTCGTATGTATGCGCAACACTTAAAGAAGGAAAAGGTCGACGAAAGGGGCAACACATGAGGGCGAAGATCGACAGCAATGCGAACTCTGCCATGGGGAGCGGAATAGCTAATTTGAAACCGTGTGGACTTGTAATGCTGTAATGTGAAAAGAAATGTGACAACTGTATTCTCACAAATCGCTTGTCTAAAGCAATACTAGCCACAAACCAAAAATTTTTGCTCCAAATTATGCAATTTATGCTATAATGTTCGGATCACGACCGTTCGGATAAGCCATCAAGCATCCAGGGGTTCAGGCTGTTGCATGATTCCAGTGCATTTGTGGAGTGCATTGTATGCAGTGCATTGCCCTTTTCCGTGCAATAGTTTGACCAAGCTTTCTGGCCAGAGTCGGCACATTGAAGCATACGCGCATGTAAACCTCGATCGTGCCTCTGGAATCAGCTGCACGAATTAGTGCAAAGACGAGCTTCACGCAATGTACGCATGCGCTTGAAGCTGTGGAGGGGAAACGCGCATTTATGACAACGAACTTAATGGGAAATTGTTTTTGCAGAAAACATATTATTAAACTGGATCCCCGCGGGTCCCTGTAGTCTCTCACTGCTCACTATTCTATTGAAAGTGTAATGGTGTAAGTGTAATGTGTGATGATATGATGGTATGACTATCAGTGTAATGGTGTGAGTGCACTCCTTTCGCCCATCCCGAACTCGCCCAAACTTATCCCGCCCTCGCAATTGACTCCCACCAGCCGACTTAGGCCTAGGACACTAACGGTCCCCGGTATTCTGCCCAATAAAAGTTTTCGCTATCTTCATTCTCAAAACTAAATGCCAATCATTAGGGCCAACGATTTGCGGTTAGACAAACCTGGTCACCAAAGAAGGGAAAAAATCGCATCGAGGCATTCTTTGCCGATTTCTTTCAAAGCCTATAGGATGCGTTTCAACAGCCGACGTGACTAAAAAAGTGATTGCCATGGTTCGTCTTTGGGGAAAAGTCCGAAGCCGCTCCTCACCTGTGGGATCCTTGTCGTGCTCGTAAAATAGCAGGTGGTACTCCTTGCTCAGGTTTTCGACTCGCTCCTTGAGGACGTCGCGGTCCAACATCAGGTGGTGCACAGCTGCGGGTTACGAAAGTCTATATTGGCTTAAAGGGGACAGACAACAGATTTTTGTCGTGTATATTTTCTTTATCCCAAATGAAAGAGCATCACTTAAAACACCTTATAGTCCGAAAAGGTTTTGCTGATAGCACCCTAGAAGTTTTGAAATAAGATTTTTTAGATCTACCAGCCACACGTGCCTCACCAAAAGGAATGCTGGGAACCATGACAGGGAGCTATGCGGCAACACTTTTAACTGCACGTGCGATTAAAAGAGGTATTTAAAAGCTTGTCCCCGTGTAAAACACCAATAATGTGCAGCCTTTCCTATGCCTTCATGCGGTTTTTGAATCACGCGTTGAAATCGACGGATTTGTTGGGACACGTATACGTCTCCAAACAACTCCGTCGGAATAACGTATTGTCCGAAAAAAATATGAACCTCGACCTCGATCCCGAGCGCAGGACCGCCCGCAGCCAAGCCAACGAACGTTTATACAGCAATCGCTCTGATGTGTCCTACGCCGATGCGGCGAGCTACGCTAACAAAACCATGGTTGCAGAGACAACATCCAGGAACCATTTAATTGCATTGCATGCGCGTCCATCCGGACGACCTCCCCTCGAGAAGCCGAAAAACTCGCCATTGCCTTAGACCTCATCCAATGCTCCTAAGTCATCATCACTGACTCTCAAGCAACCTGCCGCAGTTTCCTTTCAGGAGGTGGCACCAACGACCCTACGGGTACTTCAGCGCTACCGTCCATCTCGCCGAGTGGCAGTCGTTTGGACACCTGCCCATGCCTCTATAACGGGCAACTTCGCGCACCAAGAGGCTCGCGAAGTGGCCCACCGAGCCCCCGAGGTCACCGCAGCTCCGACGCCACTTCTCACCTATCAGGGCATTACTCAATTTTACCGGACCACCAGACAAAAGTTCCCGTGCCCTCACCCATCCCTCAGCAAAACTCGGGAAATAACACTCCGACAATTACAAGCAGGGACGTATGTACACCCAGTTCGAATTGATTTGCCTCCCGCACAGTACACCGCTATGCAAATTTCGTTCACAGCTAGGTGCCCTCCAGCATATACTCCTGGAATGCGCTCACAGCTCGACCCTGCTACCCCTTCCCACGCGTTCCTTTCCTGAGCTGTGGGAGACACTGTTGACCAGCTCCCAAACCCGGGAAAGGACCAGACGATCCTGGTCACACGTGTCAAGCCGGCTAGGCCAACGCATGGATTCCCGGACTAGGGTTCCACTCCCACTTTTGAGCTCATTAAAATGCTCTCTCTTTCTCTCTCTCTCTCTCTCTCTCTCTCTCTCTCTCTCTCTCTCTCTCTCTCTCTCTCTCAATTTAAAGGGCAACAAATTGCCAGAATTGCTGATTGGCTAGGGTGAGAAACAAGGTTGGACCGATAGCCGGTCTGACCGCGCAGTCGAGATACCTTCGTGGACATTTTCCAGCTGACTCTTCAGCTCCTTGAGGTCCTTCTCGAGTGCCGCCACCTTGACATCGCCGTTGTCATCAGGCTGGACATTTTCGCCGCTCATCTGTGATGTGGAGAACAGCAGTATAGAATAATCACACACACGCTGTGAAACAGGATGCGAATTTGGAAAGCGTCAGAAGAGGTCGGACAGTCAGGGTAAGCAAGCCCGCATCTGTTATAAGTTCGCCTCCCCCGAAATGGGGAAACATCCAGGCGAAGATATTGTCACGAGAAGAAGAATCGCACGTAGCGAACACCCCCATGCACACGCACCTTAGAGGAGAGGAGAAAGCTGTGTGGTGTAGCATGCGCGGGCTGTGTTACGGCCACCTTGTCAATAGTGTAAATACGTCATTCGCAACTCTCATGGTTCATGTCCTCAGACCTTCCGCAAAGGGTAGGACACATCGAGAATACATCATCCTGCTAAATTATGCAAACTAATCTCTCTCGTGCCATCGTTTCCGACTGTCTAAAGGTACTACAGTAGAAACCCGTTATACGACTTTCTCGGGACCGCGAAAAAGCATCGTATAATGCGGACGCCTTAAAATCCTAACAGCAACAATCACGCCTATAAAAGTTTCGCGCGACGGATTTGCAAAAGAAAAAAAAAAAAAAACTCCAATTTAAACTACAAACTAATGTTTCGCAGGGCTGGGAAAACAAATCACTAAAAAAGTAAACTTAAAGAATTATGCAGTGCAGGTACCAATCACAGTGTATTAAAACAACATTGTACCGCAGCCCACTGCCGCGATTCCCGCCAGCCAGTGCGAATCATGGTTGTTACGATTTAGCGCGCAGCTACCCTGTTCGCCCGTGCTGCAAGCTTCGTGTAGTGCACCTGTGCCTTGCGGAAAGCCCGCCTTCCTCGAAAAACGTGTTGACACATGCCCCGCCAGCGATGACTGGAACCGCCGCAGTTGCAAAATACAAACAAATCGTTCTTCGTGTTGAGATGTGCCCCGGAGAAACGGACGCTCCTCGCCGAGGTCTCCCCTCCACCTCTCTCAGGCTCAACGGGCGCCACTACTGCCGGTCCTCACGAACTCGGGAAAGAGCGTTGTGTGTCTTTACTATCTTCGGGCCGTGCGCACAGAAGCACTGGGAAAGCCCTGCAGCCGTTGCAGCTTCTGTGTATAAAACCCGCTCCTCTCGGTGGATAAGTCCCTCGTTTTGCAGCAGCGAATCCATGCTGTCGCCCTGTCGAGCCATGCTGTAAGCGCGCCCGGAAGGGTATTGTTCCTGTATTGCTTCGGCTCACACTCGCCATGCAGTAAACCAGTTAAAGGGGCACTGACACAAAATTTTGAAGGCGAGATAACTTCGGAGATAGATTGGTGGGAACACAATACATCATCTGCAAAATATCAGCGGTGAATACAGCCTAGAACATATTTAAAATCAATTTTGAAGTGTGCAAAACGCAACCGAGCGGCCAGCAGAGGACCACGCGCAAGTGTAAATAAACAACATCCAAACACGTCACGAGTTTGTGTTTGCCGCTTCCGCACTGCCGGCTCGCCGCTCCAATCGGAGGGCCGGAGGGCGGAGCTTCTGCTCTCGAGAACGAACGACCCGGTCGTTGGCGGCGGAGGCGCCGTGATTTCGTCAGCTCATCGGGCAGCTGGCCGCGACCAAAGTTCTACAGCGATTCCAGGCACTCTGTTTCTATTACTGTTTATTACCATTGGATGCGGAAACGCGCCGGAGGCACGAAAAGCCCACTGAGCAAGCCGCACGGTCGTTGTGCAGGCGGCGGCCACGGCCGCGATAGTGGCCTACGCCGGCGCAGGTAGCTCGAGTGATAGCTTGTTACCGCTGCACGAAATTGTCCCCAAGTCCCGACCATGGTGGCTTACATGAGAAAGGAGTTAATGATGCCATGGCGGGTTGCATTAAAATTGTCATCTGCACCGCTTACGAGAGCGGCACTCGAATATCCGCCGCAGTGCTAAGCCGAACACATCTGTAGGCGGACCTGTAGGCAGACCGGCCGGCTGCTCCCAGCGCGCGTCTTGCCACCCACTGTCTCGAGCGTCGCGCGTCGTTCGTTAGCCGCGGCGGTAGCATTTGTACTCGCAGCGCCTGCGTCACATCCACGGTCGCTTTTTAATTAGGCGCCTCACGAGATCAGTACGGGGGGGCATTCGCAGAAACTGCCGTCGATGCGGATTCGACAGTGCTACGGCGGCTCTGCTCTGTAACTGTGATATCCCTCCGACGGTCACGGGTCAGCTTTGTTCACACAAAATCCACAAAATCCATCGTTTCGCGGCACTCGCTGAAACCGAAACTGCGACTGGCCGCATTGAAAATGCCTCTAATTAAACAACCGTCGCACGCTGAAGCAAATGAGGTTTCTACAGGTTATAAGTAGGTCACTAGCTACTTATCGCAACAAAAAAAACAAGATGCAAAATTTTTGTGTCAGTGCCCCTTTAAGCTTGGCTTCGGCTTCTTGTAGTCGTCACCAAGGCAGCAACTTTTACTGGAAGCTTGATCACCACGCTACCACACATGACGGAGGCGACGGTGTCTGTTTCGGGACGCCTACCCGAATGTAACATGTCACACACAATCACGACAAACACACGTGGAAGCCTAAGCATGTCAGGGTAACATCGTTGGCGATTCACTGCTGAGGGGGGGAAATGAACACCCGCTGCACACTGCCCCCGCGGCCGCTGCGCAACAACAGGAGACGCTAGCGAGGAGAGGGGGAAAGCGTTTGTGCAGACGAGCGGGTGGATGCTGGATGGGAGAGAAGCGAAAAAAAAACTGTGGTTGATTCCTCTGTCATAGGAATCGGTAAAACACGAAAGTGAAATGTGCAGCGAAATCTGCAGCTGAGCATAATTTGCGGCTCGGCGGCTGTCTTGTGGGTGTGCTTGACGAGCGACGTCCTGCTTGGGGGTAGCTTCGGCAAAGGTGTACTGGCGTCATTTCCGTAACGGATATGACGTCAGTGAAATCTTGGTGTATCCCGGCATAAAACACTTTCGTGTTAAAATATAAAACCCGAAAACGAACAACCTGAAGTGTAATCTACTCTTTAGTACTAAAAGTTGCGCCCCCACAAGAAGACCCTGTGTGCAGGGGTGCACCCTTTACAGGCCGCTTACTTCGTTGTACTGGCGTCACTTCCGTGATGGATATGACGTAATTGAAATCTTCGTGAATCCCGGAATAAAACACTTTCGTGTTAAAATGAGAAGGAGAAGAAGCCTATGCAGGACAAAACCGATTGAGCGGACTCAAGGTCCGGGGAAGAGGCCTGCGGTAGCGGCGGCACTTCCATTTGGTCCGCTGGTCGGTCGCGAGCTTCGCGTGGGTAGTCGGACAACGCGGGGCAGGCATGTAATCGCGTCAGATAACCGAGGTTTTTAATCCATTGTTTCGACGGGACTTCGGCGGGCCACGATCCCGGGTTGTCGTAAAACACGGGACGTATAGCCACGGTGCCACTCCGTTGACTTTACACTTAAAGGGGCCCTGAAAGGCGTTTTGAGCACACTAAATTGACTAGCGCAATCGTTAGATTGGGTCGTCAACATCATATGTGCCAAGTATTACTCTTTTACGCGCAGCGGAAAGCTCACACTTTTGTTGCAAAGTTTGTCGCTTTGTGAGACCCTTCCCTTGGTGTTTTTGGACGCCGCCATCTTCACATGTCTACGTCATCGATTCCCAGATGTTCGTCATAAGCTAGACATCCTGCTATTGGGCGGCTTTTTCACGCACTTCCGGCAAAGAGATGAATCGTCTGCTCAGCGTCGGCTCGCCGGCTGATCTGCCAGCGGAGTGCAGGAGTGCTTGGACATTTTACGACAAACAAAACAAGTGTAAACAAACGCTTAACCGTTTGTATTGAATGCAACAGGGCCATAACACGACATGGATATTCTCTTACTTGAGTACGTTCCATAAAGAAAGCGTTGAAGCCCCGTGGCACTTCTTTCTTGCAATCGCAGAGAACGCCCTGAGCCGAATGCCCGGGTTTGACGCATACATTTTATTCAACTTCCAAACAATCCAGAGATGCGTTTCGAACGAACACAACGTCACAACATGCGTTGCAAGTCTGAACCGCGATTGACAGACGATGGATTGCCTCCTCCTGCCCCTCGTAAATTCGGCACTCACCTAGCGCGCGGTTTGCGGGGACGAACAGCAAGTCACTTAACTCTGGCGCACAAGCCGATATGGCTTTTAGCCACGCACACTGCACATACCCCATGCGAGGTTGAGTCGTACGCCGCTCGAGAAAGATAATCCAGACCATGGGAAGCACTATCCACCCGCAGAAGCACAACGTCGCATTTCATCGCGAAACAAAGGCGTCCACAACACACACACCATCGCCTCCTGTAATGCCAAACGCATCTCGCACTTCCAAATGAGAGTGAGTAGTATGCCTGCAGTGCCCATATACCGCGAGGTGGGGCCGCAAGCTGAACCGAGATCATGCAACCGTAACTGACTTCTAGAGCGGTTTGTGCCTTGTTGCCAGGGCAACCGATGTTTGATATTGTCAAAGAAACGGTGCTCGCCCCAGCGCTAGAAAGCTCAGAGCCGCGGCGGAGGACGTTTTGCCAACGTTGCCGCTCTCCACCACGCGTCGCCCCAAGCTGAACTGGCGTTTTGTGCACGGGTTCTGTATCGGTTTAAAATGTCTTTTTCACATGCCTCCGGCAGGAATTACCACCTCCGCAAAATAAGACCCGGCACCAGCGGGGCCACATCTGATACGGCGCTTTTTGGATAAACAGTGCGCTGTGCATCCAAGGGAGCGAGGGCAGGATCCTCCCCGTGCGGCTGCGAGTTCGCCGCCGATAAAAAGTCACGTGCCGCCGATAGCAAAGTTCTGCAGCAACGTACACCGCGAAAGGGCAAGGCCAGGCCGCCGCACACATGCGGCCAGATTTTTCGTTCGCTTTTCCAGCCTTGAGCGGAGTGCGGGATTCATGGTGTCAACAAAGCTTGCCCGTAGCAGACGGCAGTGTGAGCAGCGCAATAGCGGAAGTACGTCACCGCCGAGAAGCGCAGCATAATGGGAGGGAAGGCTCGCTCGCCGTCAACAGCGGAGAGTAAGTTGAAAGGAGGAGGAAACGCGGCGCGACGATAATGCGCGGTTTTTGATTTACGATTTCTCAGCTAATACTCATCGCTTTAACAAAATTCTTGCGGGAGGAGATTGCTAATACATTGCTTTATTTGGTTACATGTACATCCACGCATCGGCGGAAGGTATTTCAGGACCCCTTTAAAATGGCCGCGTATCTGCTCCTTTCGTTGCAAATGTCGACGGGAAAACGATAGTCGCCTGGCGCCCCTGCCAAGTACATGGCTAATTTCTGTTTCCCGTTCACCTGTCATGCTGTTCCTTTCCCGTCTCGTTTCTCCCAAGATAACACGCCAGAGGTTTGCTCAAGTCAATTTAAATTTACCGTTTTGCACTGCTCCAAGTAGGGTGCCTCGATGCCAGCACTGCCGTACGGCGGAGATGCATGTGAATCGAGTCACCCTACTGTACCGTTTATAGATCCACGTTGCCCTACTCCAGGAGTGTTCCAAACGCAACGTGGAACCTATCTAGTAGAACCTTTCGTTGCTGTTGCCGTTTGAGTTCTTAAATGCCGCCAGGAGCGCGGGCAGCAGCAGGCGACAGCTTTCTACAGTTAACGTAGTATTTAATTTGCTATCGCAGAAACCAAACATCCATAATTTTTTTAATCAAGGAACACTGCAAAGATCACTTATTTATTAATTTTCTGCTTTTATTTGCGTAATGTCTTGTTCTTGTTCAACAATGTTGACAAGTATGGACAAGTATGAACCGGACTTAGACGTCTAGATTTGGCTGTGGGTATATAACACTATTGCGCCGCATCTGTTTCACTTTGGCCGGCTGGATGAATTGAATGACATACAGACAGAGCTGTAACTAGTTTTAATAAATGCTCTTTTTTGACACACAGACAGACAGACCAAAACCTTCCCGTTCAAGTAGCCCAAGAAAGACCATCGACCAAAATTAGCTGCAAGTATGCTATTAAGAGGTACACTATAGCAAAGCATAAAAGCTGCATCAGAATAAAAGGTGGTGCGTTGTGGTTTAAGAAAGGAAATGGGATTGCGAAGCAACGCACCTTGAGGAGAGACTGAGCCGCTTCAGTAGCAGACCGAGCTTGCTTCATGGAGGCCTCGTTGCCTGCGAGGAGGACGGCCTGAGAGCGGATTAGCGTCACCAGCTTGCGGATTACCCTGCGACATAAGTAGCCCACTTAGTGTGCAGTAGCAGGTTCATGAAAAATGCCTGCGCACGAACACTTGGTATAACAGTGTCACAGACTCTTCGCACGTCCTGCGTCTAATTTTATTGTAGAACTTCTTAATGTTATTATGCAGCGTATAATACACACACACACACACCACACACACACACACACACACACCACACACACAAAACACAAAACACACACACACACACACACACGCACACGCACACGCACGCACGTACGCACGCACGCACACACATACATCATATGGGAAATGAGGGGCTCGTTGAATTAGACAGAAATAACAGCCAAAAAAACTCGGAAAGCACGGGGGAGAATGATGATTGATTGATTATAGGGTCGCGCCGACGCAACGCAGGCGATGAGGCGCGCCTAGTGGAGGGCTCCGGATTAATTTTGACACTGGGGATCTTTAACGTGCGCCGAAATCTCAAACCCGGGCGTTTTTGCTTTTCGACATCAGAAAAGCGGCCGCCGCGGCCGGGAATCGAACCCGCGACCTCGTGCTCAGCATCGCAACGCCTTAGCCACTGAGGCACCGCGCGGGTGCGAAAAGGGGGAGATGTGCTAGGTAATTGAAACAGATGAAGAATTTGGAAAGACAGAAAGTAGAGAAAAAATGCCCGCCGGGTGGGATCCGAACCCACGACCTCCAGAATACGCGTCTGGTGCGATGACCACTACGCTACCGGCAGGGCGGGTTCCCCCTCCACCTTCTTGGGTATTTATGTTACAGTAAAGTGGAAAAAAAAATGTGGAAAAAAATGTGTAAAAAAAAGTGTACGCTTTTTCTCCATTTTTTTCCTCCACTTTCTTTCTGTCTTTCCAAATTCTTTATCTGTTTCAATGACCTACCACATTATCGCTTTTGCTTTCCGAGGTTTTCGTGACTGCCAACCCTTATTTCTGTCTTCATTCAACGAGCCACTCATTTCCCATTCTGATTTGCTACATGCAAAAACGAGGGCATCTGTTATGGCAGTCTTGGTGCCATGGGGGCTTAAAGGAGCCATGAAGAGAAAACAAAAGTTTGTTTTATTCGAAAGATTAGGGGTTTCATAGTACCCCAAGCGCTTTCCCGGAAGCAAATGATGCTTTATTCACTGAGAAATAAGGCAATTTAAGCCAAAATTTTAAATCTTCCGCTAAATTGCACATTTCGTGACGTGAACGATGGCGTCATACGAGCCCGTTCATGAAAGAGATACTTAGTAGTCGACTCCATTAGCTGCCACACGCGGAAATCAAATAGGAGCTGGAACTTGTACCGAAACCAAGATGGCGGCCATTTTAAAAAAACTAGTAAAACCTAGTGCACCGCAGCCCTAGTCATGGAAACGCCTGATCCGGACAACAAAACTCTCGCCGAGGAGCTCGGGCTTGCTTATACAACCTCACACCAGTAAAGGAAAGTTTGAAATCCACCTAAATGCAGCCATACGGCTACAAAGGAAAGCTATACAGCTTTCTCGGAAACTTCGCAGTTGAAGAAAAATTCGTCCTGGTCCAGGATCCTGGTCCAGGACTTACATCACCTTGGGATTTCCCCTAAATCTGGTTATAACCTCACACCACTTGAACGCTCAATGCTTCTAAGTGCACGAGCGGCAGGAGTTGTGGGATACACGGATGGACCGGAAAGCGACCATTCCGCGATACCCACAACAGACGAACGGCCAGCCGTCGCCACCGCTGCCTCATCAGCCCCATCGCGACGGATGAATACGGACGAATACGTATGTGCCGTATTTTTATTACGGTTAATAATAGTTCAATTTCAGTAGCAGTATCGCTTATGCCAGTTGACCGGTGTCGTGTATGGAAAGCCGTTCGCGCGAGCTCTCTGCTTCCCGACCAGAAAGATACGAGCGTCAATGCGCGGTGTGTACGGTATTTTTTTTTCAAGCTCAGAGCGCTTTGACGGTGATTTGAAGTTGTCGGCGACGAGCGGGTCTCTGCCGTAATCACTTCGTCGGAAATGAATCGAGCACACTCGTACTTACTTTAGCTCCCTTTCTCCCCGTTTGCAAAGTTCACAAAACGTAGCCACTTGCTTCGCCGAGGTTCGTCGTTGGGCAGCACATGAAAGGAGATCTCTTCACCGGCGGGGATGTCGCACTTCCTTGACGATTTGCCCGTACTACATGGGCATTTCAGGACGCAACAACGAAATTTCATAGTATAGTACTCGAAAAAACTGAAGTTTTCGGTGGTTGTAAACTGGAAACGAGCTATAACGACAGCAGCAAGCCAACACCATTCCGAAACTTCTTCGACGACTAGCACTATCTCGTCGCTGCTTGCTGTTCCTTACTCCCCTCGTTTCTATTTTTACCTTTGCTGGTTGGCGATATGACGGCCAACCTCCTGTCAAGGGATTAAGATACCAAGCAAGGTCGCGGCTTTGCGTGCTAGAACGGTTCGTTCAAGGCCTCGAACCAGAAAATTCGTCTGCGCGACGGCGAGATGTCGAGCTCGGCCGGCGGTAGTTTCGTACGCATTGGCGTACACGTTTGCGTGTTTGTTCGGAACTTCAACCGTTTACTCCACCGTTTTAAGTGTTATAAAAGGAATGTGCAGTATGTTAACGGGCATATAGCTCACTATGCAAACTGGTAAGCCCTGCCTAACTTGCGTTTGCTTTTGCCGGCCTCCGCCAATCGCAGAGCATTCTAGTGTGACATCATAGGTTCTGTTGCGGGAAATGAGCTGGTGGGTCGCATGGTCATTCCCTTTTTTCTGTAGCTTATTTAAGCGAAGTTTGCGTTAAAAGTGGTGTCAGTATGGTTCTAATGACGCAATCTTTGGAAGGAACCAAACTTGTGTTTTCTCTTCATGGCTCCTTTAAGTTCAACGCTGGTCGACCACCCTCGACATGTGTCACGGCCCGGGTGTTAAAAAGAAGGTCCCCTTCACCCCGAGTAGTCCGAGTGGCGCTGGCTAGCACCCCCAAGCGCACGAAAACAAAATACCTTAACATAAATACCCGAGAAAGTTGAGGGGAAACAGCCCCGCCGGTAGCGTAGTGGTCAGCGCACCAGACGCGTATTCTGGAGGTCGTGGGTTCGGATCCCATTTTTTCTCCACTTTCTATCCAAATTTCCAAATTCTTTATCTGTTTCAATGACCTGCCACATTCTCCCCTTTGCTTTCCGAGGTTTTCTTGACTGCCAATCCTTATTTCTGTCTGCTGTATATATATATATATATATATATATATATATATATATATATATATATATATATATATATATATATATATATATATATATAGTAGTGTAGCATTTTATTAACGTCGTAAAGTTGTTGAATATTATTATAATTATTGTTTTATAAGGGGTGACTTAGAGCCACTAGATGAGCTTCTTTAGTGGCTCTAGGGTGACTCAAGGTCTAGTCAGGGATGGGGAAGGCGGTAAAGAAGGCGAGGGCGTCTACATCCTCTAGTGTAGCCCCATGGTACTTGCGAAACTCCACGGAGACATGACAGTCTCTTTTGGGTGAGCCCGGCCAGAGGAGGCGATGCCCAGTCCTGGAGGGTCTTGATGTTCATTGCGCATTTCCTTTCTATGCCCCCCCCCCCCCTCCAAGAGGGCTCGAGAAAATTCTCGAAGCGGGCGGCTATGACTTATCCTTCGGACGCCAGCGCGAATAAAAGCATCAGAATTCTTCACGTGCGAGAGCGCGCAAAGTAACCCTCAAAATGAACGGCCACTGCTTCGCAGCCACGAGAAGTAATCGAGACTGGCCCGTAAGCCGGGTGGCATTGCCAATGTCGAACTGCGGTGATCCTTCGAGAAGGGGGGAAGAGGAAAAAATGGCTGCGGCTTAGCTCAGCTAACTTGGATATGCAAAGCAAACGCCTGGCTTAGTCTGGTTGAGTCTTGGTTTCGCTTGGTTAAAGCTTTGATTTAGCTGTATTGCCGACCACGTCTCAAAGCCGTTCGGTTCCGTGCAACGCTCACAGAAGGAGGCCGGGCGAACGCGGCGTTCGCCGGGGCGAACGCGGCGTTCATTCATGGCGAACGCACCGTTCCTCTTCGCCGGGCGCGAGACGAGTCACGTTGCCCGAAACGACCCAGCGCCGCATGCAAGGGAGGCTGCGGGGGTGGTTGGCTGCCTCGGCCGCAGCGGATGTGGCGACCGCTGTCGGCGCCCGCGCGGGCCCGGCGAATTACGCGATGCGCTTCGAGGGGTGTGTCGCCAGGGGTGTGTCTCCGGTGAAAAGGTCATTTGCGCATCCTCCACGAAATCGCTGGACGAAAGTAGTAAAGCTTTGCTTTAAAATAGACAGCCCCACTGAGGAGGGCGCTTAGTGTGTTGCTTTCCTTACACCGCGTTAACGCGGCTATAAAAGGAGCGCACATGCGGAGACAACGCAGTATCGTTGGAATGTCGTGGTGTCTTTGAAGACAGCAATGTACTCCCGGATTCTTGAATCACTGTGTTCGGAATCGTACGGCCTGGCCTACACCGAAGCAACGCTTCATAGGTAGCCACGTCGCCTCCGGTCAGCGGTGCGTCATCTGGCCAGGTCGATGAATATTGTGGGACTTTCATGTCTAACATCTGCATCGAACTGAGTTTTAGTTAACTCCCTTATTTAGCAAGATGCGTTAATGCTGCTTGTTTGTATCATCGTCGGACGTTTAAAGGAGCCATGAAAAGAAAGTACAACTTCGTTTAATTTGAAAGAACTAGGATTCAGTATCTCACTCAGCTCCATTACAGCCACAAAAGATGTTTTTGTAACGAAAAAAAAGCAAGAAGTATTTAAAAACTTTCAAATTTTGCGCCACAGTGACGTGTTATGAGCAAGAATGACGTCATACGGGCCAACAATAAAATATAATTTTCAGTGCGTTAACTGCACGTTAGCATTCAAGTGATGCGGTCAAATGGAACTAGAGTCCCCATTACAGACGTCCAGTCATGTGTCGTTGCGACAGGTCAGTTAGGCGGCCGCCAATCGCACAAACAAGGTTCCGTGACGTCATAGAAAAGTTGCGGGAAATTGGCTAGGGGGTCGCGACTGCTTCACACGTTTTCGTTAATATCTCCGTTATTTGTTCGAAGATTGCGACGATATTGGTATCATTGTTATCGGGACTAAGCAGTCTTTCTAATAAACCAACTTGTATTTTGTCTTCATGGTCCTTTAACTCTCTCGCCTTTGTGCTATTTTTTGTTATCCCTCATCAATGTTTCATACTCTCGTGCCTGTACAGTTACTGTACAGTGCCTGTACTCTCGTGCCTGTTAAAATATAAGCCCCTCTTTGTTTGTTCTAAAATTCAGCACTAAAGCTTCAGCTTCTATAGCGTGTAAAGCAATATTGCACGCTATTTTGGACACGCTCCACTCTAGTTTGAGTATTTCATTTCTTTCGTTCTTGTCGGCGAAAGCCGCACATCAGACGACCACCCCCTCGTCGCCGGTGCTCTATGGAGTCGATGGGTTTGTTTCCTCGTCAGAGTTGACTCTTCCAGCAGAGCACCCCACTTAGAAAATGGTGACGACGGACCACCACCTGCCAACACATCTTACCAGTTCCCTTGAAAAAAAAAAGTCATAATTTTTTTTATCTTTGGGAACTTCTGAATTCATCCTAGTTCTTTTTGTCTTTGGGCACTACTGGAGAAATGCTTGTATCTAGGGCCGCGCAAACATATGGTTTGTTTATCTCCTTGTGTGCAGCCCACGCAAAATTTGAATTCAATACTGCACGAAGGGAGTGTTAAAGGGGTCCTGAAATACCTTCCACCGATGCGTGGATGTACATGTAACCAAATAAAGCAATGTATTAGCAATCTCCTCCCGCAAGAATTTTGTTGAAGCGATGAGTATTAGCTGAGAAATCGTAAATCGAAAACCGCGCATTATCGTCGCGCCGCGTTTCCTCCTCCTTTCAACTTACTCTCCGCTGTTGACGGCAGCGAGCCTTCCCTCCCATGATGCTGCGCTCCCCGGGCGGTGACGTACTTCCGCTATTGGCTGCTCCACAGCCGTCTGCTACGGGCAAGCTTTGTTGACACCATGAATCTCGCACTCCGCTCAAGGCTGGAAAAGCGAACGAAAAATCTGGCCCCATGTGTGCGGCGGCCTCGCCTTGCCCTTTCGCGGTGTACTTTTCTGCAAACTTTGCTATCGGCGGCACGCGACTTTTTATGGGCGGCGAACTCGCAGCCGCACGGGGAGGATCCTGCGCTCGCCCCCTTTGGATGCACAGCGCACTGTTTATCCAAAAAGCGCGTATCAGATGTGGCCCCGCTGGTGCCGGGTCTTATTTTGTGGCGGTGGTAATTCCTGCCGGCGGTGTGAAAAAGACATTTTAAACCGATACAGAACCCGTGCAAAAAACGCCAGTTCAGCTTGGGGCGACGCGTGGTGGAGAGCGGAAACGTTGGCAAAACATTCTCCCCCGCGGCTAGAGTGCCTCAAACTTTTACCTGGAGCGGACCATTTCTTTGACAATATCAAACATCGGTTGCCCTGGCAACAAGGCACAAACCCTCTAAGTCAGTTACGGTTGCTGATCCGGTTCAGCTTGGGCCCCCCCGCGGCATGGGCACTGCAGGCATACTACTCCTCCCATTTGGTAGTGCGAGATGCGTTTGGCATTACGGAGGCGAGGGTGTGTGTTTTGTGGCGCCTTTGTTTCGCGATGAAATGCCGTTGTGCTTCTGCGGGTAAGTGTTTCCCCATGGTCTGGATTATCTTTCTCAAGGGGCGTACGACTCAACCTCGCAGGGGGTATGTGCAGTGTGCGTGGCTAAAAGCCATCTCGGCTTGTGGCCAGAGTTAAATGACTTGCTGTTCGTCCCCGCAAACCGCGCCGAGGTGAGTGCCGAATTTACGAGGGGCAGGGGGAGGCAACCCATCGTCTGTCAATCGCGGTTCGGACTTGCAACGCATGTTGTGACGTTGTGTTCATTCGAAACGCATCTCTGGATTTTTTTGGAAGTTAATAAATGTATGCGTCAAACCCGGGCATTCGGTCAGGGCGTTCTCTGTGATTGCAAGAAAGAAGTCCCCGGGGGCTTCAACGCTTTCTTTATGGAACGTACTCAAGTAAGAGAATATTCATGTCGTGTTATGGCCCCGTTGCATTCAATAAAACGGTTAAGCGTTTTTTTACACTTTTTCGTTTTTCGTAAAATGTCCAAACACTCCGGCACTCCGCTGGCAGCAGCGGCGAGCCGACGCGGCAGACGACCCTCTTTGCCGGAAGTGCGTGAAAAAACCCCCAATAGCAGGATGTCTAGCTCATGACGAACATCTGGGAATCGATGATGTAGACATGTGAAGATGGCGGCGTCCCAAAAAAACGAAGGAAAGGGGAGAAAAAAGCGACAAACTTTGCAACAAAAGTGTGAGCTTTCCGCTGCGCGTAAAAAAGGGAATACTTGGCACAGATGAGTTGACGACCCAATCTAACGATTGCGCTAGTCAATTTTGTGTGCTCAAAACGCCTTTCAGGGCCCCCTTTTAAATTGCCACGAGTGGTTGCTTGCCGGTATTTTCTCGTACACACGGGCGTTTTTTTTCGTACAGAGGGGACACAAGATGGCGTCTTGTGTCCCCTGTTCCTCGTCGTAGTGTTGTTAAGCGCTCTTTAGGATGGACGGATAACAAAGCGAAACCAAGACTCAACCAGACTAAGCCAAGCTTTTGCTTTGCATATCCAAGGTTAGCCGAGCTAAGCCGCAGCCCTTTTTTTAATTATTTGTCACACTTTTGAATTATTTGTCACACTTGAAGATTTTTCTTATTTATCACGCATATCATGTATTTAAGACACATTTATGCATTATAAAAGGAATTTCGGGCAGTTTCATTACATTTAAATCAGTTTCAGCTACTTCTGTTGTGGGTTTCTTTTCTTTCACAACTTTTAAGTCGTTTTGGCTATTTTGCTTGGCAATTTTAAACACCGTGGTTATTTGTCTGTGGGGTGGGTTTCGGTTCACATTTTTTTTCATGTGGGTGACTTTGTCCGCTTAGGGTTTGGTTCGCCTCACCATGTATGACATCAAAGGGCTGGCTAAGCTAGCGACGGTAAGCATTTATGTACGTTATTTTATTAAAATTGCGTTGTTCCATCCATTTTAGGTCCGTTCTGGCTGTTGTTTCTTTCAGTTGAGGTGGTATTGTGTGCTTTAGGTAGGCTTCTGCTGCAATATAAACCCCATAGCAAGCTCACATTGCGCTGACTAGGAAACGCACACACGCCTCCGGGCCTGGCCAGTTGATCTTGCCAGTGACTGAGTGGCACGCCCAGCGAGCTTACTAGGGTTCCAATCAACGTTGGAATGTGCGATTTCTGTGTCTGGTGCGTTCCTGGCTATTCTCTGCCATGGAGCCAGTCGGCTGTTACGTGGTGTTGTTCAGCGGAGTTGGCATTGTCACTTAAACTCCTAAGGATATAGGTTGCCCTGAGAACCCTAGTCGTTACCAAAGGCAATCTTCATATCCCCAAAAGGCATGGGATACAGGAGTGCCAAAAGAGCTTTCGCGTAACCCTCGTTCACAAAGTGAAGCGCGTATCACTATAGTTTTTACCGAATGGTACCATCTAGCGTCACTAAATAAAGTCCTTGAGAGTATCGGCACTCTTTTCTCTCATTGTTATGTGCCGCCAGGATTTTCATTGGTCGGTCGGCACCACGTGATGTTTGTTTACATATGGGCGCAGCCATTTTGTTTCTGGGCGCCTCTCCTCTCTCTCTCTCTTTCTCCCTCTCTGCTGTGCGGACGCTAGAGCGGCCGGTCACACACTGCCCGTCACAACCGGCGGCGGTTTCGTTGGGAGAGATGGCAACACTGCAAACCAGAAACAAAATGGCCTCCAAACGCTTCCGGAAGCCCGAAGTAGTGGTACTCTTTAAGCGTAGCTTATTTACTGACGCTAGTACCATCAGAAAGGGCTTGAACGTTCTTTTTTTTAGTGAGCTGGGAAATATGAATTATTCGCTACGGAATGTTTTTTTTTTTTTTTTTTCAGGGACCACCTCAAAAACGGCCTTTCCACGCAGTAGAATGAAACGTATTGCATGGCCCAAAATGTTGACACACGCTACACAGAGAGCGGGGAGGTGGTCTACTTACAGAAAAAGGAGGAGCGAAAAGCCTGTGATGTAGAAGTTTCGCTGGGCCCTGAACCTCATAAGGGTCTGCTGCACCTCCACGTACTTATTCTGATAGTGAGTGGTGTACTTGCGCATCTCTCGTACCGAATCTGTAAGCGGAAAATTGTTACTTCCCCATCATTTCCTTGAACACGAATTGTGTACCCTCCACCCCCTCCCTCCATTCGCAACCATATGTATCTGCCGGCATGAATTTGCAGAAAAGTTCAAACGAGGATTTTACGCACTGAACTAGTCTATGAGGCGGGCATTCCCGTATAAAACTCGAAGCTAACATATACGGGAAGGCAACCAGGCGTGCAGTTGCAAGCCATCGTGGAAGCACTGATCAGCGTGCCATTTTTACTTGGCCTGGCCTGCGCGTAGCTTGGGGCTCGCGATTGGCACTCGGTTCCTCCCTCATTTATTTTAGCAGCGAAGCTGTTAGCTTCTAGTTCTTCGCGTCGTCCGTGTGCGAACAACAATTAACTCATACAACGTTGCACACCCACATAGCAGCACGTGCCCGCTCTAACCCCGCTTTTACGCATCGAGGTTTAAAGGCGTAACAGTGCACGCAGGTTGTCGTATACGCGTAGAGAGAGTTTTGCGTTACGGAAAACTATGTCGTTGGGCTCAACGTTAGGGCTAACGTTAAGCCTACAAGGGGCCACATACATACACATGTAGTGGTGTATTGGCCGACGCTTACGCCCGGGATTCTTCGCTTCGTGCGAGTCCCAATACTCCCAGTGTTATATGACCGCAGAGCTGCATATACTCGCAGAGGTGTATTGGCCAACGCCTAATTACCACCGGGTTTTTGAAATAGAGAGAAAGAAAAGTCTTTATTGTATACGCAAAGCGGGCTCTAACTAGGCCTGTTGGGGGAAGCGGGTTAAGGGATTGGGTAAGACAAAGTTGGCTCAAGAATCGGAAGGGTCTTGGTCTTGTCGCGGGTCTTCTGGGCGAAGGAGGAGGGGGAGGAGTCTTGTGGGTGTCGTTCTAGGAAGAACGGGTCAGAGCAAGACAGCTTGATAGTACAAACAGTGCGATAAGGCAAAAAGTGGGAGTGTCCGCGGAATGAGGATATATGGGTATCGTGGGATGCCGTTGGTGGGAAGAGGGAAATTTCTATGCGGAGTTAATCTGAGAAAAAAAAAAAATCCCGCCATCTCCACGAAGTGAATGATGATGAGAGGGGCGAAGCTAAAATCCTTATCGGAAAAACCGTGAAACATTCGCCCATACATCATATAAAGACTCGACACTTCAAGCTTTCCACCGATCCGTTGACAAGCCCGTCGACGACGTCGATGTTTGTAGTGATTATCTAAGGCTTGTTTGGGACGATGAGAATCTCCATGGGTAAGTTGGCGAATTCGGTGTGTGACATTATAGCCACCTTGGCCGTCGCCTTCTGCAGAGCGCCTTGTGTCGCGTACCCCCGGTACGTGTCTTGAGCTCGCAGGCGACGAGCGACAACCTCTTCTTCCTCTCCTCCTTGTTGGGTAGCAACGAATGCGTTGAACGTTATGACCTCTTCGGCCAACCTTTGGTTGGCCAATCCCTAGGGATGTGTGATGGCATTGGCTGTGTAGGTACTTGATTAGGAGTACCTCAACAGCTCTGAAGTGCCCCATTCTGCGAAGAACCCTCGCTGCTGTAGTTGCTGTCCGCTACAGAAATAACCACCGCTGAAAAACTACTCCGGTTGGAGCTACACAACCCCTTCAAGAGCTAATTGAAGCCCAGCGAAATCACAACTTCATCGCCTAACACTTACTCGTACAGGGAGGAAGGTGCTTCATGACATCGGAAGACCAAGCCCAACCACCAACGACTTACCTCAACGAATCCCGCTACACATACGCAAGAAACTCAAGGTTGCTCCCATTCCCAAGCATATGCACCCAGCCTTTAATCGAGGCCGCCGTGAGGCAAGGGTCCGCCAGCTTACGAAGAAATATCCGCCCGAGAACTCCACTCCCGGGCATTCCCATCCTCAACGCAAGCTACCCTGAGGGCACGGACAGTGGAGCTACCCACCTGGCACCCCTCGACAACAGCTACAGCTCACTCTTGTCACATTACACCCACACGAGAAGAACATATCCTCCCCCCACCACACGTTATCTAACTACGAGGCATATATCTACCGCCGACTACAAACTGACACCTTTTACAACCACACCATCCTCGCACACATATCTCCATCCACATACCCCTACAACTGCCCGCATTGCGACACTCCTCTCACAACCTATCACCTCGTCTACGCCTGCCCACGCAACCCTAACCCCATCCATTCCCCTTCCCATGAGCAGTGGGAGTCTGCGCTGACCAGCTCGGCACCGGAGCGCCAAAAAGCGCTTGTGCAACGGGCCTGGAATCAGCAAAGGCTCGCGGCCTCCTGGACGTAGGAAGCTGACCACCACCCCTCACTCCCGCCCTTTTGCTCAATAAATGTTTACTCCTCCTCCTCCTCCTGTAAATACGTAGTTTAAAACACATTTGTTTTTTTTTTTTTATTTAAACCCGGGTGTGCAGAGGAGCAGCCCAGCGTGCTACCGGTGCGTTATCTCCACACGATTCCAGCGGTGGAAGGAGAGTTAAAGCAGTGCGCGCCGCGTGCCGAGTGAGCGTGAAGGCACGTGAGCAAAGCAGGTGCATGCCCGGCGCGCAGAACTCTAATTCCGGGGAAGCTATGGCGTGTATAAGCCTGTCTTTTGCAGCCTTTCACACCAAATGCGATGAAACGAAAGCGCGGAAAGTGACATAAACACAATGTAGCAGTAACGAAGCTTCTCGAAGTGATTTGTGCCGAAAGACGCAATAGAAGCAAATGCGATGTAGCAGTAAAGCAACGGTTAGGTATCGAGGCTATTCCCGTCAAAGCACGTAAGCAGACTTAAGTGTTATTTGGTGTGAGCCTTAAAACTAACACGGTGTTACATATTCACAGACCAGTACGTGCTCGGAAAAGCGCCCAGGCCAACGCTTTTTCCGGGATTTTCCATTTCGTGTAAGTCCCAAAACTCGCGTAATGTAACATATGTATGCTTCAATAAGGCTTGGTGTTACCCGCCGCGGTGGCTCAGTGGCTAAGGCGTTCTGCTGCTAAGCACGAGGTCGCGGGTTCGATTCCCGGCCGCGGCGGCCTCTTTTCTGATGGAGGCAAAAAGCAGAAATGCCCGTGTGTACGAGATTTTGGCGCACGTTAAAGATCCCCAGGTGGTCAAAATTAATCCGGAGCCCTCCACTACGGCGCGCCTCATAGCCTACGTTGCGTGTGCGCGTTAAACCCTACAATCAATCAAGGCTT
Source organism: Haemaphysalis longicornis (assembly GCA_013339765.2). Taxonomy (NCBI): domain Eukaryota; kingdom Metazoa; phylum Arthropoda; class Arachnida; order Ixodida; family Ixodidae; genus Haemaphysalis; species Haemaphysalis longicornis. Next base: position 110,241,650 of record CM023456.1, read on the forward strand.
GGTGTTGGGCTAGTTGGTATCGAGACATCATGAAACTTAGAGCGTTGAGCTTTACAGGACGCCCACAGAAAGGAGGACACACGAAGCGCTTGATGAGTAATAGCAACTGTAAAATGTTTAATGAACAAGGAAACGTATAAATACCCCTGCCACCACCTATACCATCCCAAACGCGTGCGTCTCTTATCAATTCTTACGAAAGTTTTCAGATACTGTCTCTCTTGCCAGCAACGAAACAGACGGAGTACTAACGCAGTCCGGCTGAATGAGCGGCTGAAGGAGCACCGTGCGCTGTGTCAGCCGACGGCTGTATCGGGCAATCTTGCACAGCACTGCGCCAAGTGCAAATAGATTTCCCAAAAACCGAAGGTACTCTCTAAGTCCAGTGACAGAGTGACAAGCGAAATCTGGGAAGCATTCTGTATGACTTCGGGCCTTGAGGGTGAGTGCGTTAGTTCTCCGTCTGTTTCGTTGCTGGCAAGAGAGACACACAATCTGATTACTTTTGTATGGATTGATAAGAGACGCGCGCGTTTGCGATGCGATTCGTGGTGGCAGGGGTATTTATACGTTTTCTTTTTCATTACTCTTTTTTACAGTTGCTAGTAGCGCATCAACCGTTCCGTGTGTCCTTCTTTCTGTGGGCGTCCTGTAAAGTTCAGCGCTCATGATACGTTTCGTGATATTTTTGCTGATGAGGGAGCCTGACTCCGATGCCACCGACTGTGCGGATGTCTGTGGGGAAACACCAGCTAAAGAGTGTTAATATCCACAATCTACATCACCCCAGGAGCATCGAGAACATACATCGACACCTTCATGCATAAGCACATCGCATGGTTTACATAAGAACGAGACGCACCGGTAGTTACCGCCGGGGAAATTAAGGTCGACATAGCGAAACACAAAAAGGACTGGTGTCATTTTGCCTCTGAAAACTTCGCACTCGCCAACTCGGCTACACAGCACAGATCGTGCGTGGATTTTTCAAGGCAACAATGTTATTACGACCACCATTACTAAAAAGTAATAAGACACTGAAAATTTCCGTCGACAGGTGTAGCGGTTGTGCATGAGCTTCGCTAGAAATCCATTTTCGGAGGGTCAATATAGCGTATTAACTTTTTTCTTTTGAACAGCGTTTTTCCTGTCCTTGTTTTAAAAGGCCCGTCTAGAGTCTACATAAGCCACGTTTCTGGTTGATTGAGTTTTCACTGCTAGCAACATGCTGTTTTCTGTACCCAGGATGAATGTGCAGAGTAACGTTAGATGCGATTCCAACACGAAGAGCATTTGTTGTGAAATCGATTTGGCAGGAGCGCGGTTGCGCGCACACATCCTTCATGGAACGCACCTTTCCATGCTTTTTGCTGCTCCTAAAAATTACACTGACTAGCCACAGGCACCTCGCGGGTCAGGATTTTATCCGATGCAATCCTGCGTTGGTCACATTGTGGGGAAAGCGCTTGCCAATGCATCTTTCCCGGTGTTTTCTGCTCCGTTGGTACGCATGCACTGTGCGCTGAGTCTCGAGATTCGCACAGAATGAGAAACCCGGTGGTACGCGTTGGCTTATAAACCTGTATACTGTATGCGGTTTGTGCTGTGTGAGAATATGGGACTCGCACGAAACGAACAATCCCTGTTTGGGGACACACACACTAGCAGAAAAGAGCGCTTCTGCAAACGCGTCTCCCGCTTCGGAAACCGGTTTGGCTGCCGGAAGACACCCGGATGGGCCGCTCCCGCGCGCGTCAAAGCCGCGTCGGAAACCGTATCGCTCGAACGTACATGCGTCTTCAGATTCAGCCAACGCACCTTTGCGAATATGCCAATGGCCCCTTTTAAGGCTTAACACTTTGCAGCCCTATCGTTTAATTTAACGACGTACGTTCCGAGCAACGTCAAAGTCATTTAAGCTGCAGGTATACGCGTTAACATTGTTAGACCCCAAAACGTAACGCTAGGCCTAACGCTCAGACTGGCCTAATTAGTAATTGTGTAATGATATGCTAAAATGACCCATATAGGGCACAACACATTCATCCACCGTTACAGTCATCGAGCTATGGTGGCGCAGAGGACGCGTGCCTGTCTCGCATTACGGAGTACCTCTGGTTCGATTCCCAATCAGACACAAATCTCCTCTTTCCTCTGACTCGATTACTTTATTTTTGAAGACGATAGGCCTTTTGTCTGTCTGTCTGTCTGTCTGTCTGTCTGTCTGTCTGTCTGTCTGTCTGTCTGTCTGTCTGTCTGTCTGTCTGTCTGTCTGTCTGTCTGTCTGTCATTAAGGTCTACTACTTACCACCCGGCCAAAAAAATTGGCCGCGTCCATACCTGTCTGCTTCGCTGCAAATGAACTGCTGCCATATATGGCTCACAATATTCAACGCTAACGAAACTTCACGCGTATTTGAGGCAATAAATAAGTACAAATTCAGGAGTACCAGCGTCCTCTTAATGAATAACATACGTTAGAGTGGTTTTTTTTCCAAAATAAATAAAAAACACATTGAAAACGGAGTCGGAGAGAGGCGAGACAAAACCTGGATGTCCCAAAGATTGCGCGTTGGCACTGCGAGAACGTGGGAAAATTGAACTAAGTTGTAGGAAGCTCGATTGTATTCAGCATGGCACGAGCAAGCCGGGAGAGGGAGGGGCGCGTGACCGGTGGGAGGGGGAGCGGAATGGGAGTTATGTGGAAGGGGCGGCAGAAGGTGCCTTCTGACATTTGCAGCGACGCAAGCTGATACGCTAGCATTTTTCTCTTCCTTGCGCGGTCTTTCATTTCGTGTTTCATTTTTTTTTTGCTTGCGCAGGACCCCGAATTTTCAACCTGCTGAGTCAACCAGCGCTCCTGTAATAATATACACTGTCCAAATTTGGGGGCGAACAACCAGTTGGAAGAAGGCTGTACTCTTTTGGGCAAGTGGTAAATTGTACAACGGGTTCTATGACTTGATAGGATAATCATCGTCTTGATAGAATGATTAGAATAGGATGAGCTTACAGGATAAGTAACCCCCTTCGAAATTTTTTGCCAGGCCGCGCGTAAGTGAGGCCTAATGTTTCCTTTCCCCCTTCCGACAACCCGTAACCCCCCGAAAACAATTTATGGCTATGGCCCTAACTGACCGGCTTATCACACCACATCACATCACATCACATCACCTTATTACCTTAAAGACCCCCTAGGCAGGGCAATACATAAGGGGTGGGAAACAGATGCAACAAATGCAATAGATATGCAGGATGGGTATAAGTACAAACAGGGGTAACCACTATAGAAAGGAAACGAATACATACGCAGGATCGGCATAAATATTAACAGGCGTAACACCTTACCGAAAGAAAAACAGAAAAAAAGCACAAAGCGAGAACCAGGGGTACAAAAAGGAACACTCTTGAGTATTCAAATTGAAAAGAAGCGAGTGACATTTTGTGTGAATGTTGAGTGGAACATTATGGTGGCAAGACGAGCGGAAAGGCCATTCCAGTCGGAGGCTGCGCGAAAAAAGAAGGAGGCGGCAAATGTCATCTTATATTCCCGTTATGCGCGTGCGGAGGGCGCACGTGACCGGTAATTTATTAAAACAGCTTTCATAAATGCTAGAAAAACAAATGAACGTTTGTTTCAGCGCCGCGACCCGGCGATATCGACTGCTTCACTTTTGGGGTGAAGACTTACCGAAGAAGAAGAAGCCGAGGGCTAGGATCATCAGTTTGAAGTAGTTGTCCGCTTGGGCCCCAAGGGATTTTAGGAACCGCGACTGGAATACCTTGTTCCAGCTTTGATTCCACAAAAAAAAAAAAAGGAAAATACCATTTGTTAGATGTCAGGCAGGCACCCATACCTGAGGCAATTTAACATTGGCAAAAGTGAGCCTATATCCGTTCATCGCTGCACTGAACAGTGTACGTTTATCAGAACAACAAAACATACGATTTCGGGGAGATGCATGGAACCAGAAGAAGAATGACCACGGCGATTTCGGAGTAGAGGAAAGCCGCCACGATTGTCCACTGAGTTCCCATTGTTCTTTTGTTCTCTGAAAATTTTCACAAATAAATCACGCGGCCAAAGAATCCGAAGCAGTTGGGAAAACGTCTTTTTCTGAGCACTGCCGCGCTATGCATCATGCCCTCAAGAATTTTAGGAGGAGAAGCACTTTTATTGGGAGAGGAGGGAACGGAAAGAGTGGCACGTTGGCAGCACGAACAGCGAAATGCTTCGGGGTAGTTTTGCGAAGCCGCCTGACACAGTACAGCAGCAAGGAACTACAACGAAACGGTACGGGAAATTTCGTGACCTACCGTGGCTTGCAGGAGCGTAGTCGCAGACGAGGAAACGGCGAGTCAAACCATGTGAGGTTCCAAAGACAAATGGAATTTAGTTGGGCGCGGTTCTTCAGTGATGATGATGATGATGATGATGGTGGTGACCTTCACAATATTGCTACGTGTAGCAGCGCTGACAAAGGCGAAATTCCGTTTCCAGATGGGTACAAGCCCGGAAGTTCTCGTATATGTCTGGCGCCATTTGCTGGCTCGCTTTGGACACTCATGCTTTTCTCTTGAGCAAGTGCTGAAGGGAACCTGCTGTTCGGTCTCGGGGAACAGTCGCGGGTTCTGACGCTACCGGCGTGTGCTCGAGATTTTAAAGCGAAGCTTCAGTGTCCTCAGCGATGCCGCTGTACGCCAATACGCCCAGCAGGAAAGCCAACTTCCTCTGACGATGATGACAAATGATCCTGGGTGAGGTTAAAAAAGAAAACGCTTCCCGTGGCCGGATGAATTACAGTAAGGTATTTAGCCCTGGCCAATTAATCCCCCCTTGTGGGTACGTGCTAAAAACTTTGAGGACATAATCATCATCATCACAATCGAACATGGGTCCCTAGCGTTATGAATTCAGCCGGCGTATATACGACTGTTCACATGGTCGAAGCGAACGCCATGCAGCAGGTACCAATTCGCGCCGCACACCCCTAACCCCGACGTTAGGCCTACGGAGTGCACACCCGTGAGTTGCTGTGGGTATTCTAGAAAAAGTGGTTAGTGCCTCCAGAGTAGCAGTGTGGGATTGGCCAACCAAAGAATCCACCACTAGGAAGCTTCGCGTTCAACCATCGTCGTCGTTGGATAGAGGGGGGCATGATTTTGTACTATACCGCAACCCGGATAATACGACATTGAAGGGACCGCGCAAAAGCGTCGCATGACCGGGGGTCGTATGACCGGGTGCTGGTAAATGCCGCCATAGTAGATGGTCTCACGCGACAGCTGGGCTAAGAACTTATTTAAACTGCTATATTTAGCACGTGTCTCGCGTGATTTGCGAACATTTAGCTAAAATCAATTTCTTATAAAAAAAAAAACCTATTTTATGCCCCCTCCTCTACACGGCATCCGAACTAGCCCGGCAGTCAAGCGCCGTGCCCACGCCTCGCGCGCGTGAGATAAGCCCGACCTGGTCGAGCAAATTGAGAGGGGAAAAGGCGAGAGTGCGAAATTATCAAGGCCAAGGGCAACGAACTATAGTACGAGGCGGCAATGGAAAAAAGCGAAACAGAAAGGAGCGGAGCGACAACGCCGCTTTGAAAGACGCTGATATGCAGAGAGCAGAGACAGGGGGAGAGAGAGCATCGTGGAAAGAAGGAACTGATGGAGCGTGCGAGGAAAGCGGGTGTTCTGTCATCGCTGTGGGGTTGCGTCGTATGGCTTTTCGCATTCGTCGGCGGCTCGATGGGAGCTTCAAATTCACTGTCCGCCAGCCACCAGGACTTTGGCTCCTCGCGGTTGGCGCGTTGGCGCATTTCTGCCGCGTGGGGCAGTCGATGGTTAACTCCCACTGGCGAGTACCTGCCTGCTTGCTTGCGTCTGTTCAGCAAGTGGTCTGGCCCGTCTGTGGACCTTTGCACAAAAGCAGCGTCAAACGGGTGTTCAGAATCAAGAAAAGTCCGGACAAACCAGGGAAGCGATGTAAAATATAGGGAAAACGCCGGTTTATCCGGGTCAGGGTCCGTCGTATAAAGCGGACGGCGTGCACCCGAGCGTCATATCATCGGGGTTTTTTAATGCATTGTTTCTAAGGGGAGTTTGCCGGGACCGCGGTGATCCGTCGTAAGAAGCGGGTCGTCGTAAGTCCGGGGGACGTATGAGTGGGGTTCCACTGACTTTTTTAGATCAATATTACGCGTTGTTTCCGAAAATCTGGGCGGATTGGTTATGTTACGTTGGTGTGCGGGGTTTAATTTGCGTGCTGCATCACCCTAGAAGTGCCGGGATTGTACCTACATGGGAAAGCATTGTCGCCTGACGAATAGAAAACCGCTTACGACGAACTGCTGCGTACAACGCGGAAGCCGATATCTCGCGAATCGGTCACGGGCGCGAGCTTCTTGACGGAGAGTGGAGGGGGGTGGGCTGTTCAGGGCTCCGGAGCTACAAGCATTCGGGCCAGGCATCATCATCCCTAGCGGCCGCCTTTCAGCGGCTGTTTCTGATGATAACATGTCTTCCCCGTTGTTTCCGGGGACTGGCGTTTTTATTTCCTGCCATAGAAGCATGTGAAGACGTTCGTCCGAAGTGTTACAACATTAAAGGTAGCCCTTAAAAATCTCTCATGAGTAAACCCCTTCCTTGTTCGCTCTCAAACTATACACGACAGTACGATTTTGTGATTTTTTTAACGCCAAGAAAAGCGACGGCACTTATCTGCTTGCTAAAAAATCTACCAAAAACAATTTTTTTTTGCATACTGAACCCTCCTGTTCAGCCCCAAACAATGAGAACGCAACCTACCTACCCTTCTGCCTTCTTCCCATAATGACCACAGCCTCCCTATTGGTGGATAAAGGCTTTACCACAACAATGAAAAAAAAAGGGAGCCATTACACTGCGAAGGTGGAACACCAGCGAAGCTTTTTAGGGGAACGGTATGGACAAATTTAATTTCTCTCAAGTGTTCACGGCGGTCCCGTGCGCTCCCCACTAGTTGTGCTACAGATGTCGCCGATTTCCTCCTGGAGGACGTCATCCTGCGTCATGGTGCTCCGCGCCAGTTGCTCACGGACCGTGGCCAAAACTTTTTGTCACAGGTTGTCGAGGACCTTCTTCGCCCTTGTGAAACAAAGCACAAACTGACGACTGCTTACCATCCTCAAACAAATGGCCTTACTGAGCGGCTCAACAAAACGCTCACTGACATGCTTGCAATGTACGTCTCCAAAGACCATCGGGATTGGGACGTTACACTACCTTATGTTATGTCACATTTATGTTATGTTATGACGTTATGTCACATTTGCATACAACTCCTTCCGGCACGTCACTGCTGGATATTCTTCTTTCTTCCTTTTCTGTTGTTTTGAAAAGGCTCGGCTCAACACCATGATTCGCCAAGAAACTGCGCTTGGCCTCCCCACTGCTACTGCGACCCACAAACTACTCGCTTTGGGAGTTCATAACACGTGGGAAGACCTGCAAGAAGCCCAACTGTGGCAGTCTTAGCTTTTCCTCCCCGCTCAGCGGCTGCGCGCAACTGACGTCGTTCTGAACGCGAATCTAAGATGACGCGTGTAGCAGTATTTCAGCAGCAGACGTGTGTCCGAAGATGCCGTTTTGCTGCCTCTTCGGCAGTGTTGTTAACAGACGACCCGGTCTAAATGCGGCATTCTCGCAACACTGATAAACACCAAAATGGCCGCCATCTCTCACTTGGATGCCCCAGTGGCGATACTCTGATACCTTATCTAGTGACACTATTCTGTGTCTCACTGATGGCCTCTGTAGCCCCCTCAAAAGCCACTGCAGAAAACCCAACTTCTACCTGTAAAGCATACTCTGCCTCAAATATACTCTTTCACAGGTGAAGCCTGATTTAGGCTTTCGTTTTTGTAGCGAGACCTACAATCAGGTGTCACCCGCCGCGGTGGCTCTGTGGCTAACGCGTTGTGTTGATGAGCACGAGCTCGCGGGTTCGATTCCCGGCCGAGGCGGCCGCTTTTCTGATGGAGGCGAAAAAGCAAAAACGTCCGTGTGTACGAGATTTCGGCGCGCGTTAAAGATCCCCAGGTGGTCAAAATTAATCCGGAGCCCTCCACTACGGCGCGCCTGATCGCCTGCGTTGCGTCGGCGCGTTAAACTCTACAATCAATCAATCAATCAATCAATCAATCAATCAATCAATCAATCAATCAATCAATCAATCAATCAATCAATCAATCAATCAATCAATCAATCAATAATCAATCAATCAATCAATCAATCAATCAATCAATCAATCAATCAATCAATGAAACAGAAAGTACCATGAAAGCATTGCCATAACTACGCTGCACGTCGTCCTTGTTGATTTTGGTCGCAACCTTGACTTCCCTCGCCAATTCAAGCGCACGACATTGTCCTGACTGTTAAGACTCATCGCTAAAGTTGAAGCCTGAAGCGTCCAGCACGCAATCTTCTTACACGGAGTTGTGTGCAGCAAAAAACGTACAAAGAACCTAGGGATGTGTACGTTGGCGCGAGTTTCAACGGACCTGGCTGCGCGCGGCCCCAGTTGCCATGGCGCTGACGTAACACGGTGCACGGTGGTGTTTTGGCGCTGAAAATCTTGAATTTAATCAAGAAATGACGGCCACATGTATGTTTTTATTCAAAATACCTTCCAATCAACCGACATAATTAGTTTTGGCTTCAAATTATCGGGCAATTTTTCTATTGAATTGCACCTATAATTGCCGAGACCAGCTACAACATCACTTCAAGTTAACCAAACATTCTAATTAGGCTTCTTTTAACTATCGAGAGTAGATTTTATATTGTATGCGAGCGTATTGACCGGACGTAGTTCGAACGAGTCCAAGGAACACAAAACGATTGTTATGTGTGATAAATTTTAAGCTATTTCTCAGTTCAATATAGTAATTTAATTTGAAATGGCTATAGTTTGGTTCTAACAGACAAACCTGAGGTTGCCTGTTTTACGTTGTTTTCAAGGCGCTAATGGAATGTCTTAGGAGCAGCGGCTTTATGTTCGTTCCATCAAAACTGCGACTGGTAAATTGCCCGTGATATCGCCTAAGCTAAAACTCCCCACGATCATGTAGCCGCCTCAGAAATCAGTCTTCATTTATATGTTTCGGGGTCTCCTCACCAAAACAAGAGTTACAGCCATTTTCTGTAACCATTCTCATCGCGTAGATGTTCACATGTTTACAACAAAAGATAATTCCTCAACACTTACCGTTTCACTGTGGACCACCTAATTACGGCAAGTAAATGAACTCGCCGTGATGAAAGATCTGTCAGGCGTCACCATAACTTTACCTGAGATGTCTACGCTACAGTAGTTTCCCAAATAAGTTGGGGCTTTGTCGCAAAGCGTAATCTGATAAACGATTCTGCTGACATAACAGGGCAAAGTAGAAATGCACACGAGCGAGCGACTTACAGCTGCATTGTAAAAAAATGACTTAATTGCCACCTACTCGCGAAAGAATGATGTATAACAAATAGTTGAATAAAGGAAAACCAGGTGCAGCTTTCCGGCTTACCGCAATTTTTCCAGGTGTGATTACTGTAAAGTTATTGAGCGCAGTGCAATGACTTTTCGCACAGCCAATGATGGGGCAAAAGCTTGCTTTGTGCGCAGTTTCAAGTTTATAACTTTGTTCTCCAAGGCATCATGGCCTTTGAAATATCCCTTTGAAGTGTATGAGTAGTAACTTTTGATATTTAATGACACGCAAACTATTCGGATTTTCATATCCGAGTCCACTGCTTGATCAGTGCGAAATATCACTTTTTCTTGTGTGTTAACTAGGTTCCCGTCCAGTTATATTTTTTCAGCAGGAAAGTTGGGGAGGAACCAAGAACAACAGAGTGATTGTTCGTTGACATTCCGTCTTGGTCGCCAACTGGAGGTTGAGGTGGCTTTGCGCTTTCCGGGGGACTTCTCGTTGCCAAAGTAAAATGAGTGCCATGAAGACGAAGTTTGCAGTATGACAACAAAATTTATGCACGCATATTTACATTTGTGCAAGATAGTAAAACAGGGAAAGCATCCGTATTGACGACCTGGCAACAAATCTCTGTTCGGCGAATCCGATAGTGCAGAGCAGCGTACTCAAAAATACCGGAATATTCGTCCACTAGCGGGGAAGAATTTTTCACCTTCACCCTCGCGTCTCTTATCCCTCGGTCGCCCACGTTGTCCGCTTCGGCGCGTTCTTGGAAAACTGCGCATTGAGCTCCTGAAAGGGTTGCTTAGCTTATTTAGTGACGCTAGGTTGCCTTGGCAAGCGGCCGCTGCACCGCTACACGAATGGTAGCGGTGGCCCGATCCAAGTGCAAGGGTTCTAGGCGAGCTCCCGCCGAAGCCGGCGCCATGCATGCCCCTTCCCCGGTTCCCATGTGCCGAAATAAATTCGAGGAGGGACAGGTGGCTGACCCTTAGGGCGAACGTCCATCGGGATTCAGAATCCAAAATTTGGGGTACAAAAAAAAAATAGAATGATGATAAATTCTTTTATTAGGAAGGGGAGGACCGAAGGTCGCTGGAGGGGGAAGAGGGGGAATAGGGAGGGAGGTAGACACCCACTAAATCACGCTCGCCAGGCCACTGGCAACGCCAAACTCGGCTAAGGTCACCAGGTGTTGAGGATGTTCGAGAATGTCCCTATGTAATGCTTCCATATTTGAATTTTGAAAAACACTATGGTTTAGTCTATGAAGATCAAAAGCGGAGCAGTGCAGAATAAGATGGTCCATGTTTGCTTCACACACAGTGTGGCAGAAGGTACATGTGCAGGGGGCAGCGGTGCCAATGCCCTTCTTCCGGTCAGCAAGTGTCTGCCATTTATGGATCATATGAGGTGTAGTGGCCGTGTTGGCAAGTACTTTGTTAATAAATATTTCTTGCGATCGGCTGAGGGGTAAATTCTTAAAGATTTGTGGAGGGGTAATGTTTTTTAATCTCTCGCGGTGAAGAAACCGGAGGTAGCGTCGTACTCGCGCCATTTCGAAGTGGCCGCCTGGCAGCGAGTCCGCGTAGGGGTGATCGCGGAGGTCGGGAGATCCGAGCAGGAGAGGCTGGAGATGTACAGGTATAACTCCAGATTGTGAGGTGGCAAGACCATGTGCCACCTCGTTACCACCCCCGTGATCCCCGACGTGTCCCGGCGTCCAGCTGACCCTGGCGTCAATGTCGTTCCTCTGCTTGTGCTGGAGTATCTGGCGGATGCGTTGAGCAGTGGCGTCGTCTGTTTTTGGGTCCTCAATACTACGTAGTGCCTCAAATGAGTCTGTATATATGACGGAAGGCCCGGTGTTGTCCCTCAGAGCTGTCCAGATAGCCAAAAGTTCTGCTTGTGCAGGTGTTGCGTGGTCCAGTGTGCAGACGTAACGTCTGGCTTCTCTTGTCGAGGGTTTGTACCAGGCCAAGGCCAAGCGAAATTCATTAAGAGCGGCGTCAGTAAATACGGCATTGGCGCTGTGCTGATTGTGCCTATGGGAGAGGTTCTCTCTGGCTGAAGTGGCGTCATTTGCGGGGGGCGTGCAAGTCTTGGAGGGGTGCAGGGTAGGGAAACTCAAGGTGGTTGTTTCGCCTGGAGTAACCCGGGCTTCTGTACAGACTCGTCGGGTGTCCCAAAGCAAGGTGTCTTGGCCCTGTATTGTGAGGTGCAGCCGGTTGTCCAATGACGACTGAGCGCTTCTGAGGATGTCCTCGATTGGCGGTAGGGGTGCAAGGTCCCGAAGCTTTCGTAGATCGGTGAACTTGGGAAGCCCCGTGATAGTCCGAAGGATGTGTCGGTGGAGTACTTGCAATGTCTTTTGAGCTGTTTTCGACAGGGTTACGACTGTACCCCCGTAGGTGATCTTACCAATTGCAATAGATCTCAAAAGGATAGTGCAGGCTGTCTGTCGTGTTCCGCCGAACTTGTTGGAAACGCGTTTGATTGCGTGTAGGACCGCAGACCATTGCCTTTTGAGTTCCATGATCCAATGGTGGCCCGTGTTGCAGCTGTGTATAGGAATGCCGAGAATTCTGACATGTCCATGCTTAGTCTTGATTTCATGTTGCCCAAGTGTTAACGTGATTGCCTCCCCTGCCAGGAGGGCACTCCGCCTTCCATTGACACAGAGGAGTTCCGTTTTCTCCGGCGCTAATGTAAGTCCTAGTTTTGGAAGTGTTTCCTCAAGTGCAATTAGCGCAGCTTGGAGCTCGGTGGCCATATCTTCAATATTCCCACTGTAGTCCCGTCCCTCTGTCCAAATGGTGATGTCGTCCGCATAAATGCTGTAGCGGGCACCAGTATTGGTTTCAAGCTCTTGGGCCACAGTAAGCATGGCTACATTGAAGAGCAGGGGACCCAAAATCGAGCCCTGAGGGACACCACGATCGAGATAATATGTCACAGGCTGGACACTGCTGGTGCTCCGAAGTCGAATTGGTCGGGCCTCCAGGAATCTGGCAATCCAATCGAGAGCACGCTGACTGGGGTAAATCCCGGCCAGATTAGACAGAATGTGTTCCTGCTTGACATTGTCGAACGCTTTCTTTATGTCGACTGCCAGGATGTAGTCTGGTGGTCCCTTTCTTGCGTTTCGGTTCAGGACCCTCCGAAGCAGCCAGAGGTTATTATGCGTTCCCATGTTGGGTCTGAACCCGGCCTGAGACGGGTGTAAGCCTGGCTTGCAATATTCGATGTAGTGGGTTATCCTGGTGTGTATCATTCTTTCCACGAGTTTGCATAAGGTTGGTGTCAGCGATATGGGGCGGAGATTGGTGACTTTTGTCGGGTCCTTTCCCGGTTTAGGTATCGGATTAATAATTGAAAGGCGCATGTGTTCCGGGACTGTTCCCATGGTCCACTGCTCATTTATGATTTTCAACAGAGCTGTCTCAGTGTCTTCGGTTAAGTTCCGCAACATCTTCCAAGTGATACCGTCATGTCCGGTGCTGAGTCACTTCTGCCATGCTTAAGGGCGGCATGAAGTTCTCCCAGCGTAAAGGGGGCGTCTAATTCTGCGTTTGTGGACTCGAGCTTGGGTGTTTCGATGGGAGCAGGTGGCGTGAGGCTGGCGTGAGGGAAAAAAGATTTAATGATTTCCTCTTCGAGCGTGTCGCTGTCTTGGCGGAGAGTAAGAGTTTCTAGCGGAGAAGGACCTTTGCCTTTGTTGAGCATTTTGCGGACGATTGCCCACAGCTGCTTCATTCCTTTAGCTTTGCCGAGCCGCTCACAGGTAGAGACCCATTGGGCTCTACTGAGTTCTTCCCCGTGTTGCTTGATGAGCTTGTAGGTGTCTCTGATCTGACGGAGGGTTTGATATCTTTTTACCGTTGGTCTTGTACTGATGTGTGAGCTTATTAGCTTTCTTCCACAGTGCTACCATCCGAGAATCGGCGAGTCCCGTGTCTTCTTCGCCAACTGTTTCTTCGGTTGCAGAGCTCAGATTGCTTCGCATAAGCTGAGCGAGCTCTTCAATGGTGTCGAATTGAGCTCCTATGCCATCTCGGAAGTGAGACCAGTTTACGGCTCGGATGGTTGTACGCTGTTTTCGAATTTTTTTATTGACGGTAACAATAATGGGATAGTGATCACTGCCCCATGTTGAAGAATGCGTCTCCCAATGCTTGACTGCTTTCAGGGAGGAAATGGTCAAGTCAGGCGTAGTGTCGGCTTGTTTCGCATGGAGCCCTGCTCGGGTGTGTACTCCACTTGTGTTGCAGATATGAAGCGGTAATAGCTCCAGTTGATCAGCCAGGAAGCGTCCTCTCGAATCAGTGGTGGCATATCCCCAGATTCGATGCTTGGCGTTGAAGTCTCCGCCTATGATGATCTGGGTGCCACTGGCTTCGTGCACTAATTTTGGTATCCAGCTGTACTCGTCCGGCAATGTGGTGCCGCGATTCGGTCGGTAGTATACAGAGGCAACCACCAGCGAGTGCTGTCTGCTTTTGCCGGGGAGCCCAAGCTTGACTGCCACAATCTCTCTGTATTGATTGCTTTCCTGTGAAGTCTGCATGAGAATTGCAGTGCATGACTTGTGGACTAATACTGCTGCCTGGCCTCTCTGTGAGGGAACAGGGTCTATGCGCCTTCTGGAGCCGTGGGTGATAGTTGGGTGCATGAATGTGTGATAATTTTGCAACGAAACTTTGCCTCTAGTTTCCTGTAGAAGAATAATGAGGGGTTTGTATTGGTCTACATGATATCTTAATGCCTGGAAATTTTGAGAGATGCTCCTACAGTTCCATTGTATGCATATATTTGTCGGAGTTTTCATGATTAGTCTCTGCTGCGATGACGGGCGCGGCGGTAGTTTCTCTTGCATTCGTCTAGGTTAGCTTTCAATTGGGCTAGCTCCCGCTCGTTGGTTTCTTTGTGCTCCTTAAGTAATTCGTCCTGTTTTTCTAAGGCCCGTTCTATTGCCTCCATACGGGAGTTCATTTTTCTCCAGCAACTTCGTGATTGCTTCCAGTGGCAAGTCCGTTGAAAACAGGGTTCCGTTGTTCAAGAGGGAGAGGTGAGTTTTGTGGCTCTTCTTTGCAACTTGGGTAACTGCGTCTTGGGAGCCTGGGTTTTGGGTTCCTGCGCTACCTGCGACAGCACACTGGTTGCGACGGAGCGTTAGATTTCGAGGGGCGTTCTAGGGAGGTTTAAAAGAGGTTTCTTGGGGGGAGGTAATCCAGCTGAAGTTGCAGCCTTTGCGATTGGCACTGGGTTGATTGCTGGCTGATCGCGGTTGCCCTTGAGAGTCCTGCATCCAAGACATGATCTGTTTTTGCATTGCTTCAAATTTTTGCTGAATGAAGCTTTCCATTTGTTGTTGGAGCTTGCTAAGGGCACCTGCCGGGACAACCTGGGCGTGCTCGACACACGTGGACCTAGCCTCAGTCTTGCTGTTGTTTACAGCCGTGTTCAAGGCCGTTACCTGGGAATATGACTTGAAGGGGGTTCCTGCATTCATTGCTAACGCTGATGCAAGCTCTCTGGATTCAGCTTTAGCGGGAAGGGTTTTTTTGGGTGCTGAGGAAATTTCGGTTTTCCACGCTCTGGTTGGGCAGGTGGGATCCAGCGAAATGTGACCGGCCGCTTGGCAGGCTACGCAGAATGGGGTCTCTTCACATTGCTTATCTTCCTCATGCATGCGACCGCAGTGACCGCAAACCAGCCCTTGAAGGGCAGAATTTGGCCATGTGACCGAGTGCGTGACAACGTAAGCATGCCAGGGCCCTAGGCCGATGCTCATACACAGGGACAATTTCATAGTCCAACGAAAGTCTCTTGGGGGGACGTGGCGTATCAAAGGTGATTAGAAGCATCCGTGACTTTCCCATGATACGAAAACCCAGGATGTTAGCTGACTCACACCGAATGTGATTAGCAATGTAGGCCTCGGTGTGTTCTGGCCTAATCTTCACGACTCCTTTGCTAGTGACCTCAGTAGGCTGGGTTGCGTCCACAATCTCAACAGGAATCTTGCGCGCCTCACCTGCCGATGCCGGGGGCAGAGTGAGTTCTCGCTGGGCTAATAAATTTCCCAAGTGTTGTTGATCCCTAATGGAAAGCCGAACTGCATTGGCTTTAGCGATGTACCTAAATGCTGAGTGTTCAGCTGCAACACTGCTGGGAGCAGTGTGTTCGATAAGGCGAGTGATAACTACCTTGGGGATGCTTGTACAGACATTTTGGTTGAGTGGCCTGACGAGCGCGAGAAAGTGAGGCCTACTCACCCGTTCCGCTCGCAGTTCGCCCTGAAGTCGTTTCGTAGTGTATCTTCGGTACGTGACGGTGTTCCACTCTGATGGGTCCTCGTCTTCGTCTTCCATGCTGTCTTCTGTGCTCGTCATCGTGAATGCCGCCGTCGGGGGCGCCGAGCCGGCCACCCACATGTGTGTTGACAGCTGTGTTGATATCCCGATGGTCCATGGTGGTTTCACTCGGTTGAGAAGCCGTACCTGCTGCTGTGGAGAGCTCGAAAGGCTGATTTAGGGCCGCAGAGGGTGAAGGGGTGCTTATCGCGTCCATAGTTGCACTGCGCCTAGGCCTACCACCGGCCGGCGCGGCCGAACACCAGCTAAGCCTAGGCGTGGCTCGAATTCGCCCGCCGACGTGAAGCAAACGTTCTTCCAAAAAATGCGGCGAATTGTCCAGAACGCACACTGTCCACTCACTTCGGGTGTGTTCACGGTCCTTTGCACCAAAAATCGCGGACACACTGTGAAAAAATTTCACCAAAACAGTGAAAAAATATAGAGCCCATGCAGAGCGTGTCTGGCGGGCACGGCCGGCACGTGCGATCCAAAAATAGAATAACACATTCGTTTTGGGGGTATTTTTACAAGGCCTTTTCGGTGCATGAACATACTATTACACATAGAGTTAAGCACCCGCACGTTCCAGTGCAGGTTGATTTCGGTACAAACCGATGATCCAGGAATTGATGATAGGAAAACAAACAACATAGTGAAAAGTTTCAATCAACTACAGATTTTTTTATGTTAATATTTTCTTTATCCCGGCATAATCATAATTGCACTTAATTTCTTCGAAACGATTTCTTCAGAAATTGTGTATAAAAAGGGTTTCTCAATCGCGTTGTATGATTCCTCTTTGGGCAGTATCTCAAAGATTTACTTTTCTAAAAACGGCGTCGGTTCTCTTATTGCAATATTTACGCACAATTATGAATCCGCATTTTTTTAAACGATTTAAATTGTAAATATTTATAAGGATCGTTCATCAATCCTCTTTCATTTAATCACTTTTCCTGTAAATGTTCTTTGAATAGCAGCGCTAGCGACTGAGACGAATTATTGGAATTGTGAATTTGTGACGACTTAGTTATGCCCAATGTTTATTTTTTTAATTGCGAAATGTATGCATATCTAATTCACGGTTGAGACCTAATTGTGGCCTGTACAATATAAGTACCACTTCAATGGTGAGAAAATCTTGCAGTCATTTCGTTATTGCTTTCACACTTAGACATTTAGAGAGTGCTAGTAGTTCATCAACCAGTTATTCGTGGATGCTAGTAAACAAAAACAAACCTATGAACGCAACGACCACCCAATCCCGAGAAATACAAGCACGCGCGGTTCCTCCCTTTGGATGTAATGGCTCGTTGGATCTAGGGACTCGGATGGATTTCTTGACTCGTTGGATCAATTGATGCGTTGGATCTATTGACTCGGTTTGATCTCTTGACTCATTGGATTTTCTGACTCGGGCATCACGTGACCTAGTGGATTTCCTGACTCGTTGGATCTAATGACCCGTTGGATCTAGTGACCATAAGCGCGTTGCAGCTATATGTTATAATGCGTCTTGTATTTTTGTCAGTATTTTTGTATAATGTTGTCTTGCCTCCCTTCCCCCTATCTTATACCCTCGCCTATAGGGCCTTTAGCTGGACTCTGAATAAATTTATTGCTGCACACGAAATTACAAGCCACCGTAACTTCAAAGCCCACGCGCGCAGCTTCGTGGCACAAAACGGCATTGCTTTTTTGACAAAATTCCGCAAAAGTTAACAACTGCAAAGGTGTGTATTGGGCCAGGTGAAATTTTCATTCTCCGAAATTCAAGGCGTGCAAACGTAGTTCCACACGAAAAAAAAAAAAAAAAGCTATGTGACCAACACCAAGTAGAAGTCGCTTCATCCGGAACACGCGATGAGACATAGCTAACGAGCTTTCTGGCATACACATGGAGGAAAGAAAAGGTTAGGAGAGGCCCTGACGTCATGTTTGTGAAGCCGCCATGTCGATGAGGCCACTGAGCACAGCACTCTTCCCATTCTCCTCTGCTGTTTCCGGTTTATTAACAGCATCGCGGTACGGGCGGTTCGAGAAAGCGAACGCAGACGACGGGAGCAGTGTTTGGGTCCGTACAGCACGGCGGTCTTCGCGCGCTGCGTCTCAGCTGCGATGAATTTTACTTCACTTCACAACAAAGCACTGAATGCGGCTCTCGCCAACGCTGAGCGGGGGGATTTTGCCGGCAGCAACCGGCGGCGGCTGCTCGCTGCGCCGATCCCAACGCGGCGAGGCAGCCACAGTCAAAGCACCGTAAAAAAATTGTCCGTGGCATTTGGCCAAATTTAGCCCCCACAGCCGTAAAAAACTAGGCAACACTGTCTGTGGGCTCATAAAAAATTGGCGTCACTTCACGCCTTTTGCAATGCATTGGAAAAATAAATCACGACCAACAATGTCGGTGATCCCTGGCGCACACCATACACAAAACGGCATTGAATAAACCGTCCCACTCCACCCCCCCCCCTCCCCACCCCCACCTCCTACATGCATCGTTGATATCGGCACAGCGAAATTTTGAATGCCACGCAGCTGGCCTCAACACGGCGCAGCTGGCGCAAGCATGAGGGACAAAACGCTGTGATTGCGGGGTGGTATCTTCATTTTATTCCGAGAAGAGCATGACGAGGCGCTATGTCTTGAACCGGATCCCGTGTGCCTTCTTCGCGGGAAACGTGGATTCGAGCGGCAACTCTTCGACGGCTCGGCGAAATCCGCTGCGAAGTCTTCAGGAGGCTGGCGTGCAAACGATTCATGGGTGCGGTTCCTGGTTCACCTGCGAAATACAAGAAGGTGAGGGAAAAAAAACAGGAAACGTTAACAAAAGCATTTGTGATGAAACTACAGGCGCTACATGAATGGGTCACAGTAAGGCGTAAGTGACGCTGGTATTTCACAAAATAAATCGTACCGAGTTCCCAATTACTTGCGGCTCAGGCATGCTGGAGTGACAGTGAGAATAAACGGTGGAATTTAAAAAAACGAAATTGCATGTTGTATTGCACACGAGGGTGTCTGAATGTTGTTAGCTGACCGCAGAAGCGAAAACACAGAAAACGCTGTAATATAAAGAGGGGAGCACCGACAATGTACGGAGGGGGGCTATCGTGGCTGGAAGTATAAAGCACGATCAGTGAGAGAACATTTCTCGAGGGCAGGAAAACAAAAGCGTTGAAGAGTCGGACTTACCGCTCCCGTATCCGTGTACGCGGACCAGGCCTGGAGGGCCTTGTGCCAGTACTGGATCCACGTCCCCGCAGAACACTGTCGCTCCGGGGGTATAACATGTTGCCAGAGGAAGTAGTAGAGCAAGGGGTTCTCTCTGGCGAGCCTTGAGACCAGCTCCCGCGGTGGTTCAGCGTCGAGTTCGTCGTACGCGTACCCCCAGGGCAGCAGCTGGCAGCGGCAGTGGCGAAAACCACAGGGACAGGGAACGGCTTTCAACTTGTTGTATGGCGGCGGCTTCCAGCCGCTGGAGGGGAACGGGGGGGCCCTCGCTGGTTTGGCTGGTGGCGCGGGATCGACCACGATGCGGCCGACGTAGACGAGCCATTCTCTGGCTTCTTCGTCTGCAGATTGTTGGGCCCTACGGCTGGGTGGCGCCGTGTGCTCCTGCTCGACTGCACGATACAAGCAAGACCGGGCAAACTGCGTTAGTTATGGAACAGGCACAAGTGCACGGCACTGGAAATATCCGCTACGACTCCAAACGGTTCGTCAAATGAAGCAGGACACCTGCTCATTACTATGGACAAACCGCCTAATCAGTAACCGCTTTTTCAAGCTTTCTGCACAGCCCGCGTTGCCCACACAAACAAACCGCCACCATTACATACTTTCGACACGGTGAAGACGGCTGCAGTTTATAGCCAAGCGGTAGATCCTATCATTATGGTCACGTGAAAAACAAGCTAAGCGACATAGTTACTGCTGGGCGGTAACGAGAAAGTGTGTACTCACGGGGACACGGGTGAAGGGAGTCCTTCTTCAGGCTGTAGTCTATCGGGGTCTCTTGCTCACGGGAAGGATCGTGGCGCTCACATTCGTTGCTCGTCCCAGCCATGCTTGAGGTCTGGTGAGGGCTGTCCGAGAGCTGCCCCTTTTTATAGCGTCCAGGGGCGGTATTGGACGTTGGCAGCGTGGAGGAAGGTTTGCAATAGGTTTGTTGCGCTTGCGTTACGTCACTTCCGGTTGTTTGTTTTTAGCAATCAGGGCTCGCCAAAGGGAACACTTTTGAAGGGAACGCAAAAGGGACAAATCTCGAGAATACCGCCCCAGGTGGCACTGCGCGCAGGCAATGCTAACGACCTTTGGGAGGTGAAGGGTTCGACGCCCGCTGTCAGGAGTCCGCCTGCTGCGTTCCTCGACTTGGCTCCTCCGCCTCCTGAGTCATTACCGCCAGCCATACAGATTCTACGGTACAAAAAGAAAAAAGACCGCCTCAAGACCCTCACTCCAACCCTTTTTATCTGCTCTAACCCCGCTCCCAAGATCAGCCGAAATTTTCATGAACAAATATTTTGCAAATGCTAGCTTACCCCAGAGACATTCCGTAAATGGTACACCCCATCCCTGCCGCCTCGATGTCCCTTCTGCGCCTCCCTCACACCCGCCAATCTCCAGCACCTAATTTGCCACTGTCCGAAATTTACGCGTTACAGAACTTCAACCCTCCTCCAAATGCCTCCTCCTCATACATCGACCCTCGAACACTGGAACCCTCCACGCTGACTTTAATTGCGCACTACTCCCTAGAAAGCGGTCTAGCGCGAGCAGTTTAGAGCCGTGAGCCTGCTCTCCTCACCCCACGTGGCCTCTTCCGCCTTCGTAAGGAGCCAACCAGCTTCAACTTGAACAGTTTATTTTCAAGATGTCCCAAGCTACGAATATCCCACCCTCTACTCTCACTTCCCCCACTTGACTTAGTGTCCTCCTGATGTAATAAAGGCTATCTCCTCCTCCTCCTCTTTATTTCGGTACAGATTTCCGAAATAAGCACACTAGTCCGTTTGGAGCACATCTTGGATCGGCAAAACTTTTATTATAGCCGCAAGATGGCTTTCAAGCCTGTGGGTCATGAAGGAATGTTAACAATCTTAACAAGGAATGTTAACAATGTTAGCCCATAGGAACGTTAACAGGCGACTCCCCCTTAATGCTGCATTGTGCAGTAAACTATGCACTCGAAGCAGACACATGTGCACTGGTTGCATAGGTTTATTAAAATGGCGCAAGACAAGCCGTGTTTAATATTGTATGTATTATACGAATGACTCATCAGAGTCGGCATCCACACGTGATTTTTGTACAGTATGAAGAAAACAGTGGCATAATTTGCGCAGCCTTCGTCCAATAAAAACCAGTCACATTGGCTTCCCTTGTTCTGGTATTCTTTCATCTCCTTTCTTCGTATCATCACTGGCAGCCACTGCCTGCAGGAAAAATGAAGAAAAAAGCAATACAACGGAAACATTTAATTAAATTTTCGGGAAAATGATAAGCGCGCATCCCTTGGTATTGTCATCATCATCATCATCACCAGAAGCAGCAGCCTATCTACGCCCACTGAAGGACAAAGGCCTCTCCCATTAATCTCCAATTACCCCGGTCCTGTGCTAACTGCGATCAATTAATCCCCGCAAACTTATTGATCTAATCTGCCCATCTAACTTTCTCCCGCCCTCCAACGCTTGCCTTCTCTAGGGATCCACTCTGTTACCCTTAATGACCAACGGTTCCTTGCCTTCGCATTACATGCCCTGCCCACACCCATTTCTTCTTAATTTCTACTAATATGTCCTTAACACGCGTTTGTTACCTGACCCACTCCGCTCTTTTCATGTCCCTTAATGTTACACCTATCAGATTCCGTTCCATTGCTCGCTGAGTAGTCCTCAATTTAAGTTGAACCCTCTTAGTGCGCCTCCAAGTTTCTGCCCCGTAGGTGAGTACCGGTAAGATTCAGCTGTCATACACTTTCTTTTTCAAGGACAATGGTAGGCTGCCATTCATTATCTGAGAATGCCTGCCGTATGCACTCCACTCCATTCTTATCCTTCTAATTATCTCTGCCTCCTTGGTAATGTATATGAAAAAAAAAAAGAAAGAAAATGTAACTTAATTCTGCACCATGCTTGAGCAAAGTACAGTTGATTCAACAATTCGGGCACTGTGCAAACACCTATTGTCTTCGTAACGAAGTTCGTCCCTTTTTGGCATCAGTCTGGATATGCAAACGCACACTCGTATGTATGCGCAACATAAAGAAGGAAAAGGTCGACGAAAGGGGCAACAACATGAGGGCGAAGATCGACAGCAATGCGAACTCTGCCATGGGGAGCGGAATAGCTAATTTGAAACCGTGTGGACTTGTAATGCTGTAATGTGAAAAGAAATGTGACAACTGTATTCTCACAAATCGCTTGTCTAAAGCAATACTAGCCACAAACCAAAATTTTTGCTCCAAATTATGCAATTTATGCTATAATGTTCGGATCACGACCGTTCGGATAAGCCATCAAGCATCCAGGGGTTCAAGGCTGTTGCAATGATTCCAGTGCATTTGTGGAGTGCATTTATGCAGTGCATTGCCCTTTTCCG
This sequence comes from Haemaphysalis longicornis, assembly GCA_013339765.2. Classification (NCBI taxonomy): domain Eukaryota; kingdom Metazoa; phylum Arthropoda; class Arachnida; order Ixodida; family Ixodidae; genus Haemaphysalis; species Haemaphysalis longicornis. The sequence goes on from CM023456.1 coordinate 110,264,082, forward strand.
TGCAATAGTTTGACCAAGCTTTCTGGCCAGAGTCGGCACATTGAAGCATACGCGCATGTAAACCTCGATCGTGCCTCTGGAATCACTGCACGAATTAGTGCAAAGACGAGCTTCACGCAATGTACGCATGCGCTGAAGCTGTGGAGGGGAAACGCGCATTTATGACAACGAACTTAATGGGAAATTGTTTTTGCAGAAAAAATATTATTAAACTGGATCCCCGCGGTCCCTGTAGTCTCTCACTGCTCACTATTCTATTGAAAGTGTAATGGTGTAAGTGTAATGGTGTGATGATGTGATGGTGTACTATCAGTGTAATGGTGTGAGTGCACTCCTTTCGCCCATCCCGAACTCGCCCAACTTATCCCGCCCTCGCAATTGGACTCCCACCAGGCCGACTTAGGCCTAGGACACTAACGGTCCCCGGTATTCCTGCCCAAATAAAAGTTTTCGCTATCTCATTCTCAAAACTAAATGCCAATCATTAGGGCACGATTGCGGTTAGACAAACCTGGTCACCAAAGAAGGGAAAAAATCGCATCGAGGCATTCTTTGCCGATTTCTTTCAAAGCCTATAGGATGCGTTTCAACAGCCGACGTGACTAAAAAAGTGATTGCCATGGTTCGTCTTTGGGGAAAAGTCCGAAGCCGCTCCTCACCTGTGGGATCCTTTCGTGCTCGTAAAATAGCAGGTGGTACTCCTTGCTCAGGTTTTCGACTCGCTCCTTGAGGACGTCGCGGTCCAACATCAGGTGGTGCACATCTGCGGGTTTACGAAAGTCTATATTGGCTTAAAGGGACAGACAACAGATTTTTGTCGTGTATATTTTCTTTATCCCAAATGAAAGAGCATCACTTAAAACACCTTATAGTCCGAAAAGGTTTTGCTGATAGCACCCTAGAAGTTTTGAAATAAGATTTTTTAGATCTACCAGCCACACGTGCCTCACCAAAAGGAATGCTGGGAACCATGACAGGGAGCTATGCGGCAACACTTTTAACTGCACGTGCGATTAAAAGAGGTATTTAAAAGCTTGTCCCCGTGTAAAACACCAATAATGTGCAGCCTTTCCTATGCCTTCATGCGGTTTTTGAATCACGCGTTGAAATCGACGGATTTGTTGGGACACGTATACGTCTCCAAACAACTCCGTCGGAATAACGTATTGTCCGAAAAAAATATGAACCTCGACCTCGATCCCGAGCGCAGGACCGCCCGCAGCCAAGCCAACGAACGTTTATACGGCAATCGCTCTGATGTGTCCTACGCCGATGCGGCGAGCTACGCTAACAAAACCATGGTTGCAGAGACAACATCCAGGAACCATTTAATTGCATTGCATGCGCGTCCATCCGGACGACCTCCCCTCGAGAAGCCGAAAAACTCGCCATTGCCTTAGACCTCATCCAATGCTCCTAAGTCATCATCACTGACTCTCAAGCAACCTGCCGCAGTTTCCTTTCAGGTATGGTGGCACCAACGACCCTACGGGTACTTCAGCGCTACCGTCCATCTCGCCGAGTGGCAGTCGCTTGGACACCTGCCCATGCCTCTATAACGGGCAACTTCGCGCACCAAGAGGCTCGCGAAGTGGCCCACCGAGCCCCCGAGGTCACCGCAGCTCCGACGCCACTTCTCACCTATCAGGGCATTACTCAATTTTACCGGACCACCAGACAAAAGTTCCCGTGCCCTCACCCATCCCTCAGCAAAACTCGGGAAATAACACTCCGACAATTACAAGCAGGGACGTATGTACACCCAGTTCGAATTGATTTGCCTCCCGCACAGTACACCGCTATGCAAATTTCGTTCACAGCTAGGTGCCCTCCAGCATATACTCCTGGAATGCGCTCACAGCTCGACCCTGCTACCCCTTCCCACGCGTTCCTTTCCTGAGCTGTGGGAGACACTGTTGACCAGCTGCCAACCGGAAGACCAGACGATCCTGGTCACACGTGTCAAGCCGGCTAGGCCAACGCATGGATTCCCGGACTAGGGTTCCACTCCCACTTTTGAGCTCATTAAAATGCTCTTCTCTCTCTCATCTCTCTCTCTCTCTCATCTCTCTCTAGATATCTCTCTCTCTCTCTCTCTCTCTCTATCTCTCTCTCTCTCTCATCTCTCTCTCTCTCTCATCTCTCTCTTCACACTCTCTCTCTCTCTCTCTCTATTAATTGGGCAACAAATTGCCAGAATTGCTGATTGGCTAGGGTGAGAAACAAGGTTGGACCGATAGCCGGTCTGACCGCGCAGTCGAGATACCTTCGTGGACATTTTCCAGCTGACTCTTCAGCTCCTTGAGGTCCTTCTCGAGTGCCGCCACCTTGACATCGCCGTTGTCATCAGGCTGGACATTTTCGCCGCTCATCTGTGATGTGGAGAACAGCAGTATAGAATAATCACACACACGCTGTGAAACAGGATGCGAATTTGGAAAGCGTCAGAAGAGGTCGGACAGTCAGGGTAAGCAAGCCCGCATCTGTTATAAGTTCGCCTCCCCCGAAATGGGGAAACATCCAGGCGAAGATATTGTCACGAGAAGAAGAATCGCACGTAGCGAACACCCCCATGCACACGCACCTTAGAGGAGAGGAGAAAGCTGTGTGGTGTAGCATGCGCGGGCTGTGTTACGGCCACCTTGTCAATAGTGTAAATACGTCATTCGCAACTCTCATGGTTCATGTCCTCAGACCTTCCGCAAAGGGTAGGACACATCGAGAATACATCATCCTGCTAAATTATGCAAACTAATCTCTCTCGTGCCATCGTTTCCGACTGTCTAAAGGTACTGCACAGTAGAACCCCGGTTATACGACTTTCTCGGGACCGCGAAAAAGCATCGTATAATGCGGACGCCTTAAAATCCTAGCAGCAACAATTACGCCAATCAATAGTTTCGCGCGACGGATTTGCAAAAAGAAACTCCAATTTAAACTACAAACTATGTTTCGCAGGGCTGGCAAAACAAATCCCTAGAAAAGTAAATGCGGAAATAATTATGCAGCGCAGGTACCAATCACAGTGTATTAAAACAACATTGTTCCGCAGCCCACTGCCGCGATTCCCGCCAGCCAGTGCGAATCATGGTTGTTACGATTTAGCGCGCAGCTACCCTGTTCGCCCGTGCTGCAAGCTTCGTGTAGTGCACCTTTGCCTTGCGGAAAGCCCGCCTTCCTCAAAAAACGTGTTGACACATGCCCCGCCAGCGATGACTCGAACTGCGGCAGTTGCAAAATACAAACAAATCGTTCTTCGTGTTGAGATGTGCCCCGGAGAAACGGACGCTCCTCGCCGAGGTCTCCCCTCCACCTCTCTCAGGCTCAACGGGCGCCACTATACTGCCGGCCCTCACGAACCCGGGAAAGAGCGTTGTGTGTGTCTGTACTATCTTCGGGCCGTGCGCACAGAAGCACTGGGAAAGCCCTGCAGCAGTTACAGCTTCTGTGTATAAAACCCATCCTCTCGGTGGATAAAATCATTCGTTCTGCAGCAGCGAATCCATGCTATCACCCTGTCGCGCCGTGCTGTAAGCGCACCCGGAAGGGTATTGCTCCTGTATTGCTTCGGCTCATCTCTCGCCATGCAATAAACCAGTTAAGTTTGCCTTCGGCTTCTTGTCATCGCCACAAATTAAGGCAGCAACTTTTGCTGGCCGCTTCACCACCACGCTACCACACATGACGGAGGCCACGGAGCCCAGTTCGGGGACGCCTCCCCGAATGTAACGTGGCACGCACGATCACGACAAACACATGTGGAGGCCTAAGCCTGTCAGCGTAACCTCGTTGGCGATTCACTGCTGAGTGGGAGAAAGGAACACCCGCTGCGCAGCAGGAGACGCCAGCGAGGAGGAGAGGGGGAAAGCGTTTGTGCAGATAAGCGGGTGGCTGCTAGAGGGGAGAGAAGCGAAAAAAAAAACTGTGGTTGATTCCTCTGTCATAGGAATCGGTAAAACACGAAAGTGAAATGTGCAGCGAAATCTGCAGCTGAGCATGGTTTGCGGCTCGGTGGCTGTCTTGTGGGTGTGCTTGGCGAGCGATGTCCTGCTGGCAGGTCGCTTCGGCAAAGGTGTACTGGCGTCATTCCCGTGACGGATATGACGTCAGTGAAATCTTGGTGTATCCCGGCATAAAACACTTCCGTGTTAAAATATAAAACCCGAAAACGAACAACCCTAAGTATAACGAACTCTTTAGTACTAAAAGTTGCTTCCCCGCAAGAAGACCTTCTGTGCAGGTGTGCACCCCTTACAGGCCGCTTACTTCGTTGTACTGGCGTCACTTCCGTGACGGATATGACGTAAGTGAAATCTTCGTGAATCCCGGAATAAAACACTTTCGTGTTAAAATGAGAAGGAGAAGAAGCCTATGCAGGAGAAAACCGATTGAGCGGACTCAAGGTCTGCGGAACAGGCCTACAGTAGCGGCGGCACTTCCATTTCGTCCGCTGGTCGGTCGCGAGCTTCGCGTGGGTAGTCGGATGACGCGGGGCAGGCATGAAATCGCGTCAGATAACCGAGGTTTCTAATCCATTGTTTTGACAGGACTTCGGCAGGCCTCGACTACTCCGTCGCAAAACCCGGGTTGTCGTAAAACACGGGACGTATAAACAGGGTGCCACTCCATTGACTTTACACTTAAAATGGCCGCCTATCTGCTCCTTTCGTTGCAAATGTCGACGAAAGACCATCGTCGCCTGGCGCCCCTACCAACTACATGCCTCATTTCTGTTTCCCGATCACCTGTCATGCTGTTCCTTTCCCGTCTCGTTCCTCCCAAGATAACACGCTGGAGGTTAGCTCAAGTCAATTTAAATTTACCGTTTTGAATTGCTCCAAGTCGGCTGCCTCGATGCCAGCGCTGCCGTACGGCGGAGATGCGCGTGAATCGAGTCACCCTGCTGCACCGTTTATAGATCCACGTTGCCCTACTCCAGGAGCGCTCCAGACGCAGCGCGTGGAACCTGTCTAATGGAACCTTTCACTGCTGTTGCCGTTTGAGTGCTTAAATGCCGCCAGGAGCGCGGGCAGCAGCATGCGACGGCTTTCTACAGTTGATGTAGTATTTAATTTGCTATCGAAGAAACCAAACATCTATAAATTTTAAATCAAGGAACACTGAAAATATCACTTATGTACTGATTTTCTGCCTAGCATTTGCGTAATGTTTGGTTCTCGTTGAACAGTGTTACCCGCCGCGGTGGCTCAGTGGCTAAGGCGTTGCGCTGCTGAGCCCGAGGTCGCGGGGTTCGATTCCCGGCCGCGGCGGCGCTTTTCTGATGGAGGCGAAAAGCAAAACGCCGTGTGTACGAGATTTCGGCGCACGTTAAAGATCCCCGGTGGTCAAAATTAATCCGGAGCCCTCCACTACGGCGCGCCTCATCGCCTGCGTTGCGTCGGCGCGTTAAACCAAACCCTACAATCAATCAACTCAATCATCAATCGTTGAACATGTTGACAAGTAACGGAAAAGTAGGAACTGGGCTTAGACGTCAAGGTTTGGCTGTCGGTATATAATACCCCTGTCACACGGGCGTTTTCAATCGCGATTGAGTCGATCCGGATCGAGCTCAATCCGGATCGGGCACTGCTACACGGCAGTTTCAATCGCGATCGAGCTCGCTCCCGCTCGAACTCAATCCTGGTTTCTCAAGCGCGATCGAGGCTTCCAACGCGCGATCGAACGAAAGCGGCGATACTCTCGTCCCCGCTCAGTAATGACACATAGGTCAAAACTTCAACTACGCTCACAAATTGTGTCAAATAACTTGACCAAACAGCGTGCGGTAACATTTCCAAAGTTACGTATACCTACGACCGCGCGAAGTTACCAGACGCCGGCCGCAAGTACATTGTTAGCGCCATCTGGCGTACACGAGTGCAAGCGGTGCACTTTTCGATCGCGATTGAAACCGGGCCGTGTAGCAGCGGCAGTACGTCGAGCGCGCTCGAAACTCGATCGCGATTCCTTCATCGCGATTGAAAGTGCCCGTGTGACAGGGTACGGCGCTGCGTCTGTTTCACTTTGGCCGGCTGGATGAATCGAGTGACAGAGAGACAGAGCTGTAACTAGTTTTTATAAACTTTCTTTTCGACATACAGACAGACAGACCAAAATTTTCCCGTTCAAGTAGCCCAAGAAAGACTATCGTCTAAAATTAGCTGCAGGGATGCTATTAAAGGGACATTGAAGTGATATGTAAACATTGCGGGATTACTTGCGCAAATTGTAGTCCGGAGTCCCCAGACCATGTTTCGACCACCCTGGGCACGTTTACGCGATTTTATTTAGTAGAAAAATTAATTCGAAAATCTGTCCTCCTCTCTTTACGCTCGCCCATTTTCTTCTGCGGCGTTTTCGTGGACGTCGAGAGGAGCCGAGCTCGCAATTGGCTGCGCTCCCCTGCCTTCAGACAGTCAGTCGGCCCAGCGTTTCGTCCCGCCGGCCGCCCACGGGTCGTCGCAATTCGTTCGCTCAGTTGAAACGAAGCCAGGACACGTTTGGGAATGGTAGAATTTTCTTTGCCTTTCTTAACTTGTTTTAGTTTTGTACACTGTATCTAGCTCCAAGTCAAGTCGCTTCACACAAGCGCTGCACAAGCGCACATGCGACGCTTCGCTGACTGGTACGCCAGTAGGAAAATATAAGGCCTCTTGAAGGCGGGAGAAGATCAGCGAAGTCAATATAGGTACTAAGGAATATAAAATCAACTGATATTTTTACCGTACAGCGTAAAACTAGGGTGCGGGAAGCACTTTTTTTGCGCTGGGCGAACAGCACAGCGGTCAGCAGCACGACTACGCATCTGCGAACGCTTTCCCGTCTACGAAATGCAATTGCTAGACGTGAGCTATTGTGGAAACTCGGGCGACGCTTACTGCACGAGCGCAATCACAAATAGTCCCTAAGCTGCTTTAAATGCCAAAACTAAATAAAAGTATAAACTGGTTGTACAATATATACCCTATATTACCAAGGCCAGCGGAGCCCGCTCCGTGGCCGAGTTGTTTAGGGCGTTAGATATGCCACCGCAAGTATTTCGCAAGTCAGGAGTTCGAATCCCGCGGGTACGTGCTTTTTTTTTTTTTGTAAGTGAACTTTTCGTTCGTTTTCCGCCGATGTTTGCTATATTGAGTTCACCTTTTTTTTGGGCCGCAACGTTCATGGCTCCACGAACTGTTCACAAAACGCGCGCAGGCTGGCACTGGCGCGCTAGCGAGTTCTCGTTGGCGTGCTGTTGCCATAAGCACCGACTGCTTGCAGCAGTGGGCACAGGCCAGAATGAACAGGCCCTTGGCCTGGTGCGAACACGCTTTTTACGATACAGGCATGAGGGAGGCAAGCTCCAAATATGGGGGAAAGCGCATGACATTTGGGCGTCTGCGGGTACGCGGAGGGCGTTCATGCACTGCGTAGGTTTCGGCTAGTGAATGCTACGATTCCAAGCCGTCCTAGGAGGCTTATCTTTATGCATTTTTACAGCTGACAACATGGCAGAAGCGCGGTACGATGATTACTGAGTTATTGAGAATGCCCATCCAACAACGCCAACGGTTGTGTTTTAACAGAAACCGAAACCGAAACCGAAACTTTTGATTGCTCACCTTGGGCATCGTCCAATCACGGTGCCCGCTCCTCCAACGTCACAGCTTAGTTGGTGCGGCCGCCGCAAACCGCGCATGGTAGTTTTTCTTCTTTCGCGCTTTGTAAAATAATTACCGATTTGTCAATCGTAAAAACGATGAAAAGTGTGCTAATTTGAGCCAGTATACTCAGTGCAAGCAAAAACGGGAGCTTGACAAATTCACTTCAATGTCCCTTTAAGAGGTACACTATAGCAAATCATAAAAGCTGCATCAGAATAAAAGGTGGTACGTTGTAGTTTAAGAAAGGAAAGGGGACTGCGAAGCAACACACCTTGAGAAGAGACTGAGCCGCTTCAGTAGCAGACAGAGCTTGCTTTATGGAAACCTCGTTGCCTGCGAGCAGGACGGCCTGAGAGCGGATTAGCGTCACGAGCTTGCGGATTACCCTGCGACATAAGTAGCGCACTTAGTGTGCAGTAGCAGGTTCATGAAAAATGGCTGCGTACGAACACTTGGTATACGAGTGTCACAGACCCTTCGCGTCCTGCGTCTGATTTTATTGTAGAACTTCTTAATATTATTATGCATTACTATGCAGCGTTTTGTTAACGTCGTACAGTCGCTCGATTATTATTAGAATTATTGATTTTAGAGTCTTAGATGAAGTTAGAGCCACTAGATGAGCTTATTTAGTGGTTCTAGGATGACTCAAGGTCTACTCAAGGATGGGGAAGGCGGTAAAGAAGGCGAGGGCGTCTACATCCTCTTGTGTAGCCCCATGGTACTTGCGAAAGTCCACAGGGACATGACAGTCGCTTTTGGGTGAGCCCGGCCAGAGGAGGCGATGCCCAGTCCTGTGGGTCTTGATGTTCATTGCGCATTTCCTTTCTATTCCCCCCCCCCCCCCCCCCAAGAGGGCTCGAGAAAATTCTCGAAGCGGGCGGCTATGACTTATCCTTCGGACGCCAGCGCGAATAAAAGCATCAGAATTCTTCACGTGCGAGAGCGCGCAAAGTAAACCTCAAAATCAACGGCCACTGCTTCGCAGCCACGAGAAGTAATCGAGACTGGCCCGGAATCCGGGTGGCATTGCCAATGTCGAACTGCGGTGATCCTTCGAGAAGGGGGGAAGAGGAAAAAATGGCTGCGGCTTAGCTCAGCTAACATTGGATATGCAAAGCAAACGCCTGGCTTAGTCTGGTTGAGTCTTGGTTTCGCTTGGCTAAAGCTTTGATTCAGCTGTATTGCCGACCACGTCTCAAAGCCGTTCGGTTCCGTGCAACGCTCACAGAAGGAGGCCGGGCGAACGCGGCGTTCATTCATGGCGAACGCACCGTTCCTCTTCGCCGGGCGCGAGGCGAGTCACGTTGCCCGAAACGACCCAGCGCCGCATGCAGGGGAGGCTGCGGGGGTGGTTGCTGCCTCGGCCGCAGCGGATGTGGCGACCGCTGTCGGCGCCCGCGCGGGCCCGGTGAATCACGCGATGCGCTTCCAGGGGTGTGTCGCCAGGGGTGTGTCTCCGGTGAAAAGGTCATTTGCGCATCCTCCACGAAATCGCTGGACGAAAGTAGTAAAGCTTTGCTTTAAAATAGACAGCCCCACTGAGGAGGGCGCTTAGTGTGTTGCTTTCCTTACACCGCGTTAACGCGGCTATAAAAGGAGCGCACATGCAGAGACAACGCAATATCGTTGGAATGTCGTGGTGTCTTTGAAGACAGCAACGTACTCCCGGATTCTTGAATATCACTGTGTTCGTAATCGTACGGCCTGGCCTACACCGAACCAACGCTTCATAGGTAGCCACGTCGCCTCCGGTCAGCGGTGCGTCATCTGGCCAGGTGGATGAATATTGTGGGACTTTCATGTCTAACATCTGCATCGAACTGTTTAAGCTTTAGTTAACTCCCTTATTTAGCAAGATGCGTTAATGCTGCTTGTTTGTATCATCGTCGGACGTTTAAAGGAGCCATGAAGAGAAAGTACAACTTCGTTTAATTTGAAAGAACTAGGATTCAGTATCTCACTCAGCTCCATTACACCCACAAAAGATGTTTTTGTAACGAAAAAAAAGCAAGAAGTATTTAAAAACTTTCAAATTTTTGCGCCACAGTGACGTGTTATGAGCAAGAATGACGTCATACGGGCCAACAATAAAATAATAATTTTCAGTGCGTTAACTGCACGTTAGCATTCAAGTGATGCGGTCAATGGAACTAGAGTGCCCATTACAGACGTCCAGTCATGTGTCGTTGCGACAGGTCAGTTGGGCAGCCGCCAATCGCACAAACAAGGTTCCGTGACGTCATAGAAAAGTTGCGGGAAATTGTTAGGGTCGCGACTGCTTCACACGTTTTCGTTAATATCTCCGTTATTTGTTCGAAGATTGCGATGATATTGGTATCATTGTTATAGGGACTAAGCAATCTTTCTAATACCCAACTTGTATTTGTCTTCATGGCTCCTTTACTCTCTCTCGCCTTTGTGCTATTTTTTGTTATCCCTCATCAATGTTTCATACTCTCGTGCCTGTACAGTTACTGTACAGTGCCTGTACTCTCGTGCCTGTTAAAATATAAGCCCCTCTTTGTTTGTTCTAAAATTCAGCACTAAAGCTTCAGCTTCTATAGCGTGTAAAGCAATATTGCACGCTATTTTGGACACGCTCCACTCTAGTTTGAGTATTTCATTTCTTTCGTTCTTGTCGGCGAAAGCCGCACATCAGACGACCACCCCCTCGTCGCCGGTGCTCTATGGAGTCGATGGGTTTGTTTCCTCGTCAGAGTTGACTCTTCCAGCAGAGCACCCCACTTAGAAAATGGTGACGGAATTGATGATAGGAAAACAAACAACATAGTGAAAAGTTCAATCAACTACAGATTTTTTTATGTTAATATTTTCTTTATCCGGCATAATCATAATTGCACTTAATTTCTTCGAAACGATTTCTTCAGAAATTGTGTATAAAAAGGGTTTCTCAATCGCGTTGTATGATTCCTCTTTGGCAGTATCTCAAAGATTTACTTTTCTAAAAACGGCGTCGGTTCTCTTATTGCAATATTTACGCACAATTATGAATCCGCATTTTTTTAAACGATTTAAATTGTAAATATTTATAAGGATCGTTCATCAATCCTCTTTCATTTAATCACTTTTCCTGTAAATGTTCTTTGAATAGCAGCGCTAGCGACTGAGACGAATTATTGGAATTGTGAATTTGTGACGACTTAGTTATGCCCAATGTTTATTTTTAATTGCGAAATGTATGCATATCTAATTCACGGTTGAGACCTAATTGTGACCTGTACAAATAAGTACCACTTCAATGGTGAGAAAATCTTGCAGTCATTTCGTTATTGCTTTCACACTTAGACATTTAGAGAGTGCTAGTAGTTCATCAACCAGTTATTCGTGGATGCTAGTAACAAAAACAAACCTATGAACGCAACGACCACCCACCCAATCCCGAGAAATACAAGCACGCGCGGTTCCTCCCTTTGGATGTAATGGCTCGTTGGATCTAGGGACTCGGATGGATTCTTGACTCGTTGGATCAATTGATGCGTTGGATCTATTGACTCGGTTTGATCTCTTGACTCATTGGATTTTCTGACTCGGGCATCACGTGACCTAGTGGATTCCTGACTCGTTGGATCTAATGACCCGTTGGATCTAGTGACCATAAGCGCGTTGCAGCTATATGTTATAATGCGTCTTGTATTTTTGTCAGTATTTTTGTATAATGTTGTCTTGCCTCCCTTCCCCCTATCTTATACCCTCGCCTATAGGGCCTTTAGCTGGACTCTGAATAAATTTATTGCTGCACACGAAATTACAAGCCACCGTAACTTCAAAGCCCACGCGCGCAGCTTCGTGGCACAAAACGGCATTGCTTTTTTGACAAAATTCCGCAAAAGTTAACAACTGCAAAGGTGTGTATTGGGCCAGGTGAAATTTTCATTCTCCGAAATTCAAGGCGTGCAAACGTAGTTCCACACGAAAAAAAAAAAAAAAAGCTATGTGACCAACACCAAGTAGAAGTCGCTTCATCCGGAACACGCGATGAGACATAGCTAACGAGCTTTCTGGCATACACATGGAGGAAAGAAAAGGTTAGGAGAGGCCCTGACGTCATGTTTGTGAAGCCGCCATGTCGATGAGGCCACTGAGCACAGCACTCTTCCCATTCTCCTCTGCTGTTTCCGGTTTATTAACAGCATCGCGGTACGGGCGGTTCGAGAAAGCGAACGCAGACGACGGGAGCAGTGTTTGGGTCCGTACAGCACGGCGGTCTTCGCGCGCTGCGTCTCAGCTGCGATGAATTTTACTTCACTTCACAACAAAGCACTGAATGCGGCTCTCGCCAACGCTGAGCGGGGGGATTTTGCCGGCAGCAACCGGCGGCGGCTGCTCGCTGCGCCAATCCCAACGCGGCGAGGCAGCCACAGTCAAAGCACCGTAAAAAAATTGTCCGTGGCATTTGGCCAAATTTAGCCCCCACAGCCGTAAAAAACTAGGCAACACTGTCTGTGGGCTCATAAAAAATTGGCGTCACTTCACGCCTTTTGCAATGCATTGGAAAAATAAATCACGACCAACAATGTCGGTGATCCCTGGCGCACACCATACACAAAACGGCATTGAATAAACCGTCCCACTCCACCCCCCCCCCTCCCCACCCCCACCTCCTACATGCATCGTTGATATCGGCACAGCGAAATTTTGAATGCCACGCAGCTGGCCTCAACACGGCGCAGCTGGCGCAAGCATGAGGGACAAAACGCTGTGATTGCGGGGTGGTATCTTCATTTTATTCCGAGAAGAGCATGACGAGGCGCTATGTCTTGAACCGGATCCCGTGTGCCTTCTTCGCGGGAAACGTGGATTCGAGCGGCAACTCTTCGACGGCTCGGCGAAATCCGCTGCGAAGTCTTCAGGAGGCTGGCGTGCAAACGATTCATGGGTGCGGTTCCTGGTTCACCTGCGAAATACAAGAAGGTGAGGGAAAAAAAACAGGAAACGTTAACAAAAGCATTTGTGATGAAACTACAGGCGCTACATGAATGGGTCACAGTAAGGCGTAAGTGACGCTGGTATTTCACAAAATAAATCGTACCGAGTTCCCAATTACTTGCGGCTCAGGCATGCTGGAGTGACAGTGAGAATAAACGGTGGAATTTAAAAAAACGAAATTGCATGTTGTATTGCACACGAGGGTGTCTGAATGTTGTTAGCTGACCGCAGAAGCGAAAACACAGAAAACGCTGTAATATAAAGAGGGGAGCACCGACAATGTACGGAGGGGGGCTATCGTGGCTGGAAGTATAAAGCACGATCAGTGAGAGAACATTTCTCGAGGGCAGGAAAACAAAAGCGTTGAAGAGTCGGACTTACCGCTCCCGTATCCGTGTACGCGGACCAGGCCTGGAGGGCCTTGTGCCAGTACTGGATCCACGTCCCCGCAGAACACTGTCGCTCCGGGGGTATAACATGTTGCCAGAGGAAGTAGTAGAGCAAGGGGTTCTCTCTGGCGAGCCTTGAGACCAGCTCCCGCGGTGGTTCAGCGTCGAGTTCGTCGTACGCGTACCCCCAGGGCAGCAGCTGGCAGCGGCAGTGGCGAAAACCACAGGGACAGGGAACGGCTTTCAACTTGTTGTATGGCGGCGGCTTCCAGCCGCTGGAGGGGAACGGGGGGGCCCTCGCTGGTTTGGCTGGTGGCGCGGGATCGACCACGATGCGGCCGACGTAGACGAGCCATTCTCTGGCTTCTTCGTCTGCAGATTGTTGGGCCCTACGGCTGGGTGGCGCCGTGTGCTCCTGCTCGACTGCACGATACAAGCAAGACCGGGCAAACTGCGTTAGTTATGGAACAGGCACAAGTGCACGGCACTGGAAATATCCGCTACGACTCCAAACGGTTCGTCAAATGAAGCAGGACACCTGCTCATTACTATGGACAAACCGCCTAATCAGTAACCGCTTTTTCAAGCTTTCTGCACAGCCCGCGTTGCCCACACAAACAAACCGCCACCATTACATACTTTCGACACGGTGAAGACGGCTGCAGTTTATAGCCAAGCGGTAGATCCTATCATTATGGTCACGTGAAAAACAAGCTAAGCGACATAGTTACTGCTGGGCGGTAACGAGAAAGTGTGTACTCACGGGGACACGGGTGAAGGGAGTCCTTCTTCAGGCTGTAGTCTATCGGGGTCTCTTGCTCACGGGAAGGATCGTGGCGCTCACATTCGTTGCTCGTCCCAGCCATGCTTGAGGTCTGGTGAGGGCTGTCCGAGAGCTGCCCCTTTTTATAGCGTCCAGGGGCGGTATTGGACGTTGGCAGCGTGGAGGAAGGTTTGCAATAGGTTTGTTGCGCTTGCGTTACGTCACTTCCGGTTGTTTGTTTTTAGCACCGGGTTTTTGAAAGAGAGAGAAAGAAAAGTCTTTATTGTATACGCGAGGCGGGCTCTACCTAGGCCTGTTGGGGGAAGCGGGTTAAGGGATTGGGTAAGACAAAGATGGCTCAAGAATCGGAAGGGTCTTGGTCTTGTCGTGGGTCTTCTGGGTGAAGGAGGAAGAGGAGGAGTCTTGTGGGTGTCGGTATAGGAAGAGCGGGTCAGAGCAAGACAGCTTTATTTTATTTTTATTTCACAGTACCCTAAAGGCCCTCAATGGAGGGTATTACATAGGGGGGGGGGGGGGGGGGGGGGGGGGCATACAGACATGAAATACACATGTCAAAAAAAATAGAAAAAAGGGGAAAAAGAGATAGTGAAGAAGGAAACAAGAAAACTTAGGTGCGAAAAAAAAAGACATAGAAAAGAACGAAAAAAGAAAATTAAGTACTACAAAATATGGCATGAATGCAATGTGTTTTAGGAAAACTAACACAAACCGATTGCGCTTGCGCAAGAAGGCACTGACAGATGACAAGGGAATTAGTCTACGGAACTAGATAAATACAGTTATAAACACAAGAACGTTGAAGGGCAAAAAAAGAGAAGAGCGGTGGGTGCACAATACTACATTTCAAAGAACAATACAAGCCAAATCGTCACAACTGGCGAAGCAATTCTTGAAATTTAGTTATGTCAGTTTGAGTTGCTATATATGGGGGTAAATCGTTCCAGTCAGATCTGGTGTGGGGTAGGAATGAATTTGCGTACAAGGACGAGTGACATAGTGGGCGTTTCACTTTGTTAGGATGATCCTTGCGTGGAAAAATGGCTGATGGAGGCTGAAAGAAATCGCTGTGAAGTGTTGGGTGGAAGTAGATTTTATGGAAAAGGGACAGGCGAGCATATGTGCGACGAACGCATAACTTATCCAGTTCAGCACGCTGTTTTAATGTTGTGACGCTTGAAAATGTAGAATAATCAGAAAAGATGAAGCGAGCAGCACGGTTCTGTAATGACTCGAGGTTATTTGTGAGATATGCTTGATGAGGATCCACGATTGCAGAGGCATATTCTATTTTTGGACGAATAAGGGTGACGTATGCAAGTCTTTACATGAGATGGGGCTTGGTTCAGATTACGCCTGAGTAGTCCTAAAGAGCGGTTTGCTGAGGCAAGGATGACGTTAATATGGTGCTGCCATGTTAAATCATTTCTGAAGTGAAGACCAAGATATTTGTACGTGTTTGTTACCTCTATTGCATTATGACTTATAGTATAAGAAGTTGCAAAATGGAGGGTTCCACCTGAAAACGACATTTGCTTTGTTTTAGCTTGATAGCACAAACAGTGCGATTGATGACATTCAGTATACCCTAGACGCAACTTCTAACACGCTTGTTAAAGTACCCTCCCGTCAATCTTCACGTCACCCTGCACCCACTCCCGGATCTTCGTCCCCTCCCTGACTACCCCACTGTCCATGTAATGACCTAATAATTTTGAATGTCAATGCAAGAAGTCTACTCAATAAATTTCCTAGCTTTGTCTCCTGTATCCACTTTTTCCCGCACATAGTAGGTGTGACTGAATCTTGCTGCATGAAGGCGTTTAGGGACTCTGAGATAACTCCACCTGGGTACGTCCTGGTTCGTAATGATCGACAGAACGGCAAAGCGGGGGTGTGGCTTTACTCTTTCGGTCGGACTTGAAGTTCTCTGTTTTGCCTGTGCCTTTAGATGTTGAATCGGTGTGGTGCAAGCTTTACTTAAACAAGCATCATCTCATGGTTGGTGTCTGCTACCGCCCACCTGGCACCTCCGTCGATCATATACGCAATCTTAATAGTTATATTATAACCACAATATCGATCATCTAATATTATCTGTATGGGAGATTTCAATGCACCCGGAATTCTTTGGGCCTTCTCTGACACCTTCCGGTCAGAACCGGGCCCTTTGGGCCCGAGAGCTAATCAATTTTTCGTTGTCACATGACTTGGTGCATTTGGGTTTAAATGATGCAACTCGACTAGACGCACTTCTCGACCTAATGTTTGTAAGTTCTAACATTGCGGAAGCTGGTTTATATGTGAAACTACCGAAGGTATATCGGATCATAAGGCGTTTGGGACCCTGTCTTATCCTGTGCTCAAAACCTTGTATTCGTTCACAACATTCCCGGATTTTAATCGTGCTAACGATACTTCGATCTTGGATGCCCTTGCTGATGCTTTTTCTCGTTCGAATCCATGAGCACAACTGTGACGTGATACTCTTGTGACGTATTTTGAAAACGTTGTAATACTTGCATTCATCATTTTGTTCCATAAAAAAAAAAAAAAAACGAATAAAAATTCCTTGGATGAACAGAGATATTCTTCACCTATCTCGTCGTGTACGCAGGCTGAGGCGTAGAAAGAACCTTGATAAACCTGTTTGTGTGAACGAGTTCCAGAAACCTAAAAAACAACTTGCCGCAATGATGGCTTCTGCAAAAGGTTTTTTCTTTGGCACACAATAACACTCTTTACTCAAAAGTAATCCTCGTAAATTCTGGCATCAGTTCTGCCTAGTAGCTGCTCTTCCTCCTCATTCTTGATTAACGGTGAAACTATTACTGATGACCAGAAAATCTCCCATGCGTTTAAATTACTTCCACTCTGTATTTCCGTTGATAATCATGTTACCCCTGCCTTTAACCTCCTTCCGATATCGGCCCAATTTCTGATGTAACTATCAGTCATGCTGGTGTGTTGAATCATTCTGAATCTAGACGCAAAAAAGGGAGACGGTCCCGATGGTATTCCAAACCCCTTTTTAATTCGGTATGCGTTATGGACATCTCGTTACCTTACCATTATATTTCAGAAGTGTTTGTCCTCGGGTATTTTTCCCGGTGCCTGGAAATTGGCCAAGGTTCGGCCGATTTATAAGTCTGGTGATAAGCACTTTTGCCAAACTATCGTCCCATCTCGCTGACATCCATTCCGGCAAGTTGTTGGAACACATCATTTATAAACATATAATCGACTTTCTTGAGGCTAAAAATTTTTATCCAATCTGCAGCATGGCTTCCGAAGGGGATTCGCACTTTAACTCAATTGACAGAATTTACCCATGACATTTCTTCAAGTCTTGATTGCGGCACAGGTCGACGTAATATTTATTGACTTCGCAAAAGCTTTCGACCTGTTCCGCATTCTAAGTTGCTTAATAAAAATCGGTGCATCCTAAAAAATTCCAGTTAGCAGACCTAATTTCCAATTTTCTGTTAATCGCTTTCAATACGTTAGCTTTAACTCTGGCAATTCCCCTCCAATTAAAGTCACATCAGGGGTACCACAAGGGTCCGTTCTTGGTCCTTTGTTATTTTTGTTTTTTTAATGACTTGCCACAATCCTTACCTGTAAAATTTCGTCTCACCCGTGACTGTGTTTTGTACAAACCATTAACTCCGTTCAAGATCACCATCTTCTTAAAGACTCGTTTAGTCTTTTGCTCTTGGTGTGATAATGGCAAATGAATTAATTTCCGTAAAAAAATGTCTCGATGTCTTTTTTCCCCCAGAACGCAGACTTTCCCTTTTCAACTACTCTTTCAATGACCTAATGCTCCAAAGGGTTTCAGATTATAAATACCTTGGCGTTATTTTCACTACTAACCTCTCCTGGTCTAAACATATCAATTCGTCTCACCAAATCTCTTAAAAAACTTTGGGTTTCCTAAGACGTACTCTCAGAACATCCCCACAGGAAACTAAATTACTAAAGTACAAAAAATAATTCGTCAATTTTTTGATTATGCCTCTATCGTTTGGTGTCCGTAAAAAAAGGGGAAATAAAACAAATTGAACGTGCAAAAAAAAAAAAACAATCCGTTTCATTTGTCGCCGCTATGACCGCAATTTTTTGCCTACATCGCCCTTACAACTTTAAACTTCCTCACTCTCTACGCGACGCGATATCGATTCGCTCAAATTCTTGCATGTATCGTTCACTCAGTTAACCCCCTTTCCGATACCGCTATCTTACGTATGCATGCCAACCGTAACTCGAAATAATCATGCCCAAAAACCCCGCCCCCTTTCATGCCACACCAAAGTATTCAAATTTAGTTTTTTTCCAAGAACGACAGAACAGTGGAATTTACTGCCGGGTGAGATTAGGTGTGCATCGATAAATCAATTTCTTCCTTTTCTTGAAAGTCGTGTCTAATCAATAGTTCCTTGCTTTGTTGTGTTGGTATGTGCACCCCATTTTGCAGTGCCACCTTGGATGATAACGATTTTTTTTTGCACATTGGTATCGGGATTTTTTCTGAATGGTTGCCATTGTATAGGTGTGTATTTGTATTTTTTGTTCCCTGAAGTGATGCATTTTTAATCACTCCTATTTCAACCACTCCTGCTTAGCCCCTTTAAAAGGGCTGCAGTATGTGAAAATAAAATAAAATAAGGCGAAGAGTGTGAGTGTCCGCGAAATGAGGACATATGGGAATCGTGGAATGCCGTTGGTGGGGAGAGGGAAATTTCTACACCTAGTTTATCTGAGAAAAAAAAAACAAAAAAAAAACAAACAAATGGAATGGTGCAAGTCAGCTTTGGTAGCGGAGTGTCCTATAGAGTTCCTGAATATCGCGTAGCGCAAGAGTTGCGCGTCTGATTGCCACATGCCGCGGGTTCCAGTTCGACAGGAAAGCCCGCTATCAGCGCTGCACATAAGACCCCGTATTCAGCCAGTTCTGCCCAACTGAGCATCGGTGGTTGCGGAAGGGGCGGCAGCGGCGGCCGCTCAGCTGATGAGCAGCCGACTATCGCGCGCCAGTTTTAGTCCGCGCCAGTTTTAGTCCTCGCCACCCCTCCTCGCCGCTGCCGCTGGCGCGGCGGCCGGGCGGCAGCTCGTATTATGCGAGGCGGGTAGCTTTCCCGCACTACGTGGAACTCAAGATGGCGGATGGACGCGCAACTCTGCTCCCCTACCGGAACTCTGGAGTGGCCCGGCGGGCAGCGTGGTGTGGCGGTAGGCGCCCACCATTTGTGTCGGGTTCCGTGTGCATGTGTAGCATTGGCTGTGTAGGTACTTGGTTAGGAGTACCTCAACAGCTCTGAAGTGCCCCATTCTGCGAAGGACCGTCGCTGTTGTAGTTGTTGTCTGCTACAGAACTAACCACCGCTGTAAATACGTAGTTTAGAACACATTTTTTTTTTTTTGTTTAAACCCGGGTGCGAAGCGTGCTACCGGTGCGCTATCTCCACACGATTCCAGCGGGGGAAGGAAAGTTAAAGCAGTGCGCGCCGCGTGCCGAGTTTGCGTGAAGGCACGTGAGCAAAGCAGGTACATGCCCGGCGCGCAGAACTCTAATTCCGGGGAAGCTATGGCGTGTATAAGCCTGCCTTTTGCAGCCTTTCACCCCAAATACGATGAAACGAAAGCGCAGAAAGTGACATAAACACAATGTAGCGGTTACGAAGCCTTTCCAAGTGATTTGTGCCGAAAGACGCAATAGAAGCAAATACGATGTAGCAGTAAAGAAACGGTAAAGTATCGCCACGCTGTTGCTGTCAAAGCACGCAAGCAGAGTTAAGTGTTATTTCGTGCGAGCCTTAAAACTAACATGGTGTTGCATATTCACAGAGCAGTACGGGCTCGGAAAGGCGCCCAGGCCAACGCTTTTTCCGGTATTTTCCCTTTTGTGTAAGTCCCAAAACTCGCGTAATGTAACATATGTTTGCTTCAATAAGGCTTGGTGTTGGGCTAGTTGGTATCGAGACATCATGAAACTAGAGCGCTGAGCTTTACAGGACGCCCACAGAAAGAAGGACACACGAAGCGTTTGATGCGCTAATAGCAACTGCAAAAGGTTTAATGAACAAGGAAACGTATAAATACCCCTGCTACCACCTGTCCCATCCCAAACGGGTGCGTCTCTTATCAATTCATACGAAAGTTTTCAGATACTGTCTCTCTTGCCAGCAGTGAAACAGACGGAGTACTAACGCACTCCTGCCGAATGAGCGGCTGAAGGAGCACCGTGCGCTGTGTCAGCAGACGGCTGTATCGGCCAATCTTGCACAGCACTGGGCCAAGTGCAAATGCACTCGAGATTTCCCCAAAACGAGGGTGTTCTTTAAGTCCAGTGACAGAGTGGCAAGGGAAATATGGGAAGCATTCTGTATGACTTCGGGCCTTGAGGGTGAGTGCGAGTACTCCGTCTGTTTCGTTGCTGGCAAGAGAGGCAAATGGGCCCGGGACAAAGGGGCACCACCCTCTGAGAGCTAAATAGTCTGACTTTAAAAAAAGTTTTTCTACTCTACTACTACTACTACTAAAACATTCTAAATACTTTTGTATGAATTGATAAGAGACGCACGCGTTTGCGATGCGATTCGTGGTGGCAGGGGTATTTATCTTTTCTTTTTCATTAAACTTTTTCGCAGTTGCTAGTAGCGCATCAACCGTTCCGTGCGCCCTTCTTTCTGTGGGCGTCCTGTAAAGTTCAGCGCTCATGATACGTTTCATGATATGTTTGCTGATGAGGGAGCCTGATTCCGATGCCACCGACTGTGCGGATGTCTGTGGGGAAGCACCAGTTAAAGAGTGTTAATATCCACAATTACATCACCCCAGGAGCATGAGAACATACTTTGACACCTTCATGCATAAGCACATCGCAGGGTTTTACATAAGAACGAGACGCACCGGTAGTTACCGCCGGGGAAATCAAGGTCGACATAGCGAGACACAAAAAGGACTGGTGTCATTTTGCCTCTGAAAACTTCGCACTCGCCAACTCGGCAACACAGCACAGATCGTGTGTGGATTTTTCAACGCAACAATGTTATTGCGACCACCATTACTAAAATGCAATAAGACACTGAAAATTTCCGCCAACAGGTGTAGCGGTTTTGCATGAGCTTCGCTAGAAATCCATTTTCGGAGGGTCAATATAGCGTATTAACTTTTTTCTTTTGAACAGCGTTTTTCCTGTCCTTGTTTTAAAAGGCCCGTCTAGAGTCTACATAAGCCACGTTTCTGGTTGATTGAGTTTTCACTGCTAGCACCATGCTGTTTTCTGTACCCGGGATGAATGTGCAGAGTATAACGTTACATGCGATTCCAACACGAAGAGCATTTGTTGTGAAATCGATTTGGCAGGAGTGCGGTTGCGCCCACACATCCTTCATGGAACGCACCTTTCCGTGCTTTTTGCTGTGCGTAAAAATTACGCTCACTAGCCACAGGCACCTCGCGGATCAGGATTTTATCTGATGCAGTCCTGCGTTGGTCACATCGTGGGGAAAGCACTTGCCAATGCATCTTTCCCGGTGTTTTCTGCTCCGTTGGTACGCATGCACTGTGCGCTGAGTCTCGAGATTCACAAAGAATGAGAAACCCGGTGGTACGCGTTGGCGTGAGAATATGGGACTCGCACCAAACGAACAATCCCTGTTTGGGGACACACACACTAGCGGAAAAGAGCGCTTTGCAAACGCGTCTCCCGCTTCGGAAACCGGTTTGGTGCCGGAAGACACCCGGATTGCCGCTCCGCGCGCGTCCATGGCCGCGTCGGAAACCGGATCGCTCGAACATACATGCGTCTTCAGATTCAGCCAACTCACCTTTGCGGCTGTGCCAATGGCCCTTTTTAGGCTTAACACTTTGCAGCCCTATCGTTTAATTTGACGACGTACGTTCCGAGCAACGTAAAAGTCATTGCAAGTTAAGCTGCAGGTGTATACGCGTTAACATCGTTAGACCTCAAAACGTAACGCTAGGCCTAACGCTCAAACTGGCCTAATTAGTAATTGGGTAATGACATGCTCAAATGACCCATATAGGGCACAACACATTCATCCACAGGTAGAGTCATCGAGCTATGGTGGCGCAGAGGACGCGTGCTGTCTCGCATTACGGAGTACCTCTGGTTCGATTCCCAATCAGACACAAATCTCCTCTTTCCTCTAACTCGATTACTTTATTTTTGAAGACGATAGGCCTTTTGTCTGTCGTCTGTCTGTCTGTCTGTTTCTGTCTGTCTGTCTGTCTGTCTTCTGTCTGTCGTCTGTTGTCTTAGGTCTACTACTTACCACCCGGCCAAAAAAATTGGCCGCGTGCATACCTGTCTTTCGCTGCAAATGAACTGCTGCCATATATGGCTCACAATATTCAACGCTAACGAAACTTCACGCGTATTTGAGGCAATAAATAAGTACAAATTCAGGAGTACCAGCGTCCTCTTAATGAAGAATATACGTTAGAGTGGTTTTTTTCTAAAAAAATAAAAAACACATTGAAAACGGAGTCGAAGACAGGCGAGACGAAACCTCGATGTCCCAAAGATGGCGCGTTGGCACTGCGAGAACGTGGGAAAATTGAACTAAGTTGTAGGAAGCTCGATTGTATTCAGCATGGCACGAACAAGCCGGGAGAGGGGCGCGTGAACGGCGGGAGCGGCAGAAGGTGCCTTCTGATATTTGCAGCGACGCAAGCTGATGCGCTAACATTTTTCTCTTCCTTGCGCGGTCTTTCATTTCGTATTTCATTTTTTTTGCTTGCGCAGGACCCCGGATTTTCAACCTGCTGAGTCAACTAACGCTTCTGTAATAATGTACATTGTCCAAATTTGGGGGCGAACAACCAGTTCTAAGAAAGCTGTACTCTCTTGTGGAAGCGGTAAATTTTACAGCAGGTTCTATGGCTTGATAGGATAATCATCGTCTTGATAGAATGATTAGAATAGGATGAGTTGACAGGATAACCCCCTTCGAAATTTTTTTTCCAGGCCGCGCGTAAGTTAGGCTTAATGTTTCTTTTCCCCCTTCCGACAACCCGTAACCCCCCGAAAACAATTTCTGGCTATGGCCCTACCTGATCAGCTTATCACATCACATCACTTTGTTACCTTAGGAGCCATGAAGAGAAAACAAAAGTTTGTTTTATTCGAAAGATTAGGTGTTTCAGAGTACCCCAAGCGCTTTCCCGGAAGCAAATGATGCTTTTTTCACTGAGAAATAAGGCAATTTAAGCCAAAATTTTAAATCTCCCGCTAAAATTGAACATTCCTTACGTGTACAATGGCGTCATGACCCGGGTCCATGAAACAGATATTAGTATGTCGACTCCATATAGCACCCACACGCGGGAGTCGATCGAGACGGCGGCCATTTAAAAATACTAGTAAAACCTAGTGCACCCCCCAGCCCTAGTCATGGAATCGCCTGATCCGGAGAACAAAACTCTCGCCGAGGAGCTCGGGCTTGCATTTTTAAAAACCTCACACACAAAAACGCTCAATGCTTCTAAGTGCACGAGCGGCAAGATTGTGGGATACGCGGTGACGGAAAGGACCATTCGACCATTCCGCATAGCCACAACAGACGATCGCCCATCCGTCGGCACCGCTGCCTCGTCAGCCCCGTCGCGACGGACGAATATAGACTGGTACGTATGTGCCGTATTTTGAATTTCGGTTAATAATAGTTCAATTTCAGTAGCAGTATCACTTATGCCAGTTGGCCGGTGTCGTGTATGGAAAGCCGTTCGCGCGAGCTCTCTGCTTCGACCAGAAAGATCGAGCGTCAATGCGCGGGGTTTACGGGGCATTTTTTTCCCCCAAGGTCAAGCGATTTGACGAAGTCGGCGACGAGCGCCAGCATTTCCCAGGAGTGAGCTAACGTAAGGGTCCCTGCCGTAACTGAACAAAATGAAGTTTTCAGTGGTTGTAAACTGGAAACGAGCTCGTAACGACAGCAGCAAGCCAACACATTCGAAACTTACGCGACGACTGGCACTATCTCGTCGCTTCTTGCTGTTCCTTACTCCCCTCGTTTCTATTTTTACCTTTGCTGGTTGGCGATATGACGGCAACCTCCTGTGAAGGGATTACGATACGAAGCAAGGTCGCGGCTGTGCGTGCTGGAACGGTTCGTTGGCCCCGAAGAGCCTCGAACCCGAAAAATTTGTCTGCGCGACGGCGAGATGTCGAGCTCGGCCGGGGCTAGTCTCGTACGCATTGGCGCACACGCTTGCGGGTTCGTTCGGACCTTCAACCGTTTACTCCACCGTTCTTTGTCATAAAAAGAATGTGTAGTATGTTTCACGGGCATTTAGCTCGCTATGCAAGCTGTAAGCCCTGCCTAACATGCGTTTGCTTTTGCCGGCCTCCGCCAATCGCAGAGCATTCCCAAGTGACATCACAGGTTCTGTTGCGGAAATGAGCTGGTGGGTCGCATGGCCATTTCCTTTTTTCCTAATTATGTAGCTTATTTGAGCGAAGTTTGCGTTATAAGTGGTGTCGTTATGGTTCTAACGAGGCAATCTTTCGAATGAACCAAACTTGTGTTTTCTCTTCATGGCTCCTTTAAAGACCCCCTAGGCGGGGTATTACATAAGGGGTGGGAAACAGATACTATAAGTACGAACGGAGTAACCACTACAGAAAGGAAACGAATACATACGCAGGATCGGTATAAATATTAACAGGCGTAACACCTTGCCGAAAGAAAAACGGAAAAAAAAATACAAAGCGAGAATCAGGGGTACAAAAAGGAACATTCTTGAGTATTCAAATTGAAAAGAAGCGAGTGACATTTTGTGTGAATGTTGAGTGGAACATTATGGTTGAAAGGCCAGCGGAAAAGCCATTCCAATCGGAGGCTGCGCGAAAAAAGAAGGAGGCGGCAAATGTCATCTTATATTCCCGTTATGTGCGTGCGGAGGGCGCACGTGACCGGTAATTTATTAAACCAGCTTTCGTAAAATGCGTACGCTGTGCTAGAAAAACACATGAACGTTTGTTTCAGCGCCGCGACCCGGTGATATCGACTGCTTCAGTTTTGGGGTAACGACTTACCGAAGAAGAAGAAGCCGAGGGCTAGGATCATTAGTTTGAAGTAGTTGTCCGCTTGTGCCCCAAGGGATTTAAGGAACCGCGACTGGAATACCTTGTTCCATCTTTGATCCCGCAAAAACAAAAAAAAAAAACAAAGAAAAGACCATTCGTTAGATGTCAGGCAGGCACCCGTACGTGAGGCAATTTAACATTGGCAAAAGTGAGCCTATATCCGGTCATCGGTGCACTGAACAGTGTACGCTTATCAGAACAACAAAACCTACGATTTCGGGGAGATGCACGGAACCAGAAGAAGAATGACCACGGCGATTTCGGAGTAGAGGAAAGCCGCCACGATTGTCCACTGAGTGCCCATTGTTCTTTTGTTCCCTGAAAAATTTCACAAATAAATCACGCGGCCAAAGAATCTGGAGCTGTTGGGAAAACGCCTTTTTCTGAGCACTTCCGTGCTATGCATCATGCCGTCAAGATTTTTAGGAGAAGCACTTTTATTGGGAGAGGAGGGACCGGGAAGAGTGCACGTTGGCAGCACGAACAGCTAAATGCTTCGGGGTAATTTTGCGAAGCCGCCTGACACAGTACAGCAACAAAGAACTACAACGAAACTGTACGGGAAATTTCGGGACCTACCGTGGCTTGCAGGAGCGTAGTCGCAGACGAGGAAACGGCGAGTCAAACCATGTGAGGTTCCAAAGACAAATGGAATTTAGTTGGGCGCGGTTCTTCAGTGATGATGATGATGATGATGATGATGGTGACCTTCACAATATTGCTACGTGTAGCAGCGCTGACAAAGGCGAAATTCCGTTTCCAGATGGGTACAAGCCCGGAAGTTCTCGTATATGTCTGGCGCCATTTGCTGGCTCGCTTTGGACACTCATGCTTTTCTCTTGAGCAAGTGCTGAAGGGAACCTGCTGTTCGGTCTCGGGGAACAGTCGCGGGTTCTGACGCTACCGGCGTGTGCTCGAGATTTTAAAGCGAAGCTTCAGTGTCCTCAGCGATGCCGCTGTACGCCAATACGCCCAGCAGGAAAGCCAAACTTCCTCTGACGATGATGACAAATGATCCTGGGTGAGGTTAAAAAAGAAAACGCTTCCCGTGGCCGGATGAATTACAGTAAGGTATTTAGCCCTGGCCAATTAATCCCCCCTTGTGGGTACGTGCTAAAAACTTTGAGGACATAATCATCATCATCACAATCGAACATGGGTCCCTAGCGTTATGAATTCAGCCGGCGTATATACGACTGCTCCATTTCGACACTGGTCGAAGCGAACGCCATGCAGCAGGTACCATTCGCGCCGTACACCCCAACCCGAACGTTAGGCCTACGGAGTGCACACCCGAGAGTTGCTGTGGGTATTCTAGAAAATTGGTGCGTATCTCCAGAGTAGCATGTGGGATTGGCCAACCAAAGAATCCAACTCGAGAAAGCTTCGCGTTCAACCATCGTCGTCGTTGGATAGAGGGGGGCATGATTTTGTACTACATTGCGCAACCCGGATAATACGACATTCAAGGGACCGCGCAAAAGCGTCGCATGACCGGGTGTCGTATGACCGGTGCTGGTAAATGCCGCCCTAGTAGATGGTTTCACGCGACAGGTGGCTAAGAACTTATTTAAACTTCTATATTTAGCGCGTTCCTCGCGATGATTTGCGAACATTTAGCTAAAATCAATTTTTTTATACAAGAACAACCTATTTTGTGCCCCCTCCTCCGCACGGCGCTCGAGCTAGCCGAAGTCAAGCGCCGTGCGCTAGCGACGCCCGTGCCATCTCGTCGCCCCACGCCTCGCGCGCGTGAGATAAGCCCGACCTGGTGGAGCAAATTGAGAGGGGAAAAGGCGAGAGTGCGAAATTATCAAGGCCAAGGGCAACGAACGATAGTGGCGATGGAAAAAAGCGAAACAGAAAGGAGCGGAGCGACAACGCCGCTTTGAAAGACGCTGATATGCAGAGAGCAGAGACAGGGGGAGAGAGAGCATCGTGAAAAAAAGAAACTGATGGAGCGTGCGAGGAAAGCGGGTGTTCTGTCATCGCTGTGGGGTTGCGTCGTATGGCTTTTCGCATTCGTCGGCGGCTCGATGGGAGCTTCAAATTCACTGTCCGCCAGCCAACGTTACTAGGTATTCTAGTAACGTTGCGCCAGCCACCAGGACTTTGACTGTGCTCGTGGTTGGCGCGTTGGCATTTGCTGCCGCGTGGGGCAGTCGAAGGTTAACTCCCACTGGCGAGTACCTGCCTGCTTGCTTGCGTCTGTTCAGCAAGTGGTCTGGCCCGTCTGTGGATCTTTGCACAAAAGCAGCGTCAAACGGGTGTTAAGAATCAAGAAAAGTCCGGACAAACCGGGGAAGCGATGTAAAATATGGGGAAAACGCCGGTTTATCCGGTCAGGGTCCGTCGTATGAAGCGGACCGCGTGCACCCGAGCGTCATATCATCGGGGTTTTTAATGCATTGTTTCTATGGGGAGTTTGCCGGGACCGCGGTGATCCGTCGTAAGAAGCGGGTCGTCGTACGTCCGGGGGACGTATGAGCGTGGTTCCACTGTACTTTTTTAGATCAATATTACGCGTTGTTTCCGCAAATCTGGGCGGATTGGTTATGTTACGTTGGTTATGTGCGGGGTTTAATTTGCGTGCTGCATCGCCCTAGAAGTGCCGGGATTGTACCTACATGGGAAAGCATTGTCGCCTGACGAATAGAAAACCGCTTACGACGAACTGCTGCGTACAACGCGGAAGCCGATATCTCGCGAATCGGTCACGGGCGCGAGCTTCTTGACGGAGAGTGGAGGGGGGTGGGCTGTTCAGGGCTCCGGAGCTACAAGCATTCGGGCCAGGCATCATCATCCCTAGCGGCCGCCTTTCAGCGGCTGTTTCTGATGATAACATGTCTACCCCGTTGTTTCCGGGGACTGGCGTTTTTATTTCCTGCCATAGAAGCATGTGAAGACGTTCGTCCGAAGTGTTACAACATTAAAGGTAGCCCTTAAAAATCTCTCATGAGTAAACCCCTTCCTTGTTCGCTCTCAAACTATACACGACAGTACCATTTTGTGATTTTTTTTTAACGCCAAGAAAAGCGACGGCACTTATCTGCTTGCTAAAAAATCTACCAAATTTTTTTTTTTTCTGCATACTGAGCCCTAGCTCCTGTTCAGCCCCAAACAATGAAACGCAACCTATCTACCCTTCTGCCTTCTTCCCATAATGACCACAGCCTCCCTATTGGTGGATAAAGGCTTTACCACAACAATGAAAAAATTCCCGCGCCTTCCCGCGAGGGGAACACGAGTAAATGCAGAGCATTGGGGCCTCAGTACTGATTGAAGGCAGTGTTGCTTCCATCGCTTCTTCCTTCCGTGATGCTGGAGTAGCAGACACGAGTAAACGTGGGCACGAGCGTCAACCAGGGAAGGAAGGAGCAACGCAGTGACTGAAACACGAGCGAACCGCTAGCCGCTATATTGCAGCGCGCGCAGTAGAGGGAGAGCAGTAAAGGGGGAGAGCGCGCATGCGCAAGCAGCGCGCCCCCTTTCAACGCCCCACCCGCGCTGCTATCACGAACGGGCTGACTACGACGCATGTGCGCACCAGCTGCTGTTGAGAGAGAGGAGGGAAGGAGAGGCGCACCTGCTGCGGACGCGAAACTGTTGACACCGTCCGACGCAGGAACAGGTGAGGCTAAGAAATGCTCTGCATTTAAATTAGGAGCTATTACACTCTGCGAAGGTGGAAGACCAGCGAAGCTTTATAGGGGAACGGTATGGACAAATTTAATTTCTCTCAAGTGTTTACGGCGGTGATACCTTAGAAATAGTTGCGCGTTTGGGCACGATATTTCTACCCGCTACGCTATCACCCGTGCGCTCCCCCCTATTTGTGCTACAATGTCGCCGATTTCCTCCTGGAGAACGTCATCCTGCGTCATGGTTCTCCGCGCCCGTTGCTCACGGACCGTGGCCGGTACTTTTTGTGACAGGTTGTCGAGGACCTTCTTCGCTCTTGTGAAACAAAGAAAACCGACGACTGCTTACCATCCTCCAACAAATGGCCTTACTGAGCGGCTCAACAAAACGCTCACTGACATGCTTGCAATGTACGTCTCCAAAGACCATCGGGATTGGGACGTTACACTACCTTATGTTATGTCACATTTATGTTATGTTATGACGTTATGTCACATTTGCATACAACTCCTTCCGGCACGTCACTGCTGGATATTCTTCTTTTTTTCCTTTTTTTTTGTTGTTTTGAAAAGGCTCGGCTCAACACCATGATTCGCCAAGCGTAAAAAACTGCGCTTGGCCTCCCCCCTGCTACTGCGACCCACAAACTACTCGCTTTGGGAGTTTATAACACGTGGGAAGAGCTGCAAGAAGCCACTGCAAAAAAGCCAACATCTACCTGTAAAGCATACTTTTGCCTCAAATATACTCTTTCACAGAGGAAGCCTGATTTAGGCTTTCGTTTTTGTAGCGAGAGCTACAATCAGGTGTCACCCGCCGTGGTGGCTCTGTGGCTAACCTTTTGTGCTGATAAAGCCCGAGCTCGCGGGTTCGTTTCCCCCGGGCCCCCGGCAGCCGCTTTTCTGAGGGAGGCGAGAAGCAAAAACGTCCGTGTGTACGAGATTTCGGCGCGCGTTAAAATCCCCATTGGGTCAAAATTAATCCGGACCCCTCCACTACGGCGGCCTGATCGCCTGCGTTGCGTTGTCGTTTTAAAAAACCCTACAATAAATCAATCAATAAATAAATCAATCAATCAATCAATCAATAAATCAATCAATAAATCAAAATCAATCAATCAATAAACAATCAGGTATTGAACCCGATTTTTTTCGATTCGGCCCGGTTCGGGTTCAAGCCTTTCGGGTTCGTTCCGAGTGCGGTTAGGGGGCCCACCATTCCGTTCCGGTTCGAACCGGTTAAAACGAGTTCAAATGGGTTCGGAAAAAAAAAAACAGGATTTTTGTTTTTGTGTTTATTATTTTTGTGCTCGGTTTTTCCATTTCCGTGTAACGTGGGTAAAATTGCAATTTTCATAATGTAATTTTTCCTCGTGCAAATGTTTTGTTTTGGTCAACCTAAACGGATCCTGCAACACTTTTTCAAACATTTTTTCAAAAATCAAAAATGCTTGTCGAACGAAATTTAAAACCAGCACATCTACTTATAGTTCATCAAACCACTAGCTGCAGCACTGTGGAGGCTACATTTTGTCCCCTCAGGGTGCCTAACCCCACCGCGAAGGAAGCGAAAAAAGGCGCCGGGGCCGTGCGGTGCCACTTGCCGAGAGGGGGAAGGGAGTGTCCTTTCAGGACCCCCTTCACGGCGGATTAGGCTCCCTCAGTGGGCGCACTATTGAAAACAATGTAGCCTCCACATTGCTGAAATAGCTTGTGAGGTGAACTATAGATCTGGAGGGCCAGCCAAAAATAACTGCTCTATTCCCGTCAGATAACTTAAAAACCCTTTTCAAAGAAATTTTTCTCTCTTTTCCGGTCTTAAACGTTCTTCGCCGCTGAAATTACGTCTTTACAGCGGTGTAGCGTCTATTGGCTGGTTTTCCCCCTTCAGTTGCAGCCAAGAACGCATTTGATCGCCACTTCAAAAAGAAAGCCACAAAAGCAACGCAGAAATGGAAGGTGTATCTGGTGGGACGAGCAAATAACGCAGTGCTTTCTGGGCGGGAAGGACAGAAAAAAAAGGCGTTTGGGCGAAAGTGTTGCATGGCCCCTTTTAAAGGGACCCTGTAACAGTTCCGATAAACGCTTTCACTCTTTTCTTCACGTATCAAAGGGACTGCGGAAAATTATTACAGCCATCACGGACACCCCTGCGTGAAATTTCTCGTGGGAGTGACACGCCTTCCCGGGTTTTTGCTTTGCTTTGGTGGGTTTTCGTATGCATCCATCGTTGCAAGCCACGGGAAATTTGAGCCGGCCAATAGCCGCTACAAAATCCCGGTTTAAAGGGTTTGTTCAGACTACCGGGCGTAGCAGCCCTATCGTGAGCTGTGGACGTCAAAAAAAGGCGTTCACGCAGTTCGGTTTGGGTGAGAGATAAATGACGTCATTCTTTAAAGTTATCATGACAGTTGCTGCAACAGTCTGAACCCGGCCTAACGATGTAATTGCGGCGGTCGAAAAAAGAAAACCGAGAAAGAGAGGGAAAAACTCTAGAACAAGTTTCAAGTTTTCTGTTGGGCATAGAGATGCAATTTTTTGGTGAGGTACTTTGTGCCCACTAAACCCCCGTACTGTTTTTGCTGGTTGACTACTTTTTGCAGGCAAATTTAAAATTTCGAAAAAAATTTAAAAAAAGGTTGCAGGCTTTCCCCTTTTTAAACGTTAAAAAAGCCTAAAAGGGAATAATTTGCCAAGCAGAAAACCGGTACCCCCCCGCACCGCCGGGTTTTTTTTTTTGGGGGAAAAATCCCAACAATTCGAAAAACCCCGGTATCTAGAACGGGTAATTCGAACTGGCATCCCCCCGGGTTTTCCCTCGCTCCCTTGAAAAAGAAGTCGGCCCAGAGTGATTACAATGTGTTGCAAATCCAAACCAAGGCAAATTTCGACAGATGCAAAAGCACAAAACAGAAAAAAAATTTGCAGTGGCTCAGCTAGGCTATGCCAGGATATACGGGTTTAGCTAAGGTTCAGCAATCCAAACCAATCCAAACGTCCGGTCCAGGGCATGCTCGTGCGCATGCGCACACGGCTCTCCAGGGGCCACGCGAAACGGCCATCAAGCGGCTCCGGCGCAGCGTCAGACTTGGCTACTGCGCAAGGGGGGGCCAAAAACCTGCGCACGCGCCGGCGCCATGCGTCTGCCGTAGCTATTACGTCAATCCTCTCGCCCTGGCAGCCGCTAGGAGGGGCCGGGGCTGGAAAGGTCCATTTAACCTTATAACGCAGTAGTGTTTTCAGTTTTTTTCTCTCTTTTTTTTTTTTTCATTTTTCAGATATAATTTTAAATTTTTCCCAAATAGGTTAGTTTTCGGTGTCCTAACTTTTTTTTTTGTTCGTTAGGTTTACTTTGTGCCAAACTACCCGTGGGCCTGTGGGGGGGGGGTCGGTTTAGTGAAGGGGGTTATTTCCGTCGGGCGGCATATAAACACGCCTCATATAAATGCACTCGACTTCCTTGAAACGATTTTTCGCGTAATTATTTGTTGAGAATCGTTCCTCGATGACGTTTTTTTCTTTTTTTTTTTGGAAATTTTCCCATTGATTGGAAAAAAACCTGTATTGATCCTTCAGTAAAGTCTGCATGCAGACTTCAGACGTGGCCCTACCCCAACCGCGGCCGGAGCCCCCCCCTACCCCTTCCCGGTCCGCCCGGGCTCCTGATCTATTTCTTTGAAGCAGGGGCTTCAAACGCTCTGCCCGCGGGGCCCCACGCGGCCCTCAGGCCTTTTGATTCGAACCTATTTATTAAAATGTCCTTGTTTTGCAAATTTTGCGTTATTTTTGGCCAGGGGATGGTTATGCGGCATTGCCAAAAAAGGCTGTTTATTTTTGAATTTTGGTGGAATATTTGCACCTTTGGAAGCTTCCGCTTAAAAACGCAGAAAGCCATAATGAACAACTTCAGCTGCGATGCGCACAGTTGGGAGCAAAATGCAAAACTTCGTATAAAAACTGTTTGACGGTGAAGCTGTTAGATACTAATGAAAATGATGTTACGAAAGGGGGTCACAAAGCGCTTTGAATTGCAATTTCTCAATACAGTTGACTCACATTAATACGAACTCCATGAGGACCGCAAAAACCTTCGAACTACAACCTTTTTAAAAAAACAAAAATCCCGCCGTGGTGGCTCAATGGCCAAGGGGTTGTGCTGCTGAGCCCAAGGACGCGGGTTAATTCCCGGCCGCGGCGGCCGCTTTTCCGATGGAAGCGAAAAGCGAAACCGGTGTGTTCGAGATTTCGACGCACGTTAGATTTCCCAAGTGGTCTAACTTATTCCGGAGCCCTCCACTACGGCGCGCCTCATCGTCTGCGTAGCGTTGGCGCGTTAACCTACCATCAATCAATCAATCAATCAATCAATCAATCAATCAATCAATCAATCAATCAATCATCAATCAATCACAATCAATCAATCATCATCAATCAATCAATCAATCAATCAATGAAACAGAAAGTACCATGAAAGCATTGCCATAACTACGCTGCACGTCGTCCTTGTTGATTTTGGTCGCAACCTTGACTTCCTCGCCAATTCAAGCGCACGACATTGTCCTGAGTGTTAAGACTCATCGCTAAAGTTGAAGCCTGAAGCGTCCAGCACGCAATCTTCTTACACGGAGTTGTGTGCAGCAAAAAACGTACAAAGAACCTAGGGATGTGTACGTTGGCGCGAGTTTCAACGGACCTGGCTGCGCGCGGCCCCAGTTGCCATGGCGCTGACGTAACACGGTGCACGGTGGTGTTTTGGCGCTGAAAATCTTGAATTTAATCAAGAAATGACGGCCACATGTATGTTTTTATTCAAAATACCTTCCAATCAACCGACATAATTAGTTTTGGCTTCAAATTATCGGGCAATTTTTCTATTGAATTGCACGCTATAATTGCCGAGACCAGCTACAACATCACTTCAAGTTAACCAAACATTCTAATTAGGCTTCTTTTAACTATCGAGAGTAGATTTTATATTGTATGCGAGCGTATTGACCGGACGTAGTTCGAACGAGTCCAAGGAACACAAAACGATTGTTATGTGTGATAAATTTTAAGCTATTTCTCAGTTCAATATAGTAATTTAATTTGAAATGGCTATAGTTTGGTTCTAACAGACAAACCTGAGGTTGCCTGTTTTACGTTGTTTTCAAGGCGCTAATGGAATGTCTTAGGAGCAGCGGCTTTATGTTCGTTCCATCAAAACTGCGACTGGTAAATTGCCCGTGATATCGCCTAAGCTAAAACTCCCCACGATCATGTAGCCGCCTCAGAAGTCAGACTTCATTTATATGTTTCGGGGTCTCCTCACCAAAAACAAGAGTTACAGCCATTTTGTGTAACCATTCTCATCGCGTAGATGTTCACATGTTTACAACAAAAGATAATTCCTCAACACTTACCATTTCACTGTGGACCACCTAATTACGGCAAGTAAATGAACTCGCCGTGATGAAAGATCTGTCAGGCGTCACCATAACTTTACCTGAGATGTCTACGCTGGATTGAAAGCTACAGTAGTTTCCCAAATAAGTTGGGGCTTTGTCGCAAAGCGTAATCTGATAAACGATCCTGCTGACATAACAGGGCAAAGTAGAAATGCACACGAGCGAGCGACTTACAGCTGCATTGTAAAAAAATGACTTAATTGCCACCTACTCGCGAAAGAATGATGTATAACAAATAGTTGAATAAAGGAAACCAGGTGCAAGCTTTCCGGCTTACCGCAATTTTTCCAGGTGTGATTACTATAAAGTTATTGAGCGCAGTGCAATGACTTTTCGCACAGCCAATGATGGGGCAAAAGCTTGCTTTGTGCGCAGTTTCAAGTTTATAACTTTGTTCTCCAAGGCATCATGGCCTTTGAAATATCCCTTTGAAGTGTATGAGTAGTAACTTTTGATATTTAATGACACGCAAACTATTCGGATTTTCATATCCGAGTCCACTGCTTGATCAGTGCGAAATATCACTTTTTCTTGTGTATTAACTAGGTTCCCGTCCAGTTATATTTTTCATCAGGAAATCTGGGAGGAACCAATAATAACAGAGTGATTTTTCGTTGACATTCCGTCTTGCTCGCCAACTGGAGGTTGAGGTGGCTTTGCGCTTTCCGGGGGACTTCTCGTTGCCAAAGTAAAATGAGTGCCATGAAGACGAAGTTTGCAGTATGACAACAAAATTTATGCACGCATATTTACATTTGTGCAAGATAGTAAAACAGGGGAAAGCATCCGTATTGACGACCTGGGAACAAATCTCTGTTCGGCGAATCCGATAGTGCAGAGCAGCGTACTCAAAAATACCGGAATATTCGTCCACTAGCGGGGAAGGATTTTTCACCTTCACCCTCGCGTCTCTTATCCCTCGGTCGCCCACGTCGTCCGCTTCGGCGCGTTCTTGGAAAACTGCGCATTGAGCTCCTGAAAGGGTTGCTTAGCTTATTTAGTGACGCTAGGTTGCCTTGGCAAGCGGCCGCTGCACCGCTACACGAATGGTAGCGGTGGCCCGATCCAAGTGCAAGGGTTCTAGGCGAGCTCCCGCCGAAGCCGGCGCCATGCACGCCCCTTCCCCGGTTCCCATGTGCCGAAATAAATTCGAGGAGGGACAGGTGGCTGACCCTTAGGGCGAACGTCCATCGGGATTCAGAATCCAAAATTTGGGGTACAAAAAAAAATAGAATAACACATTCGTTTTGGGGGTATTTTTACAAGGCCTTTTCGGTGCATGAACATACTATTACACATAGAGTTAAGCACCCGCACGTTCCAGTGCAGGTTGATTTCGGTACAAACCGGTGATCCAGGAATTGATGATAGGAAAACAAACAACATAGTGAAAAGTTTCAATCAACTACAGATTTTTTTATGTTAATATTTTCTTTATCCCGGCATAATCATAATTGCACTTAATTTCTTCGAAACGATTTCTTCAGAAATTGTGTATAAAAAGGGTTTCTCAATCGCGTTGTATGATTCCTCTTTGGGCAGTATCTCAAAGATTTACTTTTCTAAAAACGGCGTCGGTTCTCTTATTGCAATATTTACGCACAATTATGAATCCGCATTTTTTTAAACGATTTAAATTGTAAATATTTATAAGGATCGTTCATCAATCCTCTTTCATTTAATTACTTTTCCTGTAAATGTTCTTTGAATAGCAGCGCTAGCGACTGAGACGAATTATTGGAATTGCGAATTTGTGACGACTTAGTTATGCCCAATGTTTATTTTTTTAATTGCGAAATGTATGCATATCTAATTCACGGTTGAGACCTAATTGTGGCCTGTACAATATAAGTACCACTTCAATGGTGAGAAAATCTTGCAGTCATTTCGTTATTGCTTTCACACTTAGACATTTAGAGAGTGCTAGTAGTTCATCAACCAGTTATTCGTGGATGCTAGTAAACAAAAACAAACCTATGAACGCAACGACCACCCAATCCCGAGAAATACAAGCACGCGCGGTTCCTCCCTTTGGATGTAATGGCTCGTTGGATCTAGGGACTCGGATGGATTTCTTGATGCGTTGGATCTATTGACTCGGTTGGATCTCTTGACTCACTGGATTTTCTGACTCGGACATCACGTGACCTAGTGGATCTCCTGACTCGTTGGATCTAATGACCCGTTGGATCTAGTGACCATAAGCGCGTTGCAGCTATAGGTTATAATGCGTCTTGTATTTTTGTCAGTATTTTTGTATAATGTTGTCTTGCCTCCCTTCCCCATATCTTATACCCTCGCCTATAGGGCCTTTAGGTGGACTCTGAATAAATTTATTGCTGCACACGAAATTACAAGCCACCGTAACTTCAAAGCCCACGCGCAGCTTCGTGGCACAAAACGCCATTACTTTTTTGACAAAATTCCGCAAAAGTTAACAACTGCAAAGGTGTGTATTGGGCCAGGTGAAATTTTCATTCTCCGAAATTCAAGGCGTGCAAACGTAGTTCCACACGAAAAAAAAAAAAAAAGCTATGTGACCAACACCAAGTAGAAGTCGCTTCATCCGGAACACGCGATGAGACATAGCTAACGAGCTTTCTGGCATACACATGGAGGAAAGAAAAAGGTTAGGAGAGGCCCTGACGTCACGTTTGTGAAGCCGCAGCCGCCATGTCGATGAGGCCACTGAGCACAGCACTCTTCCCATTCTCCTCTGCTGTTTCCGGTTTATTAACAGCATCGCGGTATACGGGCGGCTTGAGAAAGCGAACGCAGACGACGGGAGCAGTGTTTGGGTCCGTACAGCACGGCGGTCTTCGCGCGCTGCGTCTCAGCTGCGATGAATTTTACTTCACTTCACAACAAAGCACTGAATGCGGCTCTCGCCAACGCTGAGCGGGGAGATTTTGCCGGCAGCAACCGGCGGCGGCTGCTTCGCTGCTCCGATCCCAACGCTGCGAGGGCAGCCCACAGTCAAAGCACCGTAAAAAAATTGTCCGTTGCCATATGGCCAAATTTAGCCCCGCACAGCCGTAAAAAACTAGGCAACACTGTCTGTGGGCTCTATAAAAATTGGCCGTCACTTCACGCCTTTTGCAATGCATTGGAAATCACGACAACAATGTCGGTGATCCCTGGCGCACACCATACACAAAACGGCTATTGAATAAACCGTCCCACTCCACCCCCACCCCCCACCTCCTACATGCATCGTTGATATCGGCACAGCGAAATTTTGAATGCCACGCAGCTGGCCTCAACACGGCGCAGCTGGCGCAAGCATGAGGGACAAAACGCTGTGATTGCGGGGTGGTATCTTCATTTTATTCCGAGAAGAGCATGACGAGGCGCTATGTCTTGAACCGGATCCCGTGTGCCTTCTTCGCGGGAAACGTGGATTCGAGCGGTAACTCTTGGACGGCTCGGCGAAATCCGCTGCGAAGTCTTCAGGAGGCTGGCGTGCAAACGATTCATGGGTGCGGTTCCTGGTTCACCTGCGAAATACAAGAAGGTGAGGAAAAAAAACAGGAAACGTTAACAAAAGCATTTGTGATGAAACTACAGGCGCTACATGAATGGGTCACTAGTAAGGCGTAAGTGACGCTGGTATTTCACAAAATAAATCGTACCGAGTTCCCAATTACTTGCGGCTCAGGCATGCTGGAGTGACAGTGAGAATAAACGGTGGAATTAAAAAAAACGAAATTGCATGTTGTATTGCACACGAGGGTGTCTGAATGTTGTTAGCTGACCGCAGAAGCGAAAACACAGAAAACGCTGTAATATAAAGAGGGGAGCACCGACAATGTACGGAGGGGGGCTACCGTGGCTGGAAGTATAAAGCACGATCAGTGAGAGAACATTCTCGAGGCAGGAAAACAAAAGCGTTGAAGAGTCGGACTTACCGCTCCCGTATCCGTGTACGCGGACCAGGCCTGGAGGGCCTTGTGCCAGTACTGGATCCACGTCCCCGCAGAACACTGTCGCTCCGGGGGTATAACATGTTGCCAGAGGAAGTAGTAGAGCAAGGGGTTCTCTCTGGCGAGCCTCGAGACCAGCTCCCGCGGTGGTTCAGCGTCGAGTTCGTCGTACGCGTACCCCCAGGGCAGCAGCTGGCAGCGGCAGTGGCGAAAACCACAGGGACAGGGAACGGCTTTCAACTTGTTGTATGGCGGCGGCTTCCAGCCGCTGGAGGGGAACGGGGGGGCCCTCGCTGGTTTGGCTGGTGGCGCGGGATCGACCACGATGCGGCCGACGTAGACGAGCCATTCTCTGGCTTCTTCGTCTGCAGATTGTTGGGCCCTACGGCTGGGTGGCGCCGTGTGCTCCTGCTCGACTGCACGATACAAGCAAGACCGGGCAAACTGCGTTAGTTATGGAACAGGCACAAGTGCACGGCACTGGAAATATCCGCTACGACTCCAAACGGTTCGTCAAATGAAGCAGGACACCTGCTCATTACTATGGACAAACCGCCTAATCAGTAACCGCTTTTTCAAGCTTTCTGCACAGCCCGCGTTGCCCACACAAACAAACCGCCACCATTACATACTTTCGACACGGTGAAGACGGCTGCAGTTTATAGCCAAGCGGTAGATCCTATCATTATGGTCACGTGAAAAACAAGCTAAGCGACATAGTTACTGCTGGGCGGTAACGAGAAAGTGTGTACTCACGGGGACACGGGTGAAGGGAGTCCTTCTTCAGGCTGTAGTCTATCGGGGTCTCTTGCTCACGGGAAGGATCGTGGCGCTCACATTCGTTGCTCGTCCCAGCCATGCTTGAGGTCTGGTGAGGGCTGTCCGAGAGCTGCCCCTTTTTATAGCGTCCAGGGGCGGTATTGGACGTTGGCAGCGTGGAGGAAGGTTTGCAATAGGTTTGTTGCGCTTGCGTTACGTCACTTCCGGTTGTTTGCTTTTAGCCAATCAGGGCTCGCCAAAGGGAACACTTTTGAAAGGGACGCAAAAGGGACAAATCTCGAGAATACCGCCCCAGGTGGCACTGCGCGCAGGCAATGCTAACGACCTTTGGGAGGTGAAGGGTTCGACGCCCGCTGTCAGGATGTAGCTCGCCTTCTGCGTTCCTCGGTAATATGATTCACATGTGTCCTGCTAAGGGGGGAAAAAGGGGGTCAGGCGGCCGCCTGAGGATTCGTTAAAGCGATTCACAAAGAGAAAACTATACCCCAAGCACTAGAGGGGAGGTTGGCAGTGCCTGCTTTGTGCGTCGGAACACGTGTTCAGGCCTAAAGCCCGTTCTACATGGAGCGAATTTCGCCTGCGAATCCGCTGGAACGAACATTCGCACTTGCAAAGTTCGCAATGCCTGGAATTGTCGTCTACATGGGGCCTGCGAACGCCGCGATTTTCGCATTTGAGACGCGCCTTGTTTGCAGACTGAATTAAGTTTGCCACCAGCAAAGGTTGTTATGATTTTAACAAGGGTGGTTTTATTTTACTTTCTTGGCAAGTTGTTTCTGCCTGGCTTGCGGTAAATATAAGTTTATTTGCGGTTTTATATAAGAATCGCCAATTCTTTATCAATATACGCACACACAGCAGAAAAGACAAACGTTTTGGTGTGCTCGCGCTTTTGTCGCGCTCAGACAAGCAACGCCATCTGGTTTCCAAGCGTGCAAGTGGTGCCGAGCTGTGCTCCTATTGGCCGCAGGTCCGGCCCCTGTTCGCCGCACACGCCGCACGAGCGGCGTTTGCTCGATCGCTTCAAATGTTTGGCACTTTGCCGCAGCAACGAAAAAAGGTGGTTTTGCCGCACGAGCGGCGCCGCATCAGCGAATTCGCAGGCGAAATCGCTCCATGTAGTACGGGCTTAAGCAAATCTCGGAAAATGCCTGGCCAGACATTACTGACCCCTACCAGGCGCTACGTTCTCCGTCAATCCACCCGGCGAAGGCACCCCAACTTACCCGCCGCGGTGGCTCAGTGGCTAAGGCGTTACGCTGCTGAGCACGAGGTCGCGGGTTCGATTCCCCGGCCGCGGCGGTCACTTTTCTGATGGAGGCGAAAAGCAAAAACGCCCGTGTGTACGAGATTTCGGCGCACGATAAAGATCCCCAGGTGGTCAAAATTAATCCGGAGCCCTCCACTACGGCGCGCCTCATCGCCTGCGTTGCGTCGGCGCGTTAAACCCCACAATCAATCAATCAATCAAGGCACCCCAACTTTCCATTTTTTCTTTCTCAGAAAAAAAAAGAAGTTTATTCTCTCTCTCCACCCCCCGCCAGCCGCGCACAGTCCCTGGGAGCTTCCTTGACGACTCCACTGTGGCGCTTAGGTGGTACTTAAACAGCATATTTATTTCGGTTTATTGTGTTTTTTTTGTACGGGAATTCAGTAATTTTTAACACACGCAGGATTTCCTTCGTAAATACAATACAGTGTAACGAGGAGCCCAGCGAGACAGGACGAAGAAATCCTTGGAAAACAACTTCGTTGTGCAGAAAAAGAAACGCTTTTTTATGCAGAAACCCTCGTTTTTATGAAAATGTGTACGCATTATTTCATTTATTCATCCTTAGGGGCCGCACAAACACGAAAACAAGATTTCACTTTCTCTCCTGGCTCACCAACCATACCTTGCCGCCACACTTGCGCGCTCTGACGCTGTTCTTTCCGGCTCTGACGCGCCTCTATGACGCACGAGACACTGCCCAGTGCGGCGCCGCGAACGCGGACCACAGCGACAGCGCTCACCGTGCAACCGGAATCTGGTGGGCGGAGCATGCGCGTCGAGTGCTAAAAAAAAAAAAAAAGCGCGCGCAGGGCTTGGCGCAGCCAATGACTGCACGTACATCAAGGAGGGTGTTGGATTGCCCTGTTTCTCTCGGTGGTATTGCGCCGGGTCGATGACGTCGCGGCTTCCACAGTGCTTCGGAGGAACTACTAGAGGAGGAGAGCCCCAGGCCTTATGGGCGGCCCCTTTTATTGAGCGATAACTCGGCTAATACTTAACGAATATTTGAACAATTTTTGCGGGATGACGTTCCTTGGATAGTACTCCAGTGACTGCGCACGCAAGCATCACATAGGGCGGGCGTACATCAAGGTTGCAACACCTTCAGAAAAAGGTAACAAGGAACAAAAAAAAGACAGGAATGAACACTCAAGTGACGGCGTACACCAGGGTTTCAAAAACTTCATAAAAAGTAACAATCATTACAAGTTGTAACAAGGGACAACAAAAGGGGAAATAAGAAATTACACCCTCTTCCCGTAAGGGAACCCTGAGTAGTAGGCGAAGCAGCCATGGGGTCGACTGAAGTTCCCATTAGTTTTCAGTTCGTCGTTTCCGTTGACGTTCAGCTTCGCGTGCCTTCGTTGTATCAGTAGCTTCTTGACGTAGTTTGAATGAGTGAAGGACATAGGCGCGTTCGTAGCACGTGTTCCCGTCTCGGTTTTTAGCGCAGTGCGAAGAGCGCCAGCGTACCTCCCGTTGCGGCCAGAGAGCCATGGGATGGAAACCGGGCGCCGCCTAACTATTTCTTTTTATGGTGGACTGTGCTGACGTCAGGCCAAACGCTGACGGGGCTGAAGAGACGCGCATGTACTGTAGAGTGCGGACGGCGGTCAACAACGACACGATGGAGGGAGGGACCACAGCCCGAGCATGAGATGCTTCGCTGCTAAAATGAAGGGATTAACACTAAAGGGACAAGGCGTACGTCGAGGTTGTAACGTGTAAAAAGTGACAATGATCACACATTTTAACACGAAACAACACGAAAAGGAAATAAAAAGAAGGACTGACCACTCCAGTGACAACAACAAGACTAAGAATAAATTTTACAGCAGTGTTAATAACAAGACAAACAAAGAAGACTAAAAAAAAATCACGCCATATCCACGGAATGAATGATGATAAGTGGGGCGAAGCTCGAAGGGGGAGATCATCGGTAACCGTAACTCTCCCGTGAAAGTTCGCCCATTACATCATTAAGAAAGACGTAAGACTGGTGTGCGTACATTGTACAAATCAACTTTTATTTTGTTCTTTTATTTTGTTCTTGTTCGTTTGTTGTTTCGTTTCTTCGTTTGTTCTTTTCATTTCGTCGTTGTCATGACTGGATTGCGAGGTCCCTTCGTTACGACGGCTTTATGATCTGTGAAATGAAGCGAGAGAGGTTCTTGTACTGGCTGCAATGGGAAGTTTGCAAACACTAAGTCTATACACGTTCCTCGGATCGTGGTAGGGTTCATATGGATACATCAGAAGAAAGAACTTTTATTTAGGGTGAACTTGTGCCCGAACAAGACGAGAGGAAACGAGCAAAGGTCCTTGCGTCTCGTTCGATCTCCCAGAACGACTGCCTGCGTTCGTGGCGTGATCTCTTGCGTGATCTCCCCCTCGCAGTGCACGTGCGCTCGCGCCTCCGTTGGCGAACACAGACAAGCTCGCGCTCCCGGTGCCGAGTTTGCACTGCCGGTTGCAGCCGGTTCTTGCGCGTGCAACGCGGCCCACTTTGCGACATCTCCGAAAGCATGCGGCGGTCACGAACCACGAGACACAAGGGATGGACAGACCCATGGCTTTAGGAGCTTCGCCCATAAAAAAAAAAAAAAAAAGAGACGAAGAACGCAAGTGTGGTGTTTAGGTGGCATCGTTTTGGTTGCTGGTATTGGTTGTTTCTCACGAAATTTTGTGCGATCGCTGCACGAAGCAATGTTATCCGGGATCGCGTTCCAAAGATTGACTGTGGGGGGGAAGAATGAGCTGCTCATCGCCGTCGTGCGGCACTTTATCGCTGCCAAGGGGCGAGTGTGAGATATACGGACGATGTCCGAAATGGGCGTTTTAGGAGGGCGTTTCAGAAATGATGTGGAGGCAGCCAGCATGACAGAGAAAATTTCGTTCAAAACGCGACACTTTTGAGCCCCTCCGCTTACACGCATGGTGCGAATTTACGTACGAATGCTGTAGACAATGCGGCGCCGATCGTGCTACGGAGAGCATATAAACCATCGGGCACTGTACACGAACAACGGACGAGTAAGAAAACAAAAAAAAAGTAGTTAATTAGTAGCTCCATTTCGCGACTGCGGCAAATTGCCGGGTGGTGGGCACGAACAAACTCTTCATGGTTTCAGAATCGCACGCCGTTTAATCGAAGCCTTGCCCTTTCTAATCAGCCCCGTTTTATCGAATGCCGGTTTTTCGAAAGTGTGGTTTTACTGCTTTTACCATTAATTTCAAGGTTTGTTTTGTTTTAATAGCTATTGCACTAACCTAATCTGCAGATAGTTTCATTCCATATCGTATGTGCCGTGCATTGCGTACAAGAACCTGCCTTTATACGCTGACGATTGTTTCTCTACTTTTGGTTGTTTCCGAGCACCTTTTTGCTTTATTACCAATTTTTTTAATCCTCTTGTGTTCATAGATGGCTTTCAAGCATGCGTGTTTCTGTATTTTATATGACAAGATTAACCATACATTGCCAATCCTAACACCGTGTTCAATATTCCTTGGGTGCGTATCGGTGCATTTATGTTGGTATTGCCAACTGTATACCTTGCGCTACCATACACAATCCCGTACTCCGGAGTTTGTACTCACCCAATTTTTCTAGTGACGTGGTTTGCACGCGATTCCTCCTCTGCCTATGCAGTCACAGTATGTGTGTCAATTGGAAAAACATCCTGCGAGAAACCTTGAGGCGATTAGTTCTACATGAATGGACCTGGGGTGAGGGTCTGCGAGTGAGTCCCCGAGAGATGTGGTGAGGCCGCGAGCACTAATGCTGAATTTCAATGGCAGATCCGGAGCACTTTCGGAGCAACTTTTCTGCTCTGTCTGGAGCAGACGCGTTGCAATGGCAGATCGGGAACAACCAAATCCTGTTCCAGTGGCAGATCGGGAGCGCCGTCGCTGCCGAGATCGCTCCGTGGAGCAAGAAAAGTTGCACCGCCGAAATCGGCGGAGTCGGCCGGAACGCTTTGGGGCGCTCACGTTTGCCGCGTGACGTCACCAACGTCCCTGCTGTCTGCGCTTCCGGTCAGTGCTCGCCTTCTTTGCCTCCTCCAGCCGCGCAGCGTGAGGTGAACGCGCCCGCGGGAACCAGACGATTTCGGGGAAGGCGGGACGCAAAAGATGCTGGGGATTTCCTGTTCCCGTCACGGCTCGGCACTTTGCTCCGGTATGGTGGCTCCGGTATGGTGGCCCTTCTAGCCACCATAGTCCAAAAGGGTCATGGTTTGGGCCAGTTGGTGATGCATAATGGCAACTGAAAGCGCAAATTAGACACGGACGAAGAAGGGGGACAACAGGACGAGCTTTCAGTTCCCAGTAAGCCACCATAGCTCCGGCGGGAGTGGCTGCATTGCAAAGGCAGCTTCGGAGTACCTGCTCTTGGCGAAGTCGGCGCGCTCCGCGGTGGAGCACGGTGACCGCGCCGGATCTGCCATTGGAATTCAACATGACTTCTGCACCCGCCCTCCCGGCTACGCCGAACTGTCACTGGCAAATACTGCCTGACCAAAGATGGGCCTTTTAGCAGAACTCTCTAATCAGATGGTGCTGTTGTGCGGCATATCTCGAACCGTCTTAGTTCCCTCCTCCAGCGTGAAAACGTCTCGAAATGGTAGAATAAGTGGAACCAAACGCAAATTAGACACGATCGCAAGGACTGGAGGATATCTTGCCCTCCCTGGAACCGCACTTCTAAGATGCAGGCGTTCGGCGGCGACAGCACCGCAGAATAAGGATTTCGGTAAAAAACAAAAAACAAAAAACACAGGTATACTTGGAAACAAGTTAAGA
Source organism: Haemaphysalis longicornis (assembly GCA_013339765.2). NCBI lineage: Eukaryota > Metazoa > Arthropoda > Arachnida > Ixodida > Ixodidae > Haemaphysalis > Haemaphysalis longicornis. The sequence continues at coordinate 110,308,834 of CM023456.1, forward strand.
ACGGCAATTGCTCATGTACGGTATCACCCCGCCCCGCCGAAGCGACGGACCCGGATGTCAACGGGCGCGCGCATTTTGAAAGGAGATTGCTATGAATGCGTGATGTCTGCCTTTTCTCACGTAGTTTGTTTGTTGTCGCTGCAGTATTTTATAAGCACATTAAGTCCGAAAAATCACGAAAACGGCTCCTGCGATGTTCACAATATTCCCAGTACCGCACTATACTTGCGCCGCGCGGAGTAACATCCGGCCGCGTTGATGAGGAACAGCGGCAACTTTCGTTGCCGTTCTAGTTCATAAGTTGCAACCGAGTATAGATTGAGCCAAAAATAATAAATAAATAAAACTAGAACACGGAAGCGTCGAGGCAGCCTTCAGTATGGTGACTAACTTTGTAACCAACTTTTTTGTGTGTGTGTTTAGTTCTAAGCGAGGCGAGAAGGACAAGGCTGGGTAACCGCCATGTGGAGCAATTAATCACCATGCGGATAAGGAATTTTGAATGCAGAAATCCGAGGAGACTTTTGTTGGCCAGTGCGGTTTGATTTTTTACATTGGGCCCCCGAGCGCCAAAAAAGTGCCTTGCTGATGTACAACAGACGCGGCAAAATGATTAGAATTATGTGCCCAGTGCCCAAACAAAAGCGTAGTATAAAGAAATGTATGAAGCATACCACAGCATCCCAGCCTATGCGTTACAACGCCATGATATGGTACGAATCAGAAGGAGGGCTGGAGGAACGAAGAGATTCGTAATGTCAGTTTCAGCTAAGCAAGAGAACATGGAAATTTGTAGGGACAAGCGCTGAGCACGAGGTCGCGGGTACCATTTCCGGCCGCGGCAGCCGATTTTCTGATGGAGGCGAAAAGCAAGAACGCTCGTGTGTACGATATTTCGGCGCGCGTTAAAGATCCCCAGGTGGTCGAAATTACTCCGGAGACTTCCACTATGGCGCGCCTCATCGTCTGCGTTGCGTCTGCGCATTAAACCGTACAATCAAAATTTACAAGGCGCAAACTTCACGCATGACAAAAATAAAAAGAAAACTCAGGAAATAAAAGGAACCTAGTATAAATGATAGAAATATTGGTAAATATGAAGACGCGCTATGGAAACAAACTATTTTCTAATAACATAGCATAAAGGAAATAAAAAAAAAACGCACTGAAAATTCTGGTAAATGAAGAGGCTGAGCAAAAACGTTTTTGATAGAACGTCCGTAAATCAAAGTCTTCGATAAAACGGCGTTTCACGAACTGTCGGGACCCGCTTTGTCACTATTTCTACTCGTGCGGCGACCCGGACGGGAAACAACGCGCTTTGTAAACGCGGAAATCGCACTGGTCACAAAGCGTGAACCGCATGGCGCGTTTTTGCACCCGATTCGTGCGCGTCGGTATTCTGCGTGCGATTTTTTGACGTCCGCGTCGACGATTTCGGGCGCGCGGCAGCTTCTGCCTTCAGAAAATAGGCAGTTTTAGCATATCGTTACCGTGTTTACGTTACCGTTTACCGTGTTTGCGGGAGTAGACTGCGCAGCGCGAGAGTTACCGCGAACGGTAACTTACCGGCACAGGCTTCACTGTCGTCAGCGCTTCCGGTAACACGGTAAACGGTAATGCAAACACCGTAACGATATGCTAAAACTGCCTAATCGCGCGCGGCAGTGGGAGGAGCCTGACGACTTGCGCCGATATAGTACCGTTTACGCCTTAAGCTCTGTTACCGCACAAGCAACTTGGTGCGTGCCTTGAGCGGCATTTTAGAGAGCGCTTCGAAGCGGTCGCTCGAGCTGCCTACACCACTTCGCGGTGGAAGCCGCCGGCCGCGCCGCGCGCAGCGTTCAGCATGCCTGCGGCGCGCACGATGCGTTTTCGCGAGCAAAAAACGCCCCATGCGGTATACGCTTAAAGGAGCACTGACACCAATTTCTGGCGTTAATATTATTGCACAGTTCACTTCCTTCACTCAACGCAATACCCTGGGTAAAATATGAGCGGCCTGCGACGCGAAGAACATAGTTTAATTGGATCTCATTAATCGCGCCGACAGAGCAGCGCGCGGAGCGGCACTCAGCAACTGGACATCACCGTGACATCATCCAGGGAGAGCCAAAAGAAGTGACACGGCAGCGCTCGTCAAAAGCTCGTGACGTCACTTCATGCGCGCGGCCCCACTAGCGGCGAGCGGGCGCAACACCCTCTCAAGCGGGCGCCGGTGACGTCCGCACAAAGCGGTGAGGTCAGGCAGGGAGTCTGTCATATGCGCCGTTCGGGATGAAAGCGCGGGAATTTGAAACAAACGATTTTCAGGCCGTTCAATGTAATTAACTAACTATCGCGCGCTGAAGTATTTGAAGTGCTGTTTCAGGTTAGTCAGGCCATTAAGCATCGATAAAAGCAATAAAAGTGTAACATAAAATTTTCGTGTCAGTGCTTTAACATTCCACGAAACCGTGTGAATTTAGGAATGGCGAATAATCGCAGCGGCGGCTTTGTGCGTGTGAAGACCGCACCATGTAGTTCGGGCATAATGGGTGAGCGGAATTCCTAGCTTTAAAAGCATCGAAAAGAAGGTTTAAAAAAAAAAAGGGGGGGGGGGGGGTGCTACATGCGTTTTTCCAGCGAAGCCGCAGATACGGCTATGTACCAAACAAACCGTTGTCAGTTCGTCTCCAGAGCAAGTTTAAAATGCTGCGTATTTCTGAATCTAATGCAGGTATTTTAGGGGAAAAAATGGCCGCTACGGACACACTATCATTACGGCACGTTACACATATTTGTAGTTAGTTCCAGTGAAGCTGTAACCGTAAGAAAATTCGCGGCTGCTGTAAAAAATGCACGGCCATCTATGGGGGCAGTCTGGTCATAGAAAACTGCTGTAACTCATGTTACACCGAACCTTTCCCGAAACTAATTAGGCGACAAATTGCTGATAAGACGACCCTATCATATATTCGCCGAGTTTCATCTACTTTTCGTAATTAAAATTCCCACTGAAGTTCGTAATGTTGTGTAATCTTTGTCTGCTGTCAGCACACGCACTTCAACGCGAGGTAAACGTTTGCCTCATATTAGGTCATTAAAAATCGTAACAGCGCCAAAAAACCGCCCAGATGAATAGAGACACGCAGGACGCGAACAGGCGCTGTCTACCAAATGTTTATTTTTCGAGCGTACAAGCAAATTTGTGACAAAAACCACACAAACGAAATTTTGTGGAAATGTTTGTTCCGTGGAAGAGTTTTTTTCGTGCCCACCACCCGGCAGTTTGCGGCAGTCGGAAAATGGAGCTACTTATTAACTACTTATCTTTTGTTTGTTACTCGTACGTTCAACGTTAATAGTGCCTGAAGGTTTATATGCTCTCCGTACCACGATTGGCGCCGCATTGCCTACCGCATTCGTTCGTAAATTTGGACCATGCGTGTAAGCGAAGGGGCTCAGAAGTGTCGTGTTTTGAACGAAATCTTCGCTCTCACGCTGGCTGTCTTCACATCATTCCCGTTAATAATGTATACACTTGCTTTACAAAAACGCGGGTTTCTGTATATAGCGTTTCTGTTTCTGCACAACGATATTGTTTTCCAAGGACTTCTTCGTCCTGTTTTTCTTTGCTCCTCGTCACACTGTCCTGTATTTTACAAAGGCAATAATGTGTGTGTTAAAAATTACTGAATTCCGCACCAGAAAACCAAAACAAACTGAAATAAATATGCTGTTTAGGTACCACCTAAGCGCCACAGTGGAGCAGAGATGGCAATATTACCCCCCAAAATAATTAAATTACATTACTCATTACTTTTCTAGAATTTTCTAACATGTAATTAAATTACATTACAAATTACAGGTGGCCGAAAGTAATGACATTACATTACTATTACTTTTCCAAAGTAATAAAATTACTTTGAAATTACTAAAAAAATCTTGTACAAAAAAAATCTTGAAATTACCACAAAAACCAACTCATATACACTTTTACTCTCATATACATATACACTGCAATCTCCAAAAAAAGATTTTTTTTTATGCGCCAACGTGCGTACAGTTTATTTACAGCGCTATACATTGATAGGTTAGATATCTTTATTACATCTCAGAAGAAGCTGCGATTCAAACTGGGCATTGGAAAGGTGTCTTCGTTTGTATGACAGTGTTGTTTGCCATGTTAAAAAGATGCTCCGCTGGTGCGGATGAGTGCCGGGTTGTGTTGAACACGATGAAGAACTTTTTAATTCTTGGCTACCCTTCGAAAACAGTAAGATTGCCGATGCCGCTGTTCCTCCAACGCTCCAGTTCATTGCTTGACGGCTGAATGGGCCCGGTCCTCCTAATCTTGAAGAAGTCCATTTCTTCTGCCTTAAGAGAAGCGGACAGGCTATATTGTACTCAAAAGTAATTGGGAAAGTAATTAGTAAGTTCCATGAAATTACTGGCCTGAAGTAATTTATTACATTACTAAATTACCAGCGCTCAAAAGTAATTCATTACATTACTCATCACAACAAAAGTAATTTAATTACTGTAATTTCATTACTGCCAACTCTGCAGTGGAGTCGTCAGAGAAGCTCCCACGCAATGTACGCGGTTGGCGGGGAGGTGGAGAGAGAGAATAAACTTCTTTTTTTCTTTTTTTTCTGAGAAAGAAAAAATGGAATGTTGGGGTGTCTTCGGCGGGTGGGTTGACGGGGAACGTAGTGCCTGGTACTGCAGGGGTCCGTAATGTCTGGCCAGGCATTTTTCGCGATTTCCTTAGGCCTGAACACGTGTTCCCGGCGGTCTTCACTGGCTTTAACTTGGCTGTAATTAGGTCTGCCCATCTTATCGGTACATCCGACACTTACGCTACCGAGCAACGGCCAGACTGGAGGAGCGGCGAGCGCGCAGTTTCATGGGGCCTGCACTTCGGCTATAGTTCCCACCTTTCATCGCGGCTATTTCGTGGCGCTGCGGCGCAACCCTCGCTAGAGCCACTAAATAAGCTATATTTAGTGACGCTAACCCTCGCCAGTAGGTGACCAGTAAAAAGCGCAAAGGCCTATGGGTACGTCGTCTGCTCCCACAACTTCCGGTTCGAGATCTCGCCTTGCCTCCTGTACGCCGGCGGCTTTCACGTGCGTGTGTGCGTGTTGTTTATTTGTCACAGAGTGCTTACCTTTCAGAGGAGTCCCTAGTAGGATTTATCGTTGTTATTAATTGAATGTGCGATGCATGAGTGTTTCTTTGTGAGGTGGAAACAGATAAACAACAAGCACACGCGCGCGTGAAAGCCGCCAGCCTAGGGGAGGCCAGGAGAGCTCTCGAACCGGAAGTGGCGGCGCTCCGCGGGAGCAGACAATGTACCCATGAGCCTTTGCGATTTTTAATGTACACCTATGTTGACATACAGCACAGGCGGAGTAGAAGAGCGGCTTGCCCGCATTTGCCGCGGCCCTAGCCCTGCCCGGTGGCTGCTGGTGATACCTGTCTGCACGTTAATTTACATGGGCGTCCTTAAAATAGGCCATTCCTTCCCTCTTCTGAATTTTCGGTCTAGTAGGGTCAAACAGCCTAACATTATCATGCGGAAGCGCCGAATGAAACATTTGAAAGAAACGTTTTAACGCGGGGCACATGAAGAAAAATATGCGAGGCCTTGTTATCTTATCAGCGATTGTATGAAAATGGTGAGACAGAAAATAAACACGGCATTTTTCATCACTGAAATATCCCTTCTCTTTTTTCCTTTCGGATTTTCGGATGACGTTTTGGTCTGCACACGCACAGTGCACTACCAGTGAGGCGAATGATTTCCCGTCGGGGAGGATACGGTTATCGCTTAACTAAAAGGTTTTCTGCTGCTCACGCTCCGGTTGCGCTGAGCGGGCCGCCAGCAGCGGAGCGCACTGTAATAAACAAAGAGCTAAAGCTCTTCATCATTAAACTGAAGTTCACAACGAGTCTTCTTTTTGATGATATATAGCAGCGAAGGTATTCATTGGTACCGGTGATGATCCGCGGCAGATCCAAAACATGCGGAGGGCGTCGTCGGCTCACTCGGCCAGGGGCGATGCGTCGACTTAGATTAAGGAGGGTTGGGAGGGTAGAGGGTTGGTTCGAAGCGCCCTCAGTCTGTCAAGAATCTGCTGTGTCGTTTCCTTCTTGGGTGCGCAGGCCGTATGAAAGTGCGCGCTCGCCGCTCCTCCAGTCCGGCCGTGGCCGAGCGCACGCCGTCTTTATCAGCTAGAACACCTACACACAGACATACATACATACATACATACATACGTACATACATACAGGGAGAAGTTGAATTTTTGAAGATGGTAGAGAACACAAGAAAAGAAAACTTTGAACAAGGTAAAAGCACGATTGTTGCCAACGTTTCAGCAAAGAGACTTGCTTTCGTCAGGGCAATCTCTCGCCTGGCAGGTGAGAGGGGAGAAGGAAAGAAGGAAGTGAAATTGAGAAAGCGGATTGGTTTGGACCATGTCGGGGGAGATATTGATTGATTGATTGATGGGTTTAACGCGCCGACGCAACGCAGGCGATGAGGCGCGCCGTAGTGGAGGGCTCCGGATTAATTTTGACCACCTGGGGATTTTTATCGTGCGCCGAAATCTCGTACACACGGGCGTTTTTGCTTTTCGCCTCCATCAGAAAAGCGGCCGCCGCGGCCGGGAATCGAACTCGCGACCTCGTGCTCAGCAGCGCAACGCCTTAGCCACTGAGCCACCGCGGCGGGTCGGGGGAGATATTGAGGGGCAAAGAAGGTTGTATAGTTTAAGCCGTGAAGTAGGTCACAGGGAAGTCAGCCGGTGGTTGATATTCGGGGAATTTTTGGAGAGAAAGGATGAGAGGGTGTTTGATGACCCGCCGCGGGGCATACGGAAAGGTTCTCAGAACCGCCGGAAGCAGACCAGGCGGTGAGAGTGGTGTCCTTATCAGAAACTATCTGCAAGCCTCAGGTCAAGAGAAAAGGTGGAGAAGGGGGGAAATAACTAGGTCAAGGAAAAAAAAAAAAAAAAACAGGCAGGGAAACCACTCAAACCCACCCACAAAAGGAAAAGCAATGACCCGGCAACTGAAATGGCACGTGTCACCCACGGCAACATTCCTGGAAGAGGCCTGTCCTGAAACTCAAAAACGAAAAGATAAAGTTACGTACGGGGCACAAGACCACGCGGAGTAAAAAAAGAGAGAAATAAAATAAATAAAATGGAATTCCAAAAGCAAAGGTTGGAGGGATGCGGTCGAGTATTAAGCTAGACGCTAAGGAATGAAAAAAAAAAGAAATTAGGTGACCAGGTAAGGACCAGAGGGAGCGGTAATAGTCTTTTGATAAGGTATACGCAAGACATTGCCTATTTCTGTATTCCCGGTGAATATCGCAAGGATTCCAAGTTGCCCCTAGACGCATTAATTCAAGTAGGTTCCATGGAGTTGAATATGTGAATTAAATAGGATTCTCGGTATTTCTCGTCCCTAGGAGACCTGAAGTTTGACTGAAGTATATACAACTTAAGGTCATCAAAATTGTGGCCTGGTTGGTTGAAATGCTGCGCTACAGCTATGGAGGATTTGCTAAGAGTATCTGCCCGGTGACCATTAAGACGTAGGCTCATAGGTTGACTCGTTTTGCCTATATTCTGTTTGTGGCACATTGAACATTCCAACATATACACAATGTTGGATGAAGTGCACGTAAAACTTGAATTAATCTTGTGGACATAATTACTGGCTGTGCTTTTTACAATGCAGTCGGTCTGCCGGTGCCTGCAAGTCTTGCATCTGGGGCGGGAGCAGCTGGCTATGACTGGTTGCTTTGAAGGCCCTGTTTTAGCATGGACTAAAATATCTTTTAGATTCCTGTTTCTCCGGTAGGTAACCCTTGGGGCTTCCGGGAAAGTCTTTCTAAGTCGGTCGTTACTGGCTAGAATGGGGTAGAACTTGCGCAGTATATTGTTTACGTTTGGGAGGGCGTTTGAAAATTTAGTTATTAGGGCAGGTGGCCTGGCGCTTTCGTTTTGTCCGACTATTTCGTTTTGTCCTGGCGCTTTCGTTTTATCACCCGACTATTCACATCCGACTATTAAATTCTCCTGCCAGTATTCTGAAAAAGAAGTGAACTTCCTAGATACTACCGTCATTTTAGACAACGGTAAACTTAAAACCACGCTTTTTAGAAAACCAACTGACAGGCAGCAGTACCTAGACTATAAAAGCCATCACCCGAGACACTGCAAGCAAGGGATCTTTGTAGGACAAGCCACCAGGCTTAGAAGAGTATCCAGTGATGACATTGACTACGTAGAGCACCTTGATGAACTAAAGTCCACCCTTATTAACAGGACTCACCCCAAAAGCTCGCTCGATCAGGCGTACCAACGTGCATCTAATTTCAAAAGGGATGACGTGGTCAACAAACAGCGACAAAGCGAAATCGCCAGGCCGCCTGCCCTAATAACTAAATTTTCAAACGCCCTCCCAAACGTAAACAATATACTGCGCAAGTACTACCCCATTTTAGCCAGTAACGACCGACTTAGAAAGACTTTCCCGGAAGCCCCAAGGGTTACCTACCGGAGAAACAGGAATCTAAAAGATATTTTAGTGCATGCTAAAACAGGGCCTTCAAAGCAACCAGTCATAGCCAGCTGCTCCCGCCCCAGATGCAAGACTTGCAGGCACCGGCAGACCGACTGCATTGTAAAAAGCACAGCCAGTAATTATGTCCACAAGATTAATTCAAGTTTTACGTGCACTTCATCCAACATTGTGTATATGTTGGAATGCTTAATGTGCCACAAACAGTATATAGGCGAAACGAGTCAACCTATGAGCCTACGTCTTAATGGTCACCGGGCAGATACTCTTAGCAAATCCTCCATAGCTGTAGCGCAGCATTTCAACCAACCAGGCCACAATTTTGATGACCTTAAGTTGTATATACTTAAGTCAAACGTCAGGTCTCCTAGGGACGAGAAATACCGAGAATCCTATTTAATTCACATATTCAACTCCATGGAACCTACTTGAATTAATGCGTCTAGGGGCAACTTGGAATCCTTGCGATATTCACCGGGAATACAGAAATAGGCAATGTCTTGCGTATACCTTATCCAAAGACTATTACCGCTCCCTCTGGTCCTTACCTGGTCACCTAATTTCTTTTTTTTTTCATTCCTTAGCGTCTAGCTTAATACTCGACCGCATCCCTCCAACCTTTGCTTTTGGAATTCCATTTTATTTATTTATTTCTCTCTTTTTTTACTCCGCGTGGTCTTGTGCCCCGTACGTCACTCTAACTTTATCTTTTCGTTTTTGAGTTTCAGGACAGGCATCTTCCAGGAATGTTGCCGTGGGTGACACGTGCCATTTGAGTTGCCGAGTTATTGCTTTTTCTTTTGTGGGTGGGTTTGAGTGGTTTCCCTCCCTGTTTCTTTTAGGGAAATAACTAGGTCAAGGAAGACCTAGTTATTTCCCCCCTTCTCTATCTTTTCTTTTGACCTGAGGCTTGCAGATAGTTTCTGATAAGGACCCCCCACTCTCACCGCCTGGTCTGCTTCCGGAGGTTCTGAGAACCTTTCCGTATGCCCCGCGGCGGGTCATCAAACACCCTCTCATCCTTTCTCTCCAAAAATTCCCCGAATATCAACCACCGGCTGACTTCCCTGTGACCTACTTCACGGCTTAAACCATACAACCTTCTTTGCCCCTCAATATCTCCCCCGACATACTCCCAAACCAATCAACCAATCCGCTTTCTAAATTTCACTTCCTTTTTTCCTTTTCCCCTCTCACCTGGGGACCTACCCCTATATAAAGCGTGCCAGCCAGGCGAGAGATTGCCCTGACGAAAGCAAGTCTCTTAGCTGAAACGTTGGCAACAATCGTGCTTTTACCTTGTTCAAAGTTTTCATTTCTTACATACATACACACACACATACATACATACATACACACATACATACATACATACATACATACATACATACATACATACATACATACATACATACATACATCTTGATTACATGTTAGGGGGAACACGGGCCATACTGTTTTTCAAGTCTCATGGACAAAGTGTTACGGGGGTTCGACGACTTTGCGTTGCCCTATTTAGACGACGTGACTATCTATTCCGCCTCGTGGCCGGAGCATCTGGAACCCCTGCGCTCCGTGCTTTCACGATCAAGGCACCTAAATGCCAAATGGCGCGCGCTGAAGTCACTTACCTTGGTCACGTTATAGGTAGGGGTCATCGCCGACCTTCTGAAGTTAAGGTAGCGGCAATCTGAGACTTCCCGCAGGCCCGAACCAAGACAGACATTCGGTCGTTCTTGGGAATCGCAGGTTACTATCAGATGTACATTCCGAGGTACTCTGAGCTGGCTAGCCCTCTAACCGATGCGCTTCGAAAAAAACGAACCGCTAACAGTCGCGTGGGACGAAACAAAAGAGCAGGCGTTCGCCGACCTGAAAAATGCTCCAACTAGCCACCCTGCACTGAACTCGCCAGACTACTCAAAGCCCTTCGTGGTCCAGTGTGATGCTAGTGACCGTGAAATGGGCGTAGTTTTGTGTCAGAAAGCTGACGACAATGTGGAGCACCAAGTATTGTACGCAAGTCGTAAGCTGACGATTTGTGAAGAAGCGTACAGCGCCTCCGAAAAGGAGTGTGCTTGTCTCGTCTGGGCGGTGCAAAAACTGGCCTGTTACCTCGCCGGCTCGAAGTTTATAGTAGAGACCGGCCACTGCCCTCTCACGTGGCTGCACACGATGTCCTCCAAGAACGGTCGCCTCCTACGCTGGAGTCTGGCTCTGCAGCAGTATACGTTTGAAGTGCGGTACAAAAAGGGGAAACTGAATGGCAATGCTGACGGCTTAAGTCGGAGTCCTAAAGGCAGGAAGTGGCTTGTAGACGCCTTACTTTCTCAATTTCATTGTTTTTCCTGAAGCAGGTTTCGCCCTTTACGATAGCATTTCTTTTTGTGTGGGACATTTCCAATCACGTGAAATGTCACCTTTCAAGTTTGTGCACTTGTCTAAAGTACTGCTGGGCTAAAATATAACTAGAGTAGTTAGTTATCAGCGTATTTTTTCACAACTAAAGCCTGGTAGAGCTTCAGTGTAGATTTGTCTTCGCTCTTGCAGGCGATGCGGTTGTGTCTTCCTGTGTACTTGCCTGACCAATCCAGAGACGTTCTTAACGAGCCACTATTCGTTCAGTGATCGGCCCGGTGAAGCTCCAGCACGGTGTCGTACAGCCCAGGCCTGGAGTCGAGCGTCTGCCGAGCACTTCACTTCGAAAGCATCCCTCCGGACAACGGTTGAAGACCCTTATCCATCGGGATCTCGGACCCCCGGCGGAGAAGCTGTTATGAATCGGCCCGCCGCCGTACTTTCCCGCATCACTACTTGGCTGTGCGGCAAAGCCACTCCGTGCGCCTTTGAAACAGGCCCCATCGTGTCGGTGACTCTTACTTTCAAGCCTCGACAAGCCCGGGTCAGACGCTTCGCTATCGGCGCGATCAACATTCGATGGCGTGCCGACGCAACAGGCCCAGACCTGCCCCAAGGACACAGCGGCCCCGCGATCGCAGCGGAGTCCTCCTCTCTCCCCTCTCTCGGACTCAACGTGCGCCGATACTACCGACCGCTCACGAACTCTGGAAAGAGTGTTGTGTGTGTCTGTGACGTTCGTGCACAATCTAGAGGGAACGCTGTTTTGACCACTGCGCTTTTGGGTGTAAATACGAGGCCCCGCAAGCGCTGTGACCCATTCCTGTTTGAGCAGCGAATCACCGCTGTCGCTCTGCTCGAGTCCTGTATTGCAACCTCGCCCGTCGGGGCGTTGTTCTTTGGCTTCGCTCGCCTCTCGCTATGAAGTAAATAGTTACGTTAGCCTACGGCTTCTGGACTTATTCACGGCTGCAACAGCGGCTGGCCGCTCGCATCAAACCACGCTGCCACACGTATGCCGGAGGCGACAGAGCTCGGCTCGGCTCGGCCCTCCCGGTCGCAACACCACCCGAACATGCACTCCCCACACCCTTGCCTTCTCGCGACTTTCTATCACACTTCTCATCCTAGCATTTTCCCCCTCTCCACTTTCCAGCGCCGAGTTTTGAGCGACGCCAGGTACCGATGGAACTGAGCCTTAAAGGCCAAAAGGCCAACTGCACTCAAATTTCACCTCGGCCAAATTCACTGTGAACGTGTAGTACTATCTTGATCAAAGTTAGGGTGAACACGGGAGCGCGTGTCATTCCGTCCGCCGCACGTTCCACGCCGAGTTTTGAGCAGCACAGGCTACCGATGGAACTAGCTATACATAGCCATACATACCAACTGAAACATACATACATACTGTGAGCATAGGGACGCTATTGCCGGACATTATGTCCAAACGCAGCATAACCATCATCGCTTGCATTGTGGACACTAAGGGGTGTGTTTCCCGTTTAGTCATGTCTGTGCACCCATCGCCATTATCATCTGTAAATGATCATCATCATCCCCTCGCTTCGACTGCGGACGAACGTCTGGGCTCGGCGACCGAATAAAGGCCTTCTTGCGAAACGCCGTTCTCATCATACATACATTACATCATACTACACATACATACATACATACATACATACATACATACAAACTTGATTACAGTTAGGGGGAACACGGAATCGTGTGTCATTCCATTCGGGGGAGCCGCCTGTCGGCGTTCCGGGTAACTTCGCACGCATGCGCAGTTCGTTTGCAACGAGGCTATGTGATGCGCGTGCCAAGCTACCCGGAACGGCGCCAGGCGGTTCCCGCACACGGAATGACACGCGCTCCCGTGTTCACCTTAACTGTAATCAAGAAAGTGCCTACCACGAAACCGACTGGGACATAACAGGTAGACCAGTGAAACGCGTTGCCAATAAGTTATAAACGTTCAAAATAGCTCCGTCGCAGGTGATGCGGCACCTGCCGGCGAAACGTGCAAACCGCTATAAAGTGGAAAGGCAATGAGGCCGGCCGAGTGCGTTTTCCTTCGGCCAGCCACGACAACTGGTCGAGCTCCGATGGGCGCTTTCCTCTTATAGGCTGCTGCGAGTGGGAAACGTTGCGTGCAGGTAGCCTCCAGCAGGCCGGCCGCTTGCGGCCGCTCGGTTGCCGGCTGGGCCAATTGCAACGTCACATGTAATGGCTGCGCTCTTCTCAGTTTCTGTTTCAAGATGGCCGATTTTCGACTGCCGTTTGCGCCGTAGATACGCGTATTTGAGCTGTCATATTTTGCATCCTGAAGTCTTTTTAGGCAGACTACGAAAATAAGGTTGTCAAGAGGTGGTAATTTTGAGTTAAGTTGGCCTTTAAACTACTCCGCTGTTGAAAACAACGACGACAGATACAAGCTAGCTCAACCACTCGAAGTGCAAATTTCTCGAGCTTCATCAATTGGCACACATTTTTAGGGTTGGTTTTTCTGCATGACACTGATGCTGCACAGGAAAGCCGAGCATGCGTGAACCATTCACAACCAGTGTCGGGCTGACGCTGGCGGATGTTAGGAAAAGTAAAGCGCTGTTCACTCATGAAATTTGTAGGAAAAAAAAATCTGTAGGCAGTAAATGGTATGAGGGAGGGATGAGTAGTTGCTGCCAGTCTAAGCTTGCAGTGAGTAGCCCTTGCAATGAGTACTGTTCCCTGCGGTACATATTGAGTAGGCCCAATGTGCCGCCATAGGGTTTTTGTTGCCAGGGTTTCCGCCGCTGGCTCCACTATCGCGATAAACTGATTCGTGCATTAGACAGAGCTTCATTGTTATTTCGTTTCACAAGCTATGGAATACGAAGCTTTCCGTACTGCTTCTGTCTACCGCACCTTAGGTTAGGCCTGATGGAGGGCCTTATCGTTTTCCTCATCATCTTCTTCGGAAGCAAAAGTGCCTGCGGGGTATTCCTGCCAGCGAATCCGCCGCTGCTACCGCTTACGTCTGCAACATTGTTATTGCGGCGTGCCGGTAGAGACATTGGGATTTTTCAGCACACAAAGCCGGCATAGCCAACCAAAGAGCATTCGGAAAGTGCACATGAATGCACGCGTATGCCGCCCGTGAGTGTTCTTGCTGAAAGCAAACAAAACATGGAGGACGGACGTGTAAAGGAGCAGGTTTTTCAAATCCAGTGGAAGTTGAAGTATGCGGCGGTGACTCCTCAAAGATCTGGGATTCTTTAATAAAAAAAATTAAGCCGTTCCTCTCAACGCGATGGCTGCCGGATGTGCAGAGCAGTGATTCGCCATAATGGGCTGTAGCGCCGTTCCGTTATCCGCTCAGTGCTGCCACCCAATGCAATTCAAATTTCCCGCCTCCGCAGTGCTCGCGCGCTTCCTGTCGGAAACAGCGCCAGTGGTAGTTCTGTTCTTTTAAGTGCGAATGCACTTTATAAGCGACCCCAAACCTTCCACCGCCGGCGGCGGGCGGCGGCGGCCGGCGTCCGCAGTCCTCCTCTCCCTAGCAACGGCGTGGAGCGGAGAGGAGCGTCGGTAGCAACGGCGCGGTGACGTCACTTCACCACGTGACCGCGCTCGCTCCGCCTCCTCGCCGTGGCTGCGCGGGTGCGCGCCGCTCCCCGCACCGCTCCTCGCGCCGTGACGTCATGGTATGACGTCACAGCGCGCCTCCTCTCCCCAGCAGCTGCCGCGCGCCTCTCTCTCCACCGTGACGTCACACTCTCTCCTCTCCTCCTCGCTCGGCTGCAGCTGCCGTGCGCCGCTGTCCCTCTCCCCTTGCGCTCGCCTCCTCTCTCAGCCACCTGGCTCGGCGCGCTCGGCGCGGCGTACCCCCCTATATATGCAGCGATAAACTGCCAGACCTCCGCGGGTCGGCTCGCGCGCGCTCACGGGCGAATGCCAACGGATTTTAACTTTACTCCCCCTCATAGCATCACCCCGTGCATTCGCACTTAACCATGTTCACCCTCGGGGAAATGCTTGGGAGTTTTTTGTGCTTGCTTTTCCTCCTGCACGTGGCGGCGTTGCACTGCCACTTTTTTTCGCTTGCTATCGTAACAACCAACCCAACGAGCGTTCCTAAGTAAATGAACGCTGGCGCGGCCGGTCAATTACGTATATTTTGCCTCAAATGTACCTACAGTTTTCGCTGCGCTAAACAAGGGGCGTCTATAATAATCGTCTATAATAAATGATTGGAAGTTTAATGTGTGTGGGTTCGGGCTGCTACCGGCAATCTGCAAACTTTCAGTGAGGCTTTCGACTCGCTCGGCATACTACGTAATTGCCACTGTCGAATTTTCTAGACAGAAAGCCACCGTCACCCTAAATCAAGGCAAGAGGGTGCACATGCAAGTGCTCACCAACTGCCTTTGGGGCTGCCTTGCTCAAAACGTAGCAGTCATCAAAGCAGTGGAAATTTATCCCTACTCTCTTGAACTCCTCATATCCACACGGAGTGCCATCAAAGGAATAATCAATAACACCCTTATCCTAAATATACAGACCGCTGTTAACATTCTTACCCAGTCCTGAGAAATATCCCTTCGCCTGAATGGTTCTTGGCACATGAGGAGATATGAGGCAATGAGGGGGCTCATGCATAGAGTTTCATACAATAATAACTAGAGGGGAAATTGGCGCTAGTGTCAGCGCCAACTCCAAGGCAACGCTTACGCTCCGATGGGAATGATGGGTACTAATAAATTGCGCCGTGTGTGTCGGTCCTCACTTCGTCCGTGTCCCCTTTTTAGCGCAATTAATTTATTTAGCGATGGAGTACCAACGTGCCCAGGGCGCTACCATTATTAATGGTGGGTATAGTTCTGGAACCGGCTGGCGTAGGATTCGAAGCGGGCCTATGGCTGCGCAAATTGTTTTTTTTTTTTTTTGACAAAAAAAACTGTTATTGCCCGGTTCGCTGTTAACAAATTACATGGCGAACGAAGAAGTTAGTAACCAAAAACTGGTTTTGCACGAAATAAAAGGGCGCGTATAAAATAAAAAGCAGACGCGGAGTCGAAGAGGTTTGCGGACTAGGTTTGCTACTTGTCGCCAACTACAGCGGGAGGCGGACTTCTTCAAAAACTATTTGTAGAAGTTTCGGCGCTGGTAGTTTTTAATATAAAGAAAATATTTGTGCTAATAGAAAAAAGAAACCCATTACCTTTGGAGAAATTATTCTAGCCTGAATTAAGTCAACAAGCTGCGGTCCTATCATTCGCCGGTACTGCTTGTCTACGCCGTAGGAACAGGCGTTCGCACGAAAAGTGTGCCTATTCCAAACAGTTCGTAACCGTCGTCAGCTTGGAACACTCATTGCCCTTCCGAACGAAAAGCGCCGCAGCTCCTAATTCGCAAGCAACTTCGCCGCACACAGCGCCGTCATTTGTGTTTTCGTGATCGCTGTGTCGACTATGTTTTGGTAACTCACCCAATTCGCAACTATCGTTATAAAACATTTCCATTCAGCGCGGCGTCAGTGCGCGTGCGGCATTCAGTTCAAGGAGAAACGCATTTTTGAACGCTTTTTACAACACAGGCAAATGCGTTCATGCAAGTCCAAAACGAAAACGAAACTGGCTGCACAATCTAATCCATAGTACTTTCCGTGAAGCCATTGAGCGCCAATCCGCATCCAGAACTACCCATCACATCCATCGCGGCGGGCGATTGCAGAACCAGATTCCCCACTAGTTGTTATATATGAAACTCTATGGGCTCACGTACCGACTTGCACGCGAGGCATTTCTCTCGCAGAAGCATCAACACTGAAGTGATATGTAAACATTGCATGATTACTTGCGCAAATTGTAGTCCGGAGTCCCCAGGCCATGTTTCGACCACCCTGGGCGCGTTTACGCGATTTTATTTAGTAGAAAAATTAATTCGAAAATGCTGTCCTCCTCTCTTTACGCTCGCCCATTTTCTGCGGCGTTTTTGTGTGACGTCGCGAGGAGCCGAGCTCGCAATTGGCTGCGCTACTGCACGGCTCCCCGGCCTTCAGACAGAGTCAGTCGGCCCAGCGTTTCGTCCGCCGGCCGCCGACGGGTCGTCGCAATTCGTTCGCTCAGTTGAAACGAAGCCAGGACACGTTTTTGAATGGAAGAATGTGCCTTTCTTTACTTGGTTAGTTTGTACACTGTATCTAGCTCCAAGTAAAGGTCGCTTCACTCAAGCGCTGCACAAGCGCACATGCGACGCTTCGCTGACTGGTCCGCCAGTATAAGGCCTCTTGAAATAAGGCCTCTTGAAGGCGGGAGAAGAGTCAGCGAAGTCAATATAGGTACTAAGGAAATAAAATCAACTGATATTTTTACCGTACAGCGTAAAACTAGGGTGCGGGAAGCACTTTTTTGCGCTGGGCGAACAAGCACAGCGGTCAGCAGCACGACTACGCATCTGCGAACGCTTTTCCGTCTACGAAATGCAATTGCTAGACGTGAGCTATTGTGGAAACTCGGGCGACGCTTACTTCACGAGCGCAATACAACGAATAGTCACCTAAACTGCTTGAAATGCCAAAACTAAATAAAAGTGTAAACTGGTTGTACAATATATACCCTATATTACCAAGGCCACCAGAGTCTGCCGCGTGGCCTAGAAGAAAAAGGTTATCTCGACGCATTGGCTCACTACGCGAACACCAAATGAAGGTTGCAAAAATCTTGTGAAAAGCCTGGATCCTGAGTCGTGAGCAATGTAACACCTGTAGGACATAAAGAAGTCGGGTCACAAGGAACGTGTTACACGCCCGAGCACGAGAAAAGATCGACAGCTGCCGTCCCCGCCAGTCATTCACTTGGCGCTGTAGCTTCACCGCCTGCTCCGACCAATGCGAGTCAGTATTGCGAAACTGCGAGAGGGGTACTCCTAAGTTAGGTCTCTATTCCAATTGATTCCGGCGAAACAATCGGGTGTGGTTCCCCATTCTCCTAACCAAAATCCGCAGCTTTTCTCGAAATTCAGGGCCGCACCTGAAACCTCGCAAAATTCTTGTGTAATGGCAAGAGCATTCTCCACACTGGCCTTGTCAGTACAAAAATAAAGCGACATCATCGGCATATGCTAAAATTTTCACTTCGAAGGACGATAGCGTGAACCCTCTAACATTAATGTCCTCTGTTATGCGCATGCACAATGGTTCCAGATATAAGCAAAACAGGAGTGGTGATAATGGGCACCCTTGACGAACCTTTTTCTTCCGGTTGTGCGAGGGGGACTTGGGCTTGTTCATCTGTTTCTTTGGCAGCTTCTTTCTCGTTTATTCTACTTTCGAGATGTTCAACATCCTTTTTTTGAAAGCTGTACTGCAAATACGTCTTGCACATTTTCTCCCTGATATTGGGGTGTCTTCGCTGTCTGTGGACGCAGCCCGAAGCCCGCGAGGTTTCCTCAAAGAAGTGGTTGACACAATTCGCTTCTTACAGGCTCGGTTTAGCCTTGAGTACACATTTACTGCTACGCGCAAGTCTATTTCTGATGCCCTGGTTTCTGGGCTTTTTCCCACACCTTTATATCGTGTTCTGTACCTACAGTGTCCGTACCAGGATGTCCGCAATAGAGTGTGTAAAATGTGTGTTCCGCCAGGTGTTAAAACATTTTTCTTTAAATTACACACTGGCACGCTCCCTGTTAAAACTTGGATGAAAGATCGGGGTCTGTTTATAGCTTGGTCGACAGACTGTCGGCTCTGTACTCGACCAGAGACAATTGATCACTGCTTTGTAGACTGCAGATATGCTGTCTTTTTCTGGGACATTCTACAGCGAACGCTCAAAAAAGACATGGATATTACGCCTTTCTCTATCCGATTTTTGCCATTCGACTATCCTGGTGAGCCACCTTATCACATGTTCGTGTTGATTGGTTTGTACATTCTGTGGCGATGCCGCTTATGTGATAGGCATGCTGAGCCACCAAGATCAACTAAGTCTTATTTCCGAGAAACTGTGGCATTTGTACATAGTGTGTATAGTTCGCTTGACCAACCACTTGACTGGTTCCCTCTTTTGAACGCTTGTGTGTGTTTGCCTGAATTTTGATGTATATTTGCTTCTCATAACTTCGGGGTATTCTTTTGTTTGCTTGTATTCGTCGTACTGCAACGTCTGAGCGTATTGTCCCATGTAATAAAGAAAAAAAAAAAAGCCGCGTGGCCTAGTGGTCTGGGGTGCTAGGTATGTTACCGCAAGCATTTTGCAAGTCACGAGGTCGAATCCCCGCGGGTACGTGCTTTTTTTTTTGTAAGTTAACTTTTTCGTTTTCCACCGATGTTTTCTACATTGAGTTCACCTTTTTTTGGGCCGCAACGTTCATGGCTACACGAACTAGTTCACAGAACGCGCGCAGGCTGGCACTGGCCCGCTAGCGAGTTCTCGTTGGCGTGCTGTTGCCATAAGCACCGACTGCTTGCAGGCAGTGGGCACAGGCCAGAATGAACAGACCCTTGGCCTGGTGCGAACACGCTTTTACGATACAGGCATCAGGGAGGCAAGCTCGAAATATGGGGGAAAAGCGCATGACATTTGGGCGTCTACTGGTACGCGGAGGACGTTCATGCACTGCGTAGGTCTCGGCTAGTGAATGCTACGATTCCAAGCCGTCCTGGGAGGCTTATCTTTGTGCATTTTTACAGCTGACAACATGGCAGAAGCGCGGTACGATGATTACTGAGTTATTGAGAATGCCCATCCAACAACGCCACCGGTTGTGTTTTACAAAACCGAAACCGAAACTTGTTTGGTTGCTCACCTTGGGCATCGTCCAATCACGGTGCCCGCTCTTCCCAACGTCACAGCTTTAGTTGGTGCGGCCGCCGCAAACCGCGCATGGTAGTTTTTCTTCTTTCACGCTTTGTAAAATAATTACCGATTTGTCAACCGGATAAACGATGAAAAGTGTGCTAATTTGAGCCAGTCTACGCAGTGCAAGCAAAAACGGGAGCTTGACAAATTCACTTCAGTGTCCCTTTAACACCATCTACAGGAGATCATGCATTGTGTCACCAGGATGCGGATAATGCGATTCATCAGACTAAAACTGTTCCAACGACTTCTCAGTAATAGCATTTTGTACATCGATTCATCTTTCAAGGAGTAAGAGATTATGCTGAAGGTAAGAGTGTGGGCTAAAGTAATATGGCGACATGGGGGTAAATAGACCCCGAATCAGGGAAGCAACTATGCGACAATAAAAAAATGTGCCCACCACGTGTAGTCGGCACTTAAAGGGACCCAGAAAAGCTTTGTGGAGGTGGAAATCAAATGCATTCAGGTGGTAGAACACATAACGGGGGATTTTTGAGCCAAGTGTGAGCCCCATACGTTGTACGGATAATTTGTAAACAATTTTTGAAGATCGCCTTTCTTAGCCGATGAGCGCGACGCCGCAGCGAGCCGACCGCGGCTGACGCAACGCCGGTCGCGGCTGACGCAACGGCGAGGCGCCCGCTTGATTCGGCCGATCGTCGGCCACCGGCAACGTCCCTGCCATCGGCTTCCGGCTGCTCTTCCTCCTTCCTGCGCGATCCCGAGGCAAAAGCGGGTCCGCAGCGATTGACGCGTGCTTAGGCGCAGGAATGTAGCTAGCGGAGAACGGAAGTCGAGTGTCGCGATGTCACATGGCTATTCCCAGTGTTTCCAGCTGCTTTGAAAGAAGCAGAAAGGGAGGAGGAATCGATCGGCAAGGGGGGAGAGGTGCACTTAATTTCTTCTCGCGCAGCTAATACTGAATGTACACCAATAATTCCAACGGCATTGCATCTCTACATTTGTACTACGCGACAATACAGGCCTTTTGTAACATTTACAAAAGGCTTTTCTGGGTCCCTTTAAACAAGGTAATGTGGAAATTAACGTTCAGTTGGTCAGGTATGAGAACTGATGGCATTTCTTTGCAGAAAAAGTAAGGGCAACACAGAACTGCGGAAGTGTTGCAGTTCTGGTTATTCCCAACCGTAGGAATCGTCATGTGGTACCGTGCACGTGAGTATACAGTGGTGTACAAATTTTATCAACAAAGGCGCGAACTGCTTTTAGTTTCCGTAAGCTTTGCTAGCCCTGTCCTATTCTGGTGAGCTGCCTGTGGCTTATCAAGACAGCAAGAGGTTCAAGGTAAAATTAAGCCTAGCTAGTTAATTTCCTAGTTGAAGCATTTTTGAAAACAAAGTTCAAGATTTTGTTAACATACAAGAGTACAACCTCAAATCTTCATTTTGTAAGATAAGACACGGGTGTATGTTCTGTCACCAGGTGCTAATTCCACAATGGCGCCCACGACATTCCAGTATTCTGTGTCAATCGACTTGAGCAAGATCGAGCATATTAGAGAGTTTTAGCAGTCCGTCCGTTCCGTCGCGTACGTAGCTAGCGCGTTGACCGGGACCCGTCTGGGCACTTGGGCATTCGTCACGGTAGGGAGATTAGTTCCGCCGGCCTGCCTTCGCCATGTACGCGCCTCCTCGCCCTTCCTCCTCGCCCTTCCGCGCGCGCAGGCGCAGACCGGTCCCGGTAAACCCGGTAACAACGAAACGAACGGAACGGACGGACTGTAAAACTCTCTATTATCTCCCACAATTCTAGCTGGGGAGAAGCCTGTAGTTTGAATTGAGACGACTGTGCCCTGCCTAGTCAGGCAGGAGTACTGACACGAACTTCTCGTGTTACGTTTTTTTTTTCTCGCTGCTATGGGTGCCTACCAGCCCACTAATCATAGTATATGGCACATTATATGGTCGATTGCAGCGTAATAATTATTTAGAGCCCCCTTTACTCGTGTCAGCTTCGGTTTCGACGAAATGAACGAGACGGCCGCACTGACAGGACGGCGCTCATTATGTCGCTGTTCTCGTCGCACCACGGCCGGTCTGCACGCGCGCGCGCCCTTGCGTCCACACAGGCCGTGGACCATGGAGGATAGAAGAGCTTACGAGAGGCACCGGCGGTCATCGGCGCATTGGAAGAAGTGTTAGGAGAAGAAGGAAGTCACGTGTTATTTTTTTTTTCACGCTCATCGAGATGTAATAAGGTGTAATAAGCTACCGCGCGCCGTTCTTCGCTCTACCAATGTACCAGGGGTGTAGGCCTTTGTCAGGTCTGGAAAAAGACTTTACCAGCGCCCTCGCGTCACTGCTTCCTCTACAAGTGTGTGGTGCTAAATAAACTTCAAACTTGAAACTTGAGTGTCCTAGAAATGGCGCCGAAGGCCGGGTCACCGAGGCCCGACGTCACTGCGCGGCCCGGCTAATAGCCAATGGTCGGCAGGAAGAGACGAAGCACACGGCAGTGGAGCGAGCGATGGCGGAGAAGCTAGCGTGTACGGGCGAAACACCAGCAAAATGTGGCGATCTCCAAAAAAATTAGCAGTGGCTTAGCTCGGCTATGCCAGGATGTACGTAGCGTGATCTAAGGTTCAGCTGGTTATTCTTAGGTGTCCTGGTTGTCTAGGATTAGCTGATTATCATGCTTACTGCTGCTAAAACGGTTTCTAATCCAATCCAATCCAATCCAATCCAATCCAATCCAATCCACTCCAGTCCAGTGCAGTCCAGTCCAGTCCAGTCCAGTCCAGTCAAGTCAAGTCAAGTCAAGTCAAGCCAAGTCCAGTCCAGTGCAGTCACTGCTCCTCGCGCATGGGCAGCACGGCTTTCCAGGAGCCACGCGAAACGGCTATCAAGTGGCTCCGGCGCACCGTCAGACCTGGCTACTGCGCAACAGAGGCTCACAGCTGGGCACGCGCTGGCGCCAGTGCGTCTGCCGCGGCTATGACGCCACTCCTCTGGAATGCGCAGACCGGCGAATGTGCAGACCCAATTCTCTACACACCCGTACTCCAATTGGATTGGATTTCCAATACAATCGAATTTAATCAAATCCAATACAAAACAATCACATCCATATCCAATACAATCCAATGCTCCTCGCGCTTGCGCAGCACGGCCCTTCAAGGTCCACGCGAAACTGCTCAACCTCGGCCAGTGTAGCTTACGCTACAAAATGGCTCTCCCGGCGTCAGTACACGTGACGTGACACCAGGGCCTCTCCTAAGCTTTTATTTACTCATTGCCGCGGCCGCATGCACCCGGGAAGCATGACGTCAGTCCCAAAACTGTGACGGCATGCGCAAGGCGGAGCAGCGGGAAACAACAGCATCCAGCACCGTGGCTACTTCACGGGAACCCCGATGTATGCAGCTTGAGGCGAGGCGCTCAACGCGTCATGCTAATGCCGCTTCCCAAATAGTATCCGTGCTAAGCATACTGGTGCACGAAAATATTAAAATAGATTTGGTATATGTTACACTGTACGGTTACGGTTGAAACTTCCTGGGAGATATCTCAATATGCAAAGAAAGATTTTTACATATATAGCTAACCCATCTTCGAAATTTCGTGTCCGTACTCCTTTAAGCTTTGAAGAAGACACCAGAGCGCTTAATTCTCAATTGTGCAGTAAGTTATGCTCTGGAAGAGAACACACTGGCTGCATAGGTCTGGTCCATCCGGGACAGTCTGTTAGACCTATGCAGCCAGTGTGTTCTCTTCCAATGCATAACTTACTGAACAATCTATAAGAAAGATGCGACACAGGCCGTGTGTATTAAATATTGTACATATTATACGAACTTCTCGTCAGAGTCTGCATCCACATGGCAATATTGTACAGCACGAAGGAAACAACGACATCATTGGAACTGCCTTGGTCCAAATAAAGCAGTCACACTGGCTTGCCCTTGTCCTGATATTCTTCATTTTCCTTTCTTCGTATCAGCCACTGCCTGCAAGAAAAGCGAGAAAAAAGCAATGCAACTAAAGTATTTCTTAAAAATTTAGGAAAATGATAAGTGCACATATATAAGCCTTTGCGACTGCATATGCAAAAAAAGAACAAAAATCTTGTAACTTATTTCTACGCCATGCTTGAGTCATGTGCAGTTGATTCAACAATTCTGGCACAATGTAAACACCTATGATCTTGGTAATTAAACTCTCCCCTGTTCGTCATCAGTCTGGATGTGCAACACAGACTTGTATGTATGCTAAAGTTACAACACCGAGAAGGAAAATATCGACGAAAGGGGCAACAGCATGAGATGTAAGATCGCGAGCAATGCCAACTATGGGGAGTATAATGGCTAATTCGAAACTGTGTGGACTCGTAATGCTGTAACGTGAAAAGAAATGTGACAACTGTATTCCCACAAATAGCTTCACTAAAGCAATATTAGCCCCAAACTAAACTTTTTGCACCCAATTATGCAATTCATGCTGTTATGTTCGGATCATGACCGTTCGGATAAGCCATCAAGCATCCAGGGGTTGAAGGCTGTTGCATGAATTGCAGCGCATTTATGGAGGGAATTTATGCAGTGCATTGCCCCCTACCGTGCGATGTTTTGACCAAGCTTCTGGCCAGAGTGAATCGCGGCACATCTAAGCCTACATGCCTGTGCACGTGCCTCTGGAATCGATGCATGAATTAGTGCAAATACGAATTTCGCGCAATGTATACGCGTGTACTGAACCTGTGGGGGTTCCGGAAACGCGCATTTGTGCAAGCTGAAAATTTTTCGCAGTATACAACTCCGCAACAAAATCCCAATCAACTGGATTCCCCTGCCCTACGTTCTCTCACTGCACATTACTCTATTGAATGTTTCCTTCATTATCGGAGTAATGCTGTAGTGCTAGGTCTAGGACACCAACTAGGTCTAGGACATAACTTAGGTCTAGGACACCAACAGGCTACGGGGTGCCCAAGCCCACAAACATCCCCTAATTCCGACAGCCTCTTATCCCACTTAGCTTAGACTTTTCCTGTCCAGATAAAAGTTTTCTCTATCCCACTCTCGAATGTTCTCTATCTCACTTTGGAAATCTCAATGTCAATCAATGGAGCACGATTGAGTTAGACAAACCTGGTCGCACAAGAGAAGGAAAAAAATAGCCGCGAGACATTCTTAGCCAATTTCTTTCAAAGCTAAGAATGTATTTCAACAGCCGCGGTGACAAAATTAATTGTCATATAGTGTGTGGTCCGGCTTTGGGGAGTGGTCTGAAGCCGCTCGTCACCTGTCGAATCCTTTCGTGCTCGTCAAATAGCAGGTGGTACTCCCTGTGCAGATTCTGGGCGTGCTCCTTCAGGACGTCGCGGTCCGAGATCAGGTGGTGCACGGCTGCGGGTATACAAAAAGTTTAATTGTTTAATTTGTTGTCTGAGTGTCTGAATCAGAGTGTCTGAATTTCCGTTTGGGTAGTGTGAGAATGAAGCTCGGACGTAGCCGGTCTGTCTGCGCGGTCGAGATACCTTCGTGGGTCTTTTCCAGTTGAGTCTTCAGCTCCTTGAGTTCCTTCTCGAGTGCAGCCACCTTGGCGTTGCCCTCGTTATTCTGCTTGGCATTTTCGCCGCTCATCTGTGGTGCGAAGAACAGCATTGAAGAATGCTCCCGCAGCGCTCACGCCATGATACAGGATGTCAGTTTGAAGGCATCAGAAAAGGTATATGACAATCAGGGCAAGCAAGCCGGAAGGCATAGAAGTCCGTTTTTTATGAGAAAGAGAAATACCGAGGCAGTGATTTCACATTATGAAGTTCAAAGACTGAGTTGTAAGAGGCAATGTACGGTCTCAATTTTTTTAGGCCATGCCAAAGGTTCATAGCTCACAAAAATTCAACGTGCAAGCTTACCTCTCGAGCGAGGTGGAAACGTTTTATGGCAGAAATCTGGAGAAAACACCTTTCTTCTTACTGTCATGAAATAGTTAGGTCACATCTGAACGCTAAGCTTTTGCTTTGAATTCTTTGTGGGCCAGAAATTTTTGGCGTGGCCTAGAAAATTTTGACAGAGACTGTACATATTAGTCTAGTGAATTACGCACGTTCATTTCACCTGTACCATTATTTCAGACTGTTTAAAGCTATTTTATTTACATTAAAAGAAGGCATAAAAGCTTCATCAGAAAGAAAGGTGACACAGTGTGGTTTAATCGGGACTGTTAAGCAACCAACCTTCAGGAGAGACTGAGCAGCTTCGGTAGCAGACTGAGCTTGCTTAAGGGCAGCCTCGTTGCCTGCAAGGAGGACGGCCTGAGTGCGGATTAGAGTCACCAGTTTGCGGATTATCCTGAAACGCAAGTAAGGTAACGTCAGCTCTGCTGTTAGTGTGCTGCACTTGTCCGCAATAGTAAATGCTTACAAACATTCACTATAGTAGCCGATACTTGTCATCACATCTTACCAATTCCTTTGGGGAGGGATTTCGCCCGGATCTTTTTTATATCTTTGGGGACAGTGGGATCGACGCCAATGAAAAAGAATGATTGCAGTCATAGAAACAGCCGAATAAGTTGCTATATCACCATAGCCGCCACTACTTGCGAGAAATATGCAGTTATACTCACCGACTCCCAAGCTGCATGCCGCAGTTTCCTGATCGGCCGAATATCCGTATTCTAAAATACCTTAATCAACTTCCAGAATGGTCACCTGGGCACGAATCCCTCAAAGAAAATTACTCGGCACATGCTGCTGCCTGCGCCCATACACGCCAGGCCATCTCCGAAGCGGGAGTAAACCTACAAGCTACCCGCCGCGGTGGCTCAGTGGCTAAGGCGTTGCGCTGCTGAGCACGAGGTCGCGGGTTCGATTCCCAGCCGCGGCGGCCACTTTTCTGATGGAGGCGAAAAGCAAAAACGCCCGTGTGTACGAGATTTCGGAGCACGTTAAAGATCCCCAGGTGGTCAAAATTAATCCCGAGCCCTCCGCTGCGGCGCGCCTCATCGCCAGCGTTGCGTCGGCGCGTTAAACCCTGCGGTCAATCAATTAAGCCTACAAGCTGATGACATCCTCAAGCCCATGCCCCTGCGAAAATGCGCCCACATACTCGCCCACTACTGGCACGGGCGCCAACCCACCCATACCTCTTCAGAACCAGCGCTACCATATTCCCACGACTGCAAACAAACTCGTACCCCCACAATGCCCTACTCCATGCCGTGCTGTACCTTACCCTCTACCCCGCCTTTTGCAAACTTTGCGTCCCCCCCCCCCCCCTCCCTGGTACCCTATATCATCTGGACCATTTGGCATAAGAGTGCCAACGAATCCCGTTTTATACTCCTACTTGCCAACCCACATACGAGCCAGCTCCGACTTCTCATCCAAGCGTAGTCTGGTGGAGAGGGCCCGGGTAGCCAGCACAGGCGGGTGTATAGCCAGAAACAACCCGTTCCCGTTTGAACCCGTCCCGTTTGAACCAATTCCCGGAACACCCTTCCCATTTGGCCCGTCTCGTGTGCGCCCGTTCCCAAAACGCCCTTTCCCGTTTCAACCCGCTCCCAAAACACCCTTCCCATTTCAACCCGTATCGTTTCAGCCCATTGGAATTTCTGAAAATATGCGTTACTGTTTTTAAAAGTGTTCCCAAAAATGTTCATCCGAGCAACGGGCCATGCATTACTGTAAATAATTCTACGTAGCAAGTCGTCTGGAATTGAGCATACGACCGATATTTCCGACCGATAAAGTTCGTGAGTGTCTGAGGCCGGTTCTGTGCTCTTGAAGCTTTTTGAAGGAGGAAATGCTCCCGCATCTCCCGTTTGTCAGGATTCTTCACGGAATCAAAAAAAAAAGTTTGTTCCTTCATTCATGACTCTCGTCAGAAAAGAAACAATCGCGCTGAAACAAATTAAATTATGCTCTTGGAAGACTTTTTTTCTCGCACCACTGCTCCTGGCGGCCACCCCGGCGAACTAATCAGTCAGGGATTTCACTGTCAAAAAACCTTTTTTTCGTGCGTAGAAATAAAGCAGTGGCCCTGCAATAGCTCTAATAAATTATTGATTGTACTTTTTAAAAGACCCAACTTCGTTCCCTGCAAGAGCTACGGACGCTACGAACTGGCTGCGACCACGGAAAGGTCCTATTTCGTTAATTCTCGTCTTTTCCTTTTTTTGTGTGTGTGCGTTGCATATAGAAAGAATCGCATGTTCATTCGTAAATAAAACAATTCAATACTTCAAAAAACTGAGATATGCAATCGTCGGGACTAGCACCCACACCGCTGCCGGAGTACGCTTGCGAGCAACAGGTTCCAGACCGTTCGACCAACGCGGAACCACACGGAAGGGTGCGGTTTCAGCTGCAATTCATGAACGCTGTACCGGGTCAGCCGTAACGCAGCAACTTGTGTTTTAATTGGTGCCGCGGACCATTGCAATAAGGTTGCAGGTTAACAGGGCGTCTCCATACTTTGGCTCCGCCAGCCCTAACGCTTTTTTTACGGTGTAATACGTTTGACGCAACTTCAATTTAATTTTCCGGTTACGGCGGACGCAAGTAATTTTTGACTTTTGGTTACGTTGGACGTAACTCAAAACACGTGGTTAAAATAGAGTTGGACGTAACTTTAATTTCGAAAATCGCACGCCTCGGTCCGAGTCACCCGAGTCGAACTGGGTATGTTATTCCGGGTAGGGACTAAATGGGAAAAGACGAAACGGGGAGCCGTTTCGTGCCGGGTTGAAGCGGCAGGGAACAAACGAGAAGGTTAAAGGAGTACTGACACCAAATTTTGACGCCTAAAAAATGATATAATTGGCTTCAGTAGCTTGTACAGATGCCTCACAGAAATTTTTGCAGCGATCCGAGGCCGGAATCACATCTAAAATCGATTTTGATTGTCCAGGCCGCGAGCTTCCACAAATGGGCAACACTAGCGAAATTGCTTTCGGCATGACGAAACATCGGCCTGCGCATGGACCTGCGTGTCTGGCCGGTTCAGGGTGACGTCATATAGTCGTTTTCGGAACCGGAAACGATATCCTGCGCTGCTGTTGTCGGTGGTATTCGTTTGTACAGGAGACGTGGGCGTAGCTGTGTGAGCAATGCTTGTAAACGTTGCGTGTTCGACGTCTTTGCTCTTGAGTTCGTGGCCGGCGCATGGTGTTCCCTTGCCATGGTGCCGGCACCGCGCGGTGCGCGATGTCGACGGGCACCGCGGCGACGCGGCGGTGCGCGTCGCCGAGCTCACCCAAGTTGTGCTATGGCAAGCTCGCGGTATGCGAAGTACTGCTCGTGGAAGCCTGTCCGAGCAAATCGACGACGCCGCCAAGATGCATTATTTTCAACGCGATGACATGCAGCGCTAAACGTGGACTGAGTTCGTGCGCGGCGGCGGCCGCAAGAACTGTCACCCAAGCCAGCGGGCTCAGGGTTGCACGGGTCACCTTGGGTGTTGGGAACTTAAGGCTTATTGATCGCTGGTATCTGTACAACTGCGAATGACCATCCCTTACACAACTTTTCACCACACTATCATCCCCTTTTTCGCATATGGAGCTTTATTTTGGCAATAATTTCCGTTTCAGCAATCGGTGACCAAGACACCTGCCGCGGACTTTGATTTTAGCGCACAGGTGGCGCCATCTTTCGGCCGCTCGCCGCACCACGGTGCCGGCTGTGCTGGGCCGGAGCTCCGAACCTCCGCTTCCGGTCAGCATAGGCTTACCATCGCGGCAAATATCTGAACGCCACTTTTAAATTCAGCGCAAATAACAACCCCTAGAACAATTTTTCAACACACTAACATCTACTTTCCCGCATGTGGAACTTCTTTTTCGCGATCAGATTGATTAGAAGAGTCGTGACAAGCTGTTGCTATCACGGTCTGCGCCAGTTCGAGCCGCAGTGATATTAAAAAACGGACGACGGCGAAGACATCGCCGGCCTAATCGCCTGGCCAAATAAAGTTGTTCTGTCTGTCGGGTGGCAGCGACTCATCCGAGTCTGACGATTCAGACGACATGTCAACTGCGCGGGCGAGTGCGGACCATGTGCAATCAGCAGACTATGCGGCGAACACACGGAGGAAAGAAAAACATCCCTGACGTCACGGGTGAGACCGTGACGTAAGGCTGGCCCGCTTGCAGGCTGGCCTTCGAACGGCCATTTTCCCGTGCGGCGACCAAATTTGAAATTGGTTGCAATAAACCTGCTATAATTAATTCTGTGTTGGCGGATGACGGCTTTCGGTTCGATTTTCGTAATTACTGGGCCAATAGGTATTCTTTACAACATAAAAACTGAAAGCGAGAAATTTCGTGTCAGTACTCCTTTAAAATGGGAACGGGTTCAAATGGAAACAGGCGAAATGGGAAAGGGGGAAACGGGAGGACGTTTTGCGCCGGGTTGAAGCGGGAGGGATCAAGCGGGAAGGTTGGAATGGGAATGGGTTTAAACGGGAACGTCCCGCGCAGGCCACGGTGTCCCGGACTGATCCCCAACCATGCGGGTGCCCAGACATCAGCATCTCTCCTCCTTGGGGACGGTCAGTTCGCAATGATGTTGTAAACGTTGCAGAATCAACGGCACTGTTTTGGCCCAAAAATACAAGAAGTGCTCACGCTCCAGCCTAGACCTCGTGCCGGCATTCCAAGAAGAAGCAGTGGAACGCGGAAAAATTGAATTCACTTGATCAGACCTACACCGTGTTTATCGTGGGAGAAAGAGACGGGAGGGGGAGAGCGCCGTAGGTGGGTGCGAAAGAGAAGAGTGGCATTTACGTGGCAGGGGTGGCAGGGGCTATCGTGTTTCAACGACATTTGCAAAGTAAGCTGACGCGCGGCCATTTCGTTTAGTGAATCGTACCATGAGAAAGGGATTTCAACATTCTTTTGTTTATCAGGCTGTTAAATATGAATTATTCGTGTAAGTATAAAATTACGAAATATGAGTGTGCTTTGTAAGGCTGTGCGCCTGCGTAAATGCTTTCGGGTCAAATTTCGCGTTGTTTTGTATGCAATTGGCTCCATGGCTGTATATTTTAGGTTGCTTCAATAGAATTTTAGTTGAAGTTAAGCGCTCTTCCTGTCGCTTCCTTTCCTTAGTCACGTACTGAACTACGAAGATGAATATAAATTATTCGCTGCGGAAGATTTTTAGGGACCCTTCAAAAACGGCCTTATCGGCATAATAACTAAATTATCAAGGACTTGAAATGTTGGCGCCCGCTACACAGACAGTGAAGAGCTGCTTATACTTACAGGAAAAGGAGGAGCGAAAAACCGGTGATGTAGAAGTTTCGCTGGGCCTTGAACATCGTAAGTGGCTGCTGCATATCCACGTACTTATTTACACGATGGGTGCTGTCCTTGCGCATTTCTCGGATCGAATCTGTAAGCGGAAAGTCGTAACTTCGTAAGTACTGCCTTCGAGACGAACTTTGTGCCCACCCTCCATTCGCAATAATTTGTATGCGCCCACATGAATTTGCCCACGGGACAGAAACTTGGAGGCTCACTAAGAGGGTTCAACTTAAATTGAGAACGACTCACCGCGCAATGGAATGGAAGATGATAGGTGTAGCATTAAGTGACAAGAAGAGAGCGGAGTGGGTTCGGGAACAAACGCGTGTTAAGGACATATTAGTAGAAATTAAGAAGAAATGGACGTGGGCAGGGCATGTAATGCGAAGGCAAGATAACCGTTGGCCATTAAGGGCAACAGAGTTGATCCCTAGAGAAGGCAAGCGTTGCCGGGGGCGGCCGAAAGTTAGATGGGCATATGAGATCAAGAAGTTTTGCGGGGATAATTTGGTCGCGGTTAGCGCAGGACCTGGATGATTGGAGAATAATGGGAGAGGCCATTGCCCTGCAGTGGTCGTAGATAGGCTGGTGGTGATGATCATGCTGACGACATGAGTTTGCAGAAAAGTTCAAATGCGTTATGAAGCGCATGCTTAGCAAAGTTCCGTTTTTGTGTCCCCTAAGTACCGCACCAGTTCACTTGCCCCTAAGCTTGAACAAAGCAGGGGTGCTTGCGCCACCGCGTTTCTTAAACGTAGTTTCGCTACTGTTGAAGAACTCCGGCCCTAAAGTCGAGGCCGACAACATAGCAAAAGCACTGATCATTGTACCCCAAGCTGCAGGTACCTGTTGACATTGCTAGACCTCAAAACGTAACGTCGGCCGTAACGACAGCCTGGCCTAATTGATATTTTTTGCACTATTATTGAGTGGAACAGTTTACACGCACATATTGCCACCGTGAAAGACACGGCTAAGTTTTTAGAGCTCATGCGCGCTACGGTGACTACCTAATTAATTTTTTTTTTGCTTTTCTTGTTTTGTTTTTGTTTCTCTCTTTTTAACTATTGTATAACGCCATGCGATTGCTGCTCGTATTCATGGTTTGCGTTTTGTAGCGGTTGTCACGTTGCATTGTATCTTGTTGTACTGCTTTTTTGTTTTTTGTTTTCACACCATGTTGTATTACCCACCCCCCCATGTAATACCCTCTTCTAGATGGCCTTTAGAAGTAATTTGAATAAATAAATAAATAAATAAATAAATAAATAAATAAATAAATAAATAAATAAATAAATAAATAAATAAATAAATAAATAAATAAATAAATAAATAAATAAATAAGTGCATGGTGGAATTACCCGTAGAGCACCGTGCACTCACCAGATCCACCATGGTGGCGTAGAGGATGCGGGCTTGTCTCGCATTGAGGCCCTTTGGTTCGATTACCAAACAGATCCACGGCGGGAAACAGCGCAAACTGGACGAAAACACGAAAAGGGAGGGACACAAACAAGCGCTGTTTTTTCAACCGATTTTTTTCGAAAAAAAATCACGTTTTTTCAACCGATTTTTTTCGAAAAAAAATCACGCTTTATATACATGTCACATCCTCACGGAGCATGCGCGGAAAGAAAAGAGGGAGAAAGAAACACCCTAGCTGCTGACACCGGCAGCTAGGTGTCAGCAGCTGTTTCTTCCTTTTCGTGCTTTCGTCCACTTTGCGCTGTTTCCCGCCATGGAACAGTACCAAATAGCCCAGCTTAAAACACTCCGAAACAGACCCAAAATTTTACTCGATAACTTTTTTTTTTTTTTTGGAGACGATAGGCCTCATTCGGCTCCCTAAACGCGAAAGATTTTAACTGTCTGTCAATGTGGTCTACTACTTGACGCCCGGCTAATAAAATTGGCCGCTTTCTTGCCCGTTTCGCTGGAAATTATTGTAGGGTTTAACGTGCCGACGCAACGCAGACGATGAGGCGCGCCGTAGTGGAGGGCTCCGAAATAATTTCGACCACCTGGGGATCTTTAACGTGCGCCGAAAGCTCGTACACACGGGCGTTTTTGCTTTTCGCCTCCATCAGAAAAGCGGCCGCCGCGGCCGGGAATCGAATCCGCGACCTCGTGCTCAGCATCGCAACGCCTTAGCCACTGAGCCACCGCGTCGGGTGTTTCGCTGAAAATGAACTGCTGCCTCGCAGTTGTTTGCAATATTCAGCGCTGA
Source organism: Haemaphysalis longicornis (assembly GCA_013339765.2). Taxonomy (NCBI): domain Eukaryota; kingdom Metazoa; phylum Arthropoda; class Arachnida; order Ixodida; family Ixodidae; genus Haemaphysalis; species Haemaphysalis longicornis. The sequence goes on from CM023456.1 coordinate 110,342,121, forward strand.
GGAAACCACACGCGAATTTGAGGCAAATAATGAGTACACAACCAAAAGTACCAGCGTGATCCTCTTAAACAAAAATAGACGTTGAAGGGGATTTTATGGTAGTAAATAAAAAAAGGCGTTTAAAGCGGTGTCGAAGAGAAGCGAGACAAAATCTCGATGTCCGAAGAGATGGCGCGTGAGCACTGCGAGAAGGCGGGAAAATTGAACTAAATTGTAGAAACCTCCACTGTATTCATTATGGAACAAGTGAGAGGGGAAGGAGAGCGCCAGAGCTGGAGGGAGAGAGAGAAAAGGAAGTATGTGGCAGGGGCGGCACATGTCTTCCGATGACATTTGCATCGAAGCAAGCTGATACGTCACCAAATTTCATTCTCCTTATGCAGTCGGCCATCTTGGAGGCCATCTTTTCTATCGCATGCAGGACGCCGTATTTTGAGCCTACCGAGTCAACTAATGCTTCTGTATTGATGTACCTTGTCTGTAATTTGGGGGCAAAAATCTTTACCATCCATTCGTGAAGAAAGCTGGGAGAAGCTCGAAAGCATCGTCCAATCCGAGGAAAGTGCGTCCAATCAATGGTCAAACCTTCAAAGTCTCAAACCGCAAACCAAGAACGAACCCACGCGACGATTTCTTGCGCACCAAGTAAACGCATCTACGAACGATCTAAATGCATACCGATACGTGGTTTATGAGATCAATGTATACTATTGTACCCATTCTTCATGATCGATGCGTATACTGTCTTATCAGGAAGCGTTCCTTCTTCCCGCTTTTTAGTTTCGGCACTATGAAAGCCCGGTTTTACGCACGTACCGAGGGTCCAGAGATCTTATCAGAGCTTCTCGGTAGACCCACCGGTCTCTGACGACATGCGTTATTTTTGTGATGGGACGTCATCGCTCCCCCTAAAAAAGCTTTCGATTTAATAGCAGCTTTCAAGGCCGGTGCACTCTCTTTTACAATAGTGGTAAATTTAACAGCGGGTTCTATGACTTGATAGAATAATGATAAGCCTATGTTTCCGCTAGGTCTGTGTGGAGTGCGCACGTGACCAGTGATTTATTTAAACAGCTTTCGTAAAATGCGTACTCTTTGCTATAGTAAAAAAAAATGTCCGCGTATCTGCTCATTTCGTTCCAGATATCTACGAAAGACTTTAGGTGACTGGCCCCCTGCCAAGTAAATGCCTCCCTTCTCTTTCCCGCTCATTTCTCATGTTGTTCCTCTCGCGTCTCGTTCCTCCCAAGATAACACGCTAGAGGTTTGCTCAAGTCAATTTAAAGTTACCGCGTTCCACTGTTCCAAGTCGGGTGTCTCGTTGCCAGCGCTGCCGTACGGCGGAGACGCGCGTGAATTGAGGCACTCTACTACAACGTTTATAGAACTATGTTGCCCTACTACACGAGCGTTCACAGCGGAACATGCATCCAATCTAGTGGAACCTTTCGTTGCTGTTGCCGTTTGATTTTTAGGATTCCGCAAGATAGCGCGCGGAAAAGCAGGCGACCGTTTTCTGCAGTTGATTTAGTATTTTATTTCGAAAAAGCAAGCATCCGTAAATTTTGTAATAAAGGGACACTGCAAATATCACTCCTGCATTGATTTTCGAACTTATATTTGCGTAATGCCTTGTTCTTGCTCAACAATGTTGACAAGTATGAACATTTACACCGGATTCAGACGTTTAGATTCGGCTGTGGGTATATAAGAGTATTACTAAGCATTACTTTAGTTTTCTGCATATTACTTTTCAGGCCCACGGTTCTACTCCGCTTGTCCAATGCAGTAATCACGCTTTTCAATTCGTCGATCCCCCGAGTTACTTAGCAAGGCAACGTCATCAGCAAATCTGAGGTTACTGAGGTATTTTCCATTAACCCTTACGCCCACCTGTTCCCAATCCAATGTTCTGAATACTTCTTGTAAACATGCTGTGAATAACGTTGGAGAGATTGTGCCCCCTTTCCTGACGCCCTTCCTTATAGGTATTTTACTGCTCTCCCTATGTAGGGTGATGGTAGCTGTAGACCCATTGTAGATATCCTCTAGTATTCTTACGTAATGCTCGTCTACTCCCTGATTCCGCAATGCCTCAGTGACTGCTGAGGTTTCGACAGAGTCAAATGCTTCCTCATAACCTATGAAGGCTTTAAGGGTTGGGGTTGAGTATACCCCGCGCATTTCTCTATCACCTGACTGACCGTGTGAATACGGTCCATTGTTGAATAGCCTGTACGAAACCCTGGCTGTTTCTTAGGCTGATTGAAATATAAGGTGGTAGAAATCCTGTTAGCAATTACCTTGGTAAGTACCTTCTATACGACTGACAGAAAGCTGATCGGCCTGTAATTTTTCAAGTCATTCATGCCACCTTTCTTGTAACTTCGTGTCATGTAACCTCGGGAGTGCACGGCGGTTTGAGCTATTCAGGGCAGCTATTCAGGGCAGCTAGGTAGCGAGGCAGTGGAAGTGGTGAGCCAATATATCTACTTAGGCCTAGTAGTGACCCCGGATCTCAACAATGAGGCACAGATAATGACACGGATAAGAATGGGGTAGAGTGCATTCGCCAGGTGTTCTCAGATAATGAATGGCAGCCTACCATTGTCTCTGAAGAAGAAAGTGTATGACAGCTGCATCTTACCGGTACTCACCTACGGGGCAGAAGCTTGGAGGCTCACTAAAAGGGTTCAACTTAAACTGAGGCGAGCAATGGAACGGAAGATGATAGGTGCAACATTAGGCGACAAGAAGAGAGCGGAGTGGGTCAGGGAACAAACGCATGTTAAGGACATATTAGTAGAAATTATGAAGAAGAAATGGGCGTGGGCAGGGCATGCAATGCGAAGGCAATTGATAACCGTTGTTCATTAAGGGTAACAGAGTAAATGCCTAGAGAAGCAAGGGTGGCAGGGGGTGACAGAAAGTTAGATGGGCAGATGGGATCAAGAAGGCTGCGGGAATAAATTGGTCGCAGTTAGTGCAGGACCGGGATAATTGGAGATTAATAGGAGAGGCCTTTGCCGTGCAGTGGGCGTAGATAAAATGATGATGATGATGACGACGACGACGACGACGGCGATGATGATATAAGAGTATTGCGCAGCTTTTGTTTCCCTTTGGCCTGGTGGCTAGATCGAGTCACAGGCAGACAGACAGACATACAGACATACCAAAATTTCTGCATTTAAGTAGCCCAAGAAAGACTATCGTCTTTAAAAAATGAGCGTTTGTTTCAGCGCCGCGACCCGGGAATGTCGATTGCTTCAGTTTTGGGGTGAAGACTTACCGAAGAAGAGGAAGCCGAGGGCTAGGATCATTAGTTTGAAGTAGTTGTCCGCTTGGGCCCCAAGGGATTTAAGGAACCGCGACTGATATACCTTGTTCCATCTTTGATCATACACAAAGAAGAGGAAAAGACCATTAGTTAGATGTCAGGTAGCCACCCATACCTGAGACAATTTAACATTGGCAAAAGTGAGCCTATATCCGGTCATCGGTGCACTGAACAGTGTACGTTTATCAGAACAACAAAACCTACGATTTCGGGGAGATGCACGGAACCAGAAGAAGAATGACCACGGCGATTTCGGAGTAGAGGAAAGCCGCCACGAATGTCCACTGAATGCCCATTGTTCTTTTGTTCCCTGAAAAAAAAAATTCCCATATAAATAACACGGCGAAAGAATCTGGAGCAGTTGTGAAAGTGAAAACATCTTTTTCTGAGCACGCCATTGCACTAAACTGCCGTACTATGCATCATGCCCTCAAGATTTTTAGAAGGAGAAGCACTTTTTTTGAGAGGGAAGGGAGGGAAAGAGTGGCACGTTGGCAGCACAAACAGCGAAATGGTTCGGGGTAATTTTGCGAAGCCGCCTGACGCAGTACAGCAACAAAGAACTAGCACAAAACGGTACGGGAAATTTCGTGACCTACCCTGGCTTGCAGGAGCGTAGTCGTTGATGAGCAAACGCCGAGTCAAACCGAGTGAGGTTCCGGATACAAGAGGACTTAGTTGGGCGCGTTTCTAGAATGATGATGACGATTGGGATGGCCTTAACAAAATTGCAACGTGAAGCAGCGCTGACGAAGACGATATTCCGTTCCCATATGGGTACAATTACGTCTAGTGCCATCTGCTGGCTCGCTTTGAACACTCACGCTATTCATGTGCTGTTCTTCTGACGTTAACGACCTGCAGCCTGGGTTCGATCCCCAGCAATTCCGCCAATCCTTTGCTTCTATTTTTTATTTTTAAAAGTGTTTTTACATCAATATTACGCAGTTTTCGTAAATATGAGGGGGTTGGTTATTTCACGTTGGAATAGGTGCGGGTTGCAGCCAATCACTACGTTCAATTTAAGTGCTGCATCGCCCCGGAAATGCCGGTATTATACGTATACATGGTAGCGCAATGTCGCCTGACGAATAGGAAACTGCTCTCAACGTCTTACAATGCAGAAGTAGATGTGTTCGTTTTTACACTAAAGTAGCATTTTATGGTTTATTTTTTAACTCGAAGAAAAGCGATTACCTGCTTACTAAAAAATCTAGCAAAAACAGTTTTGAAGAGCCGGTGGTGATCTTGTAAAAATGAAACACTCCTACAGAGCGTCGGAGTATAGGCGTTTCCTAGTCAGCACAGCCAACCGACGCATGGCGCCATTTAGGGACATGTTTGAAGCTTTTTCCACGTGCATGTGGCCCTCAATTTAATCGCTCAGAACCGCTGGGTCTAGTAGTGTTTTTTTTTCTTTTTTATTGTTGTACTTCTGTTCCTGCAAAGGAAACATCACAACCCGGGTTCAAATCCCGTTACCGCTTTTTTTTTTTTTCAAGGGGTTATCATATTTGAATATTAACATTTGTTATCACGCATATAGTCTATTTATGACATATTTATGCATTATAAATCGGATTTCGGGTATTTTTGTTGCCTTTTGGTCTGTTTCAGCTACTGCTTTTTGTACGTTTTTGCGAGTTTCCCCCTTTTAGGCCAGTTTCAGCTGTCTGTTGGATATTTTTTTACACCGTGGTTTTCAACCATTGCAGGGCCGTTCTGGCTGCTATTTATTTCAGATCGGGTGGTTTTGTATGCTTTAGGTACGTTTATGCTGTGATGTAACACCATAAGCAAGCTCAGGTGACGGCTGTCTGTACTGACTAAAACACGCCTATCCGCCGCCCTTGCAGGTATATGCGAAGTGGCAAGATACATGGTGACGTGGCGTGAAATTAGATGCTGGTTATTTGCTGGAGTTGTTTGCTGATATGAGCCTGCACGTGTAGAGTTTAAATACAAGTTTCTTGGCATTCCTCACACAAACTATAAACTTACTTACGGAGGGGGTGAGGCAACATCTTGTTGCAGATGTGGAATTATCAAGGGTCGTGCTTAGCGAGATTAAGGTGGATAAGTCAGCAAGAGTAAGAGGAAGGTGGCTTTTATCTGAGAGGAGGGACTTGCAGTATCGAGTGACATGATGGTTCCAGCGGTTTTTATCATGGGGCATGTTTGGGGCCCAGCAATATCTCATGAAGGGGCGGTCTGGAAGGACGTTGGAGGCCGGTGCTGACAGAAGGGTGCACGCCTCAGTAAAGAACGACCTAACAGCCCGATGGACAGAAGATCACCAAAATGATTTAATGCACGTGGTAATACCTCGAGCATCAATAGGCATGCAGAATAAAAATAACTGGGTTAAACTTGACGAGAAGGACGAAGCCGATGCATTGATCGCTGAACGAACTTTCTCTTGTAAAAAAAGATAAGTTTTGCAACCAATGGATCTGCAGAAATGTTGTAGGCCGGGTTATTCCAAACAGCCCGAAGCGGAATGTGGTGCCTTGCGCTTAGAGTAATGTGTGCAAATTTTATGAGTTAAGAAAAGTACGCCATGCACCCCTACCGTCCAACAACGACGATGGTTGCACGCGAGGCTTTCTCGTGATGAATTCTTTGGTTGGCCATTGTCCCACACTGTGAGTATGTGTTACTGTGGAGGTACGCACCACTTTTCCAGAATACCCGAAGGCGACGCTCGGGTGCGAATTCCGTAGGCCTAATGCTTGGGCTTAGGGTGTACGGCGTGAATCGGTACCTGCTGCTTGGCGTTCGCTTCGACCATGTCGAAACAGAGCAATGACATAGACGCCAGCTTGAGAACGCGAGCGACCCGGGTCCTATTCCGGCCAGCGGAAGCGTTTTGTAGCGTAAGCTACAATGGCCGAGGTTGAGCAGTTTCGCGTGGCTCTTGAAGGGCCGTGCTGCGCAAGCGCGAGGAGCATTGCATTGCATTGCATTGCATTTGGATTGGAAATCCAATCCAATTGGAGAGCGGGTGTGTAGAGAATTGGGTCTACACATTCGCCGGTCCGCGAATTCCATAGGAGTGACGTCATAGCCGCGGCAGCCGCACTGGCGCCGGCGCGTGCCCAGCTGTGCGCCTCCGTGCGCAGTAGCCAAGTCTGACGCTGCGCGGAGCCGCTTGATAGCCGTTTCGCGTGGCTCCTGCAGAGCCGTGCTGCGCATGCGCGAGGAGCCGTGACTGGACTGGACTGGGCCGGACTGGACTGGACTGGATTCGAAATCGTTTTAGCAGCAGTAAGCATGAGAATCAGCTAATCCTAGACAACCAGGAAACCTAAGAACGAACAGCTGAACCTCAGCTCACGCTACGTATATCCTGGTATAGCAGAGCTAAGCCACTACTAATTCTTTTCGTTCCCTTCACCCACAATCGTTCATCATAATCGTCAGAGAAAGTTGGCTTTCCTGCAGGGCGTATTAGCGTACAACGACGTCAGTGAGGACAGTAAAGCTTCGCTTTAAATGCGTTCGTGCACTCCGTGTCGATGGTTAACCTTCGAAGCTGTAATGTGTGACCAGTGTTTTACGTACGTCGCGTGGCCTACCCATTTTGAAGTAACGTGCGGCCGGTGTTCGCTATTGACGCTTTGACTCTGCACCACCCCGCACCTGCCCGCCGTTGTCGCTTGAGCAGTGCTTCATGCAGTAGCTCGCTGCGCGCGAGCTCTGCAGCAAGAGCCCCCCTTTCGCCCCCTCCAATGCGCCGTTCCCACTCACCAGTATCGCTATGCATGACAGTGTAGCTAGACATTTATAAACACAGGAAATCTCTCTCCCTTTATTTCTAGCTCCTCTCTAAGCTGCTTTTCTCGCACGTGCGCATTGGGTTGCACCGGAGCAGTTTTCTGCGTGCATGGGACCGCCTAATTTTCCTTTCGCCTATCAATATATAGCTTCGCGTTAAAATTACCATCCTGTGGACTTCAGGCCACTCGGAACTTTCCAGGAGCGACGCAGCACACGCTGCCGCCCGTGGACTTCACCTCCGGTCATTTTACCCTGATGAGACAAGCCGACTCGAGTGACTCGGGTTCCAATATACAAGTGTACACCGGACCTACACTGCTTTTTTCGCCCATAATAATCATACAATAGCACATTGTCCTCCTCACCCCTCCCTCACCAGCCCATATCTGGCGGAGGCTTCAGACCGGCTCACATACTAGCTACACATCCCTCTCACGTATGTCCTTCCATCTTGGAACCTAGCTGCCCTACCTGTAACGTTCCTCTCAGCACTTGCCACCTGGTGCCGCATTCTTACCGTGACCACCGAAACCACCTATGCAGCCCAATCACTAAGCAATGGGAGTCAATACTGACCGTCTCGGAGCCGCTGCTTTACCAAACCCTGGTTGACCAGGCACTGCACTGGGCGCGGGCTCACGGCCTCCAGCACCTGGGGGGTTGACCACAATCCCCTTTTCCTTAATTCTCAGTAATTTTTTTTAATTAATTCGGGCTCAGGACAAAGAGAGGTTTCAGTTGTTTTTTTTTACTTCCGTTAGCAACTTTGCTAGCCCTTTTTCAGGCTCGCACAATCTACTCGTTGTTTACAGCCTGGACGAAGGAGCAACAAGGTCATGATAAAATGAAACCAAACTCGTAACCTTGTAGCATTTTGTGCTGAAGGAAAGGCACTAAAAGGTAAACAACGGGCAGCCTGTATCACGTTGGTGCCCCCAAGAAGCATGCCGACTATCAAGGAGCAAAGGGCCGAGACTACCGAATGCTCGGGACTTCCGTGTCATGTTCCAGCCGAAGTATAGCCAAAGGGCTGGCATATTAAAGTAGACCTTAGCCGTTGCAGTAGTTGTGTGCCAAGAGACACGCAACCAACGCAGAGTCAAAACACGTCCATCTTATTTTCATTTAATAAGTGCTAAAAACAAGTACAAACGCACAAATTTAGTAAACCTACATTACTGCGACGAGAAACGTCACCGTGTGCGAATTCAATGACAGGCATTTTAGTGGGGTACGTGGAGCGGCTAGCGATAAGATCATTCGCACAACGTCCGTCCACGTAAAGCGTTCAACAGCCGGCTTGCCGAGCTTCGACGATCTCTAGTTGTCTTTCTTGGTATCGGAACCGGTAGCCGTCGCCTGCAGGAAAAAAGAAAAAAAAAAAAAAAGAACAGGAATCAATGAAACTGAAACCCCATAATGAAATTTTAAGGTAAATAAAACATGTACATATCTATTCTTCTGGACTGTGCATGCAAAAAAAAAAAATGGAGAAGGGGGGTTGAGATAAGGTAAGTTTTTTGAGCCTCCTTTCAGGTAATGCCTGCCACACGCGTTAAGTTGATCTCTTTAGAAATTCGAACAAATATGGTAGGCTCGTCTTCTGTTGGCATAAGTGTAGATGTGCACAATGAACGCTAAATGCTTTCCACAAAAGTATAGTGGCAACGAAAAGAAGGGAAAAGTTCTACCTAAGTGGGGCAACAGAGCGAGAGGAAAGCAATAATGTGAAGCCTGGTTGAATCGCCAAGTTGATACTCAGTGCGTAGGTAACTCTATCAAGGGGTATTTTATTACAACGGTACCCTTTATCTTTAAAGGCCCCTTTAAATAATCAAATATCCAATATGGCCCGTGTATATTTTTGAGAGCATCGTGACAGGTCGCATAGGACAGATTTCTGGGGGAAGTCGCCTAGGAATGCTTGGGCATTAGTAATCACGCTGATTTCTCCTAAACATAAAGTAACGTTTTAGCTGTCGCGTGACAAGTGTAGTTGTTTCGTCGTGCATAGTCCGTATTTGCCAAGGGAGAGATCGGAAGTCACTCGTAACCTGTTCGGCCTTCGCGCGATCGCCGTACAGTCGGTTGAACTCCTTGCTCGCTTTTGCGGCCTGCATCTTCAGGGCGTCACGGTCCGAGGTCAGGCGGTCCACGTCTGCGGGTGCACGGAAAGATCCACGATGCAACGAAGTTCCTGTATTTAAACTTGGCTGGCGGGAGAAGCGTGCTCGAATGTAGCTGGCATGTCTGCGCAGCCGGAATACCTTTGCGGGCTTTCTCGTACTCGGTCGCCAGCTCCTTGGCTTCCTTCGCAAGCGTCTCCACCTTGATGCGGCCCTGGTTACTCTGCTGGGCCCATTCACTGGTCTTCTGTGGTGTGCAAAAAACAGCATGAAAGAATTGTCTGTCCCAATGCCTTTCCACACACACACACACACACACACACACACGCACACGCGCACAACACACACAACACACCACACACACAACACACACACAACACACACACACAAACACACTCACACACACACAGCACACACGGCAGCACACGACGCACGCACGCACGCACCACGCACGCACACGCACGCACGCACACACACACGCACACACACACACACACGCACGCACGGACGCACACGCGCGCGCGCACGCGAACGGACGGGCGGACGGACGGACGGACGGAACAGGATGCCAATGAAAAGGCATTATAAGTAACCGGTCGATATCAGCATGCAAACCTGCAGTTCGTTACGCGTTGTTACGGACCGGACTCGGCGTGCGAGTATAATACGTCCGGGCTCATCGAGATAGCGCGACTGGCGAGCAGCTTGTAGGAGAGCTGCCTCCATTCCAACGACGAAGACCCAAAGACCAAACTTAAAACCGTTTAATCAATGGTGAGGAGAAATGAGCGACGATACAGCACAGGGGGTGTGACAACATGACAACTAAAATAAGCAGAGTGATGTCCTCGAACTCTGTCCCGATACGCACCGACTCAACTAGCATACCGTCGAACACTTTATTGTTACAATTTGTTCCTATTGTTAAGCATACCTAAAGGGACTAGACGTCCCGATTTAGGCGGGACAAGTCCCGCTTTTGCGGCTGTGGTCCTGCTGTCTCAGAGCCTGCTTGTGGGACGGTGTTTTGTTCCGCTTTCGGCCGGAAATATGGAAAACGGTTATCAACCCCAGTGGCACTAAAGAAAATCTGGAGGAACGAAACAGGAAACCGTTTGAGGAACTTCAAGAAAAGAGCGCACACGATAGGACTGAGCAAGAAACTGTTGTGTTCCTTGCTTAGTCCCCATGTCTGAGCTGTTTTCTTTATGTTACAGTGTATACCAACAATCCGTTCAGCACACCCTTCTGCGTTTGACGAACAGTGGGTGGACGTGCTTTAGCACTTATTTGCTTATTCAGCAAATAACTCATCGTTGCTCGTCAGACAAAGGCCGTGAGAACTACACGATCTTTCAGTTCAAACAAAATTGCGGTGAGCCCTAGTCTCCCTTCAAGCTATGGCCATGTTCTTCCTTACCCCTCCCCCCTTCCCCCGTCCCGCTTTGGGGTTTGAAGAATATGGTCGCTTTAAGCATACCTCAACTCGAAGTTTTACAACCAATATCAAGCCCACACAAACTAAACTCCGACTGATGCACTAGCAACGGTGGAGTTTTCCGTGGTTTTCTCCCCGTGGCACGTGTGCTTGCGCAGCGGTGATTCGGCCGCAACGCAGTTTCGTAGAACTATGCTTCACCGGCATAAAATAGTACGTTGCATTTCGCTGATCTAGCTTCACAACATGCAGAGCCTCTGCAAGTGAGCTCGCTGCGGAGTCACCTTTTCCGGGCAGAATGAGATCCAGTGAGTGCTGAGAAGGAAGTCAGGGCTGTGAAACAACAAACCTTGAGGGGAGACTGCGAAGCTTCGGGGGCACGCCGAGCTTGCGCCGTGGCAGCCTCACTAACGGCGAGGAGGACGGCCTGATCGCGGATCAGAATCACCAGCTTGTGGATTACCCTGCAACAAGTAGGCCACACAAGTTCGGCTGTTGATACGCAGCGTCGAAAACGCGCGCACGCGCCGGCAAAAACGCATGTACGTATATCTGAGCATACCCATCACCTATAACATTATATCTTACTAATTCCTTCGACGGAGGAACTCTCATTGAATCTTTTTTTCTTACGTTTTTGACGACTATTGCACAGTGAGAATGTTAATCGCAATCAGTGTTTACTTGACACTTTTTCTTTCCGCGGAAGGATTGTGATGTTCCATCTCACGCAGAATTTGATATTTGTTTCAGGTGTCCCAAGACATGCATTCTAAAGGCCGAGTGGGTTATATAACAGTGCTCAAGAACGCGTTCTAGGGGTCTCTTTAAAGGGGCCCTTAAAAGCTTTGAAAAGTCACCAGGGCGTAAAACACAGTGCCGCTTTTTTGGTTATCTAATCCGCTTGTTTGATGCTCCATCTTCGAAGGATCTCGTCATTTGCCGAGGGTATGTCGAAAGACGCCACAAGAATCAGGCCTGACAGATATATGAAAAGTTGAACAAACCCAAAAGAAATTTAACGTTTCTACGCGCGCCGATTATGGCTAAATTTTGAGCCACGCAAAGTTGTGTATAAAATTCTCCAATGAGGCTGCAACGCTACGAAGAGCGGTTTCTAGTGTGCTGTCACCGCCCGTACATAACCTTGAGTCTGCCTGATCGAAACTTCGGTCTGCAGCAGGTATGGAAAGCAACATAAACAGCCGCCGTAGACATGTTTGCATGTGCAAGTATTTTCACAATTAAAAGAAGGCAGCGTATTTGGCCGCTGTTAATTCTTTCCCAGCTCTATTCGTTCAACGCGCTAGACAAAGGGAGAAAGCCAAGCAAGGTACGAAGCGCGAAGACGACATGAGGAGGAACAAAAGCCCTCATGTCCTACGGGATCATGACAGACATCTAAGCGCTATCCGAGCCGCGGATTACAAGCAATCGGGATACTGTTCCCTCGTACGCTAATTCGGTAGTGTTTCGAGCACCAATATGACTCCGAGTTACGACAGCGCATAATAAATGTCAGGTAGATCAAGATCCTCGTCAAGCTATAGTAAGGGAAGGGCTTACATAAGGGGGCGCAAGTGTTTATTAGACGGTCGGTACTGGAGCGGCTCAGAAAGCGAGGGAGGGTCGGAGCTTCCAGTTTGCACGCACTCTGTGCACGGCCGGCGTCAGGCCCAAGATAAAACATCTGCGTGGGACGGCTGTGACCTTTAAGCTGAACGATTGGAGCACATATAGATCCAGAGTTTGAACTTTCCAAGAACGCGTGATTCTCGGAGCCTACGATAAGAGGTGTTTGTCTTGCGCGTTCTTCAAGCGTTAACCGCAGGCTGTGTACCCTTTCTCCTTCCATAACCACTTCGTTGTTGAGAGGCTATTATTCCATTCTTCTTTCAATAAAATGTGTCATCGTGATTCTTGATTCCTACAAAACGAGTTACGAATCTCTTATTATTTGGGATGCCCAGCTGTGTCGACTGTATTTTACGCCTAAATAAAAACCGATAGATTTTTTTTCTTGGGGGTGAATTTTCCTTTAAACAAATGATACCTAGAAAAAAACGTTGCATCATCTTTCGCTTCGTATGCGGCAATATACGAATTATTGGCGCTGGTTTTCTTGAGAAACCCGCAGTAGAGAGGAGATTAAGCGGCCAAAATGTTGACACACGCAGACAGACAGAAGGTGTTCTCTATACTCACAGCCAGAGGAGGAGGAGAAACCAGCGATGTAGACGTTTCTCTGGGATCTGAACATCTGAATGCTCAGCTGCATGTACACATTGCCATGGCCGTGGTGCTTCAACTGGGCCTCTGAGCGTTGGGCAATGTACTTGAGCATCTCTCGCAACGAGTCTGAAATCGGACACAGTAGCTCCGAAACCAGCACTGCCTTCTAGGTGAGCACTGGGCCGCTCCGAACCATGTTTATTCGCCCACATGAGGTTGCAAAAAAGTTAAAATTCGGATGTAACGCTATGAACATACATGTAGACTATTATGCGTACAGTCATTGGAGTTCACAGTATATACGAGAACATACAGCGACTCGCCCACGGCGACTCGCCCACAAATTTAATGACGGAACTGGCATTCAATCCCTTGAAAAGCGGAGAAAAATTCTCAGACTTAAGTTTCTTTTTAAGCTGCATTACAGGCAGCTTTCGTGGATCCTGAGCCATTTATACAACCTTTGGTGACACGACTAACACGACATCGACATAAATAATCGTAAACACCTTAAAATGTTAGAACTAATCTTTTAAAAAACTCCTTCTTGCCCCGTACGATAACGGATTGGAACAGCTTGCCCTTGTCATCACTACAGTTTACTCATAGCATACATCTAATTTAGTTATTTGTTTTTACTAGCGGTTACTTGATTTGTGTAGTGAACTGTTTTACGTATTCTTGTTTCCATGTATAGTTCTTTTTCTTTAACTAGCGATTGCTTGATTTGTGCAGTGAATTGTTTTTTTTTATGTATTGTTGTTTCCATGTTTGATATTTTGTTTGCCATTATGTGCGGCTACATTTTTGTGCTGTTTATTTGCGTGTGTTGTATGCGCTGTATCGCCCCTCCTGCTTGGGCCCAAACTGGGCCTGCAGTATGTAATAAATAAAATAAAAAATACGGCACTGCAATATGACGCCTACTTGGGATTATGGGAAGTGTTCCATTCTTAGTTGGCCTCGCCTCCTATTCAGCTGTAGCTTGCAATTGGCACTCACTTTCCCCCGGCGATTTTTGTGTGTGTGTGTGTGACTCACTAACAGGAAGCTGTCCCCAAAGCGCTGCTTTGTCCGGGAAGGATTATTAGCTTACTTGTGATGTGATATGCAACATTGTTTCCAGTTAGTATACGATCTGGCGATACCGGTAAACATAACGCACATCATAAAAGGGGCTGTGAATACGGTGGCAGGCAGACGACAGAAGAAACAGACAGCAGGAAACATGGAAGGACGCAATTATTTTTAAATGCAGAGCATTTCTTTAACTCACGATGTCACCCGTTCTTGGCGTCCGTAGTTGTCCGCATCGCTCGCCTCGACATGCCCGGCTCAGACGTTTCGCTATCGGCGCGATCAACATTCGATAGCGCACCCAGGCACGTTTCAAGGACACTCTCTCCCTCTCTCGGACTCAACGTGCGCCGAGGCTGCCAATTTTACTGCTGACGAGCGCTCTCTCGTCAGCAGTTGCCACAAGTGCAACATGCAACGTCGTGCGCCCCGGAAATGCTCTGCATTTGATTGTGCCCCTCGCGAGGGGGATGTTTCACTGCGTCGCCATGCGAACAGTTTGCCACGCTTTAGTTTCAGTTCCGTATCTCCCCGCCGCGGCCGTGGAGAGAAGGCGGCCGGCCGCGACTCTCGCCACCGCGGCGCTGCGGTTGCGAGTTGCGCTAGGAAAGCGAGCGTCGTCTGCTAGCGGGGAGCGGAACGCGTTCCGCTCGGCATCTCCGGTCTTCGCCACTTCTGGCTGCGCACTGCAAAAGAAATAACTTTTTTTTTATTGCGTATTCCATGCCATGTTTAAAGGTGTGATGAAGTCAAAATACAGCTTTGTTCAGTGCGGAATAACCATCCTTCGCTAAATAAACCTTGCTGCTGGGCTGGTTGGTTCAAGGTCATCATAATGGAGGTTACCGCTTCAAGAAACAAGACAGACGACAGAAAACGACAGAGAGCGCCACCCGTCCGTTCGTTTTCTGTCGTGTGTTTTGTTTCTTGAAGCGCTAACCTCTGTTATGATGACATCCTTTGCTAGCTCACTCAGATTCATTGAAGACACGGAAGACTTTTTTTAACTCAACAAACGCAAAAAATATTGAAAAAAGGGCCCATCTCCCCGCGAGGGGGACTCGAGTAAATGCGTCGCATAGGGGGTGGGTGTATTGCGTTAACGTTTAGTGTTTGGGGAGTTGGTGGTAGTGAATGCGTTGTATCAGCAGCTTCTTGACGTAGTTTGAATGAGTCAAGGATATAAGGCGCGTTCGTAGCCTTTAATTCTGTGTCGGTTTTGTGGCGCAGTGGGAAGAGCACCATGTACCTCGCGTTCCGCCCACAGGTAGTGAATGCGTTGTATCAGCAGCTTCTTGACGTAGTTTGAATGAGTCAAGGATATAAGGCGCGTTCGTAGCCTTCCATTCTGTGTCGGCTTTGTGGCGCAGTGGGTAGAGCGCCATGTACCTTGCGTTCCGCCCGCAGGGTCGTGGGATCGAAACCAGGCGCCGGTAAGTATTATTTTTTTATATAGTGTAGGGGGAGGGGTGCGGACCTGTTGTTGAGAGCGAGGAGGGTAGCGTGATGCGGGAGAGGAGGAGTGGGAGAGAGGGCGCACCTGGAACGGCTGTTGCGGACGCCGAGGCACGCCAACGCCGACAACGCCGGGTGACATCGTGAGTTAAAGAAATGCTCTGCATTTAAAAATTAAATCCGTTCCACTCAATGTGAAAGCTGACGGAAGTGCAGAGCAGTGATTCGCCATAATGGGCTGTACCGCCGTTATCCGCTTACTGCTACCACCCTATGCAATTCAAATTTCCCGCCTTCGCAGTACTCGCGCGCCCCCTGCCTGAAACTGCGCCAGCAGGACTTCTGTTCTCTTTGTGCTTTTCTCCCCGCACGTGTCGGCGTCGCACTGACACATTTTGCGTTTACTATCGTAAAAACCAACCAAACGGTCATCCTTAACTAAATTCTTTGCGCTATACAACGGGAAGATATATGACAAGCGCCAGCGTTTCACGAGTTTTGAAAGCTTATGACTATATAAGCCGTTTGGCTTTCGAAGCCTTTGGGGTACGCCGCGAACAACAGCGTTACCCCGTGACGCCGCCTTGGAGTCGAGCGAGCGAGCTGGGACGACTAGGCGAGCGCCTAAAGTGCTCTGCACTTAAAAAGTTCCAAATTTCGCGTGACAGTCACGTAGTAAGGGGCCAGAACTAAAACATAGTTACTGGGGTGCAAACTGTTAGACGGAATATGAATGATTCAATCAGAGGGAACTGCAGGCCCCAATATCGACCATGTTATTTGACGGTGACAGAGGTCAACGGCTGCCAGTTGCGTAAATTAGATTCTGTGACATCATAGAGAAATCGCCAGACAGCGGCTGGGGAGTATCCACCTCTTCATCTGTTTTCTTTAATATCACGACTACTTGTGTAAAGTTTGCAATAATATTTGTGTCGTTGTTGGTGGGACAAAGCAGCCTTTTAATGAACGAAACTTGTATTTTGTCTTCATGGTCCTTTAAAAAAATTCCTGGCAGGGAAGTCTTTGTAAACGTACTATTTGCAACGTAACTTAAACTCATCTGAACAGCCACAGGCATCATTCGAGCTCATTTGCCAGGCCAAGCCAAGCAAGAAGCTAACCGATACCTGCGTTTCTATGCTGGTCAAGGTGTAGTACGCCGAGATGATGCCAGGCTTTCCCTATAAGGGTTATCTTTTATTATTCTCTATTCCTGCTGTAGTGCACGGATGCACGAAAATTCAAACCCTCTGGTAATATTTAACATGCGCTGGAATCTTGAAAAACACGTATCCAGTCTTTCGCCTCGAAAAAAAAAGAAAGAAAGAAAGAAAAAGACAGTCCCAGTGGCCGAGAATCGGCATCGAGTCTTCGACCTAGCGACATGCTATGGCCGCCGAGTCACCGTGGTAGAGGATCTCTGAAGGACAGTACTGTTACGAGATGCTTATTGACCAGTTTCTTCTACTTCCATTATAGCCACAAGGCAGCAGGTAATCCTCTAGGATTTTATGTGCCCGCTGGCATCTTCCTGATACCTAAGTATGCAGATCTATCAAGAGTTTCGAGAAGGACCTTACGTATTGGATTGCCTAATTGGTTGATTGACGCTTATTTTTTACCCTTTGTGCTGAAAAATATGAAAGAACAGTGTTGGACCGAATTAACAAAAGCTGGTTTAGGGTCCACAGACAAAATACATGGGCACTTTTAGAAAATACTTTCAGTTACAGTAAACTGCCACTTCTTATGCATTACAAAGTACAACCAAAATCAATATAGGCGCAAGAAGAATATGCAATTATAAATAAAATGTTAAAGTGAAATATGCTAGTGTAGGCTCGCGTTCGCCCTCCGAGTGTTTAAGGGGACGTATTTTCACGTTGCAGGCAAATTATTTGATGGCTTTATTTCATGGGGCATATCGTCCTACGTTTTGGGACCAGTGAATTGTTGCCGACCCTGCCCATAGAATTCGTACACATTTTTATGGGTGCTAGGTTCAGGTTACCTACAGCATCAATGCTTTTGTGCGCAATGAAGAGAGATTGATGTGTGGAAATGATGACTATTTTTAAGCTGTGTACAAGAACAGTGGTTTTGTAAAGGTAATTTAAAAAATATAACTTGAAGTGCATTAAAGAGCGGTTCGCGATGTGCGTTTCGTCTTCGGTGGATCAGTATTCTCAAATCCCGCTTTTCTAACCAAGGAACGGGATTAAGATAGGTATCAGTCCAGCCCCATGACATTACTCAATGTGGTGGAACGCTGCTGAAAAAATCATGAAACATGCCTCGGGCTTGTAGTAAATAGCAAACAGATGTTGTGCGTTTGCACAGACGGCAGCGACCTTGCATAGCCAATCCACGTATTCATATAACATCTCCCAGGTATTTAATTGAGTACCTGTTCAAGTAAGCAGTAAACAAATTCTCTGAAAAGCCGTTGTTAGATTAGCTTGTTCCGGGAATGAAATAGAGTATATTTTGTTTTATTAACACGAAAATGTTTTATTCCCGGAAACACAAAGATTTCGCTGACGTCATGTCCGTCACGGAAGTGACGCCAGTACAACGGAGCAAGCGGCCTGTAAAGGGTGCACCACTGCACACAGGGTCTGCTTGCGGGGAAGCAACCTTTAGTACTAAAGAGTACGTTAGACTTAGGGTTGTTCGTTTTCGGGTTTTACATTTTAACACGACAGTGTTTTATGCCGGTATGCACTAAGATTTCGCTGACGTCATATCCGTCATGGAAATGACGCCAGTACACCTTTGCAGAAGCGACCCGCCAGCAGGACGTAGCTCGCCAAGCACACCCACAGGACAGCCGCCTACCCGCAAATCATGCTCAGCTGCAGATTTTGCTGCACATTTCACTTTCGTGTTTTACCGATTCCTATGACAGAGAAATCAACCACAGTTTTTTGTGTTGATTGTGAGTCTCTTGAGTGGGAACAGAGAAATCTTTCCTTGTTCCGTGTTAATCCTGGTCTGCATGTCCTTTATGTTATAGCCAGTGACAACGAGAGCCGTGTCATTAGCGTACATATTTAGTTCCGCGTAGGTTAAGAATTTGTGAAAGTCAGTTACATATATTGAAAACAGCATCGGTCATAGCAGCGACCCCTTTGGAACGCCCGTGCGGAGGAATTTGGAGGGGCTGACATGGTCAACCACAGCCATTGTCGGCGATTATCGCGGTAGCTTGAAAAGAAGTTACACAGTTTAACTGTAAATCCATAACATGTAATTTGTAAGCAAACTTCGGTGGTCGACAGTATCGAAGGCTTTAAATATATAAATAAAACTGTAGCAAGTTTTTATCATTTCGGACTGTATTGATTGTTTTAATTAATTATGACTATGCAGCGGATGATTTTAAGTAATTTAACAAAAGTTACAAAACACATGCTGTTCTGGTAAAAAAAGATATGATATTTGTTGAGAAATAAATTAATGAGTCTTGCCTGAACTTTTTTCAAATATTACATCAATCGCATTTAAAAACTAATTGGTCTGTAAGTGCGAGGGATCGCGCAGAACATTGGACCTCGACGCCATGCGAGCCACCTTTGGGCGCCGTATGACACCGTTCCCAGCTGACTTCCGAAGTATCTAAAACTTCGTTTCCCAATATTTAATCAATTGGCAAGTGCCACGAATCATTGCATTTTAACTGGTTCCTAAACTCTCAAGAAGCTGAATATGTTACATACTTCTAAAGGAAGCTTGCGGGTGCATATGTTGCTAAATCGGCACTATTTCATGGCTAGTGTAAATGAACTGCGTTTTTTTCTTCAGAAAATTAACACCGCTGATATTCTAAAGCCAACATGAGGTGAGAAAATGTAAATAGTGCATACTTTTTGGCGGTGGGTCCGCCTCATGGTTGTACAACGGAAGTGGTGAATTGTACGACGGGTTATATAACTTCAAAAAAAAAACAGTGATTGACTTATATTCCCGTTATGTATGCCGAATGTTCGCATGTGAATGGTGGTTTGTTTAATGGTTTGTTTGTTTCATAAAATGCGTGTGCTTTGCGAAAGGCAACAATGAACGTTTCTGTTTCAGCGTCGCGCCCGTGTGGTCGCGATTCGGCCAGTGCGACTGCTACAGAAACGTATGAGGGTAAATCCTTACCGAAGAAGACGAGGCCAAGGACTACCGTAATCAATTTAAAGTAGCTTTCACCGTGGGTCCCAAGGCATTTGACGAGCCCTGACTGGAATACCTTGTTCCACCTTTGATGACAGAAAAGAGTGAAGACAAACATAAAAGATCAGACAGGTTGCAGCAGTATACACACGGCACACGTACTGGGGCAAACCTTACGCAGGAAAAAGTCTGCCTATATCCGATCATCGGTCCACGGAAGGGAATGTATATGTATCAGAAAAAAAAAAAAACTTACGCTTTCGGGGAGATGTACGGAATCATGAGAAGAATGGCCACGGCGATTTCTGCGTAAAGGAAGCCCGCCACAAGCGTCCACTGGATCCCCATTGTAATTTTGTTCTCTGAAAAATCTTAGAAGTGGAGCACACCATGAAAAAATTTGCAGCACTTGGGAAGACATTTTTCTGGGATTCTGAGAATACACCATTGGGCTCAAGCGCTATACGTTAGCATGCATCACTGCCGGTAAGATCACTATGACTACCCGCATCGGTGGCTCAGTGGCTAAGGCGTTGTGCTGCTGAGCACGAAGGTCGCGGGTTCAATTCCCGGCCGCGGCGGCCGCTTTTCTGACGGAGGCGGAAGCAAAAACGCCCGTGTGTACGAGATTTCGGTGCACGTTAAAGATCCCCAGGTGGTCAAAATTAATCCGGAGCCCTCCACTACTACGCGCATCATCGCCTGCGTTGCGTCGGCGCGTTAAACCCTACAGTCAATCAAGATCACTACGACTAAATGGAACGAAGAGTGACACATGCCCCAGGGACCTTCACTAACAGACGAATGCTTCAGCGAAATTTTTCGGACCCGACGCAGTACGACAAGGAAGTGACACGCAATGCTACAGAAAATTGTATCACCTACCGTTGCTGGGATGGCCGTACGCAGGGGAGCAAACACCAAGTCAAGCTGAACGATGTTCCAATTTAGACAAGCGGTTCAGTGCGGCGCGTTCCTTTGATGATGTTAATAATAACAATGATAATGGCCCACACATAGTTGTTTTGATTTGTCATTTTTTAACCAGCTCCGCATTCGTTTTTGCACATAGAATCTCTATTCCGGGAGCAGTCCTCAAACGAACCTATAGTTTTCTTTGCGCTAAATAACGGGAAGATGTATGACAAACGCCACCGCTTCACGAGTTTCGAACGCTTATGACTATATAAACCGCTTGGTTTCGAAGCGTGTGGGGTACGCCGCGAACAACAGCGTTGTCCCGGGACGCCGCCTTGGTGCTTGTCGTCCTAGCGAGCGAGCTAGGACGACAAGGCGAGCGCCTAAAGTGCTCTGCACTTAAAAGGTTCCAAATTTCGCGTGATAGTCACGTAATAATGGGCCAGCACTTAAAAAAACATAGTTATTGGGGTGCAAACTGTTAGACGGAATATGAATGATTCAATCAAAGGGAACTGCAGGCCCCAATATCGACCCTGTTATTTGACGGTGACAGAGGTCGGCGGCCGCGAGTTGCGTAAAAATTTCCCCGCATTTCCCCGAGGGGAAGAATGTGAAAGTGCGAATGCACGAGTTGAATTTGCGCGGTTCGGTAATGGTCGCGAAGAGAGATCACACACACACACACAAATACGAGAAAAAAGATGCATTTATTAAGACACCTATTTGTGTTTCGTTGTACTTGATTGCTAGAGCGGATCTCAGCTTTGAAAATTTTGTGTCAGTACTCCTTTAAGCGGTGCATTAGCCTTCTCACGCCCGATTCCTGGCCAATCCCCCACGTGGTATGTGCCATGCACAGACACCTATTTGTGTTGTCGTTGTACTTGATTGCTAGAGCGGATCTCAGCTTTGAAATTTCGTGTTAGTACTCCTTTAAGCGGGTGCTTAGCCTCTCACGCCCGATTCCTGGCCAATCCCCACGTGGGTATGTGCCATGTCAGCGGCCAGGCAGCGCGCGCCCATCTCCCCCTGCCAAGAAGACGAGGACATTCCTGGCCAATCCCCACGTGGTATGTGCTATGTCAGCGGCCAGGCAGCGCGCGCCATCTCCCCCCTTGCCAAGGAAGACGAGGAGCGCGCGCACCCGCAGCTGTTGCTATGCGGACGGCGGCGGACGCTTCAGGCTCGCTTAAGAAGTGCATTCGCACTTAATAAGATTCTGTGACGTCATAGAGAAGTCGGCAGACAGCGGCTGGGGAGTATCCACCTCTTCATCTGTTTTCTTTAATATCACGATGACTTGTGTGAATTTTGCAATAATATTTGCGTCGTTGTTGGTGGGACAAAGCAGCCTTTTAATGAACGAAACTTGTATTTTGTCTTCATGGTCCCTTCAAAAAATTCCTGGCAGGGAAGTCTCTGTAGACGCACATAACGATGATAATGGCCCACACATAGTTGTTTTGATTTGTCATTTTTTAATCAGCTCCGCATTCGTTTTTGCACGTAGAATCTCTATTCCGGGAGAAGTCCTGGACTACCCACGAACTATTCCGAGAAGTTTCGGGCACTCAAATAAAAAAGACCAAAAGTTGTTACACGCTGCAGCACCGTCTTAAGAATACGAAGCACCAACCAGACAAGCTTACTGCGCAGTAGCAGCCACCTGGCGAACCGGGAACGTGCTAGGGCCTCGAGACACGAAGCGTCAAGGCCCTGGCACTGCAACAGTTTTGTAGTTCTTGGATACAGGAAGCTCGTTTCCTGTCTCTCAGCGGTACTCCGATCATTATTCATTCTATGGCCCGTTGAGCCGTCCCAAGTCTGCTTTCAAGTTGTTCAGTAAGGCGCCAAGTTTCTTCTTCATATGTCATCACCTAACATTTATTTCCGAACTTGCCGCTCAAAGTTCTTCATGACTGCAGGACCGGATAGTCTTGTCCGCAAAGTGGCCCGCGTTAGCATGCTCTAGAACCAGCGGCAATTGGCTTTGCGAACTCGGCGTCTGTGCTCCCCACTTCAAACGCGAACGCATGTGAACTGGCAAGAGCAGCACGCCAATATAACGCCACGAACGCTGGGCAGAGCGTTCTCCTTCGGGCGCGCTGCGCATATAACCGGTGTGCCGTTCTCCGGCGAAGCAACGTCCACGCTTGGCTCAAACACCTAGAGCCCAAACGCCGCTTTACAAGTACCCAACGTCGTCATCGACTGGGACCGGCTTCCCGCAGTCCCCTCAACGTTATGCGCGCTAAAAAAACGCGGTCCCTTCCCCGCTCCGCCTTTTGGCGTCGCATCTACACGGGTTTTTCCCCGCGAGGGAGGGGGATTTTTTAAAGAGCGAATGCTCTTTATAAGCGCCCCCCAAACCATCCACCGCCGGCGTCGGCGGCGGCGGCGGGCGGCGTCCGCAGTGCTCTTTAAAGGAGCCATGAAAAAAAACAAAAGTTTTTTTTATTCGAAAGATTGGGTTGTTTCATAGTCCCCCCAAGCGTTTTCCCCGGGAAAAGCAAATGATGCTTTATTCACTGAGAAAAAAGGCCCAATTTAAGCCAAATTTTAAATCTCCCGCTAAAATTGAACATTCCGTGACGTGTACAATGGCGTCATAGAGCCGGTCCATGAAACAGATTAGTATGTCGACTCCAAAAGCACCCACACGCGGGAGTCAAAAAATCGAAAAAACGGCGGCCCATTTTAAAAATACTAGTAAAACCTAGTGCACCCCCCGGCCCTAGTCATGGAATCCCCTGATCCGGAGAACAAAACTCTCGCCGGGGAAGCTCGGGCTTGCATTTAACCCTCACACCACAAAAACACTCAATGCTTCTAATTTAAAACGAGCGGCAAGAGTTGTGGGATACGCGGTGGAGGGGAAAGCGACCATTCCGCGATAGCCAAACAAAACGAACGCCCAGCCGTCGGCACCGCTGCCCCCCGTCACCCCGTCGCGACGGACGAATATAGACTGGTACGTATGTGCCGTATTTTGATTAGGGTTTAAATAATATTTCAATTTCAGTAGCAGTATCACTTATGCCAGTTGGCCGGTGTCGTGTATGGAAAGCCGTTCGCGGGGAGCTCTCTGCTTCGACCAGAAAGATACGAACGTCAATGCGCGGTGTTTACGGCATTTTTTTCCCCAAGGTCAGAGCGATTTGACGAAGTCGGCGACGAGCGCCAGCATGCCCCAGGAGTGAGCTAACGAAAGGGGCCCCCCTGCCGTAACTAAACAAACTGAAGTTTTCAGTGGTTGAAAAATGGAAACGAGCTCGTAACGACAGCAGCAAGCCAACCCATTCGAAACTTACGCGACGACTGGCACTATCTCGTCGCTTCTTGCTGTTCCTTACTCCCCTCGTTTCTATTTTTACCCTTTGCGGGTTTTGGCGATATGACGGCCAACATCCTGTGAAGGGATTACGATACGAAGCAAGGTCGCGGCTGTGCGTGCTGGAACGGTTCGTTGGCCCCGAAGAGCCTCGAACCCAAAAAATTCGTCGGCGGGGCCCGAGATGTCGAGCTCGGCCGCGGCGCTAGTTTCGTACGCATTGGCGCACACGCTTGCGAGTTCGTTCGGACCTTAAACCGTTTACTCCCCCCGTTCTTTGTCATAAAAAGAATGTGCAGTATGTTTTCACGGGCATTTAGCTCGCTATGCAAGCTGTAAGCCCTGCCTAACATGCGTTTGCTTTTCCCGGGCCCCTCCGCCAATCGCAGAGCTTAGCCCATGTGACGGCATAGGTTCTGTTGCGGAAAATGAGCGGGGTGGCAGAGGTCGGCGAACTCACTCATGAGTCCCCCCTCACTCAGACTCATTTGGACTCAAACTCACGCGTGAGTTTGGGGTTGAGTGAGCACGAGGCTAGTGGGGCATGGTGAGTTTGAGCTTGAGTGAGTTTGAGCCGAGTGATCACGACTGAGTTTGAGTCCGATTGAGTTTGGGGTCCTTTTTGGGTTCTGAGTACATTTTGGGGTTTGAGTCCATTTTGATTTCTGAGTCCATTTTGAGTTTGAGTCCATTTTGAGTTCTGAGTACATTTTGAGTTTGATCCATTTTGAGTTCTGAGTACATTTTGATTTTTTGGTCCATTTTGAGTTCTGAGTACAATTTGAGTTTGAGTCCATTTTGAGTTCTGAGTACATTTTGAGTTTGAGTCCATTTTGAGTTTGACCATTTTGAGTTCTGAGTAAAATTTTGATTTTGAGCTCTTTTTGGGATTTCTGAGTACATTTGAGTTTGAGTCCATTTTGATTTTGAGTCCTTTTGAGTTCTGAGTACGTTTTGAGTTTGAGTCCATTTTGAGTTCTGAGTACTTTTTGGGTTTGAGCACTTTTTGAGTTTGATTACATATTGAGTTTTGAGTACATTTTGAGTTCTGACTACATGGGGTTTTTTAAGTCCATTTGGATTTGAGTAAATGAGTAGCCTAGCAGCAGCTATGGTTGGCTGTTAATTTTTATGCGTCACTGTGGGCTCGGAATTCAAGTTCCCCTGGGGGTATGGCCCAATCGCGATCTGCATGATTGGTTGGGAGGGGGTGGTGTCTGATTTTTTTTTAGTTTCTTGTTGAATTTTCATGGCCATAAGCACTTGGTGTATACGTAATTTTCGCGGCTGGGCGCGTGAGTGATAATTGACTGGTGAGGGCAAAAAAAAGGGGTGTCTTAACTTTTCCTCCTGACGGATCCACTAAGAGCGTGGGAAAGGGTGGTTTGGGGAAAACCCACGGCGGCGCTGGCGTGCTGGTTGTTCGCCTGCTAATGTTAACGGCTTGATATACTAGGGGTCACAAAGGAAGAGGTGAGAGCCGGGGGGAAATGGGGGGGGGGCTGTCCTTTCTACTGTTTCAAATGAATTAGCTGAAGTGACTGGGCAGCGCCCCTTAAGACAGAATAATGACCACATTAGATTGGGTGAAAGTGAAACTGATGAGGCTAAGGCGTTAAGGTATCAAATGAAAAGGGCCGGATTAACGGAATCACGCGGGGTAAATAAAAAAAAAACTTTCCCGATTGTAGGCATCAGGCAGTCATAATGAGTCATAGATTGGGTTAAAATTCAAAAAGACACTGCGAGGGCATGTGGGGAATCAAATTCAAGGTCTCGTGTGGGGAATCATTCGGGGCGAACATGAGATATGGATATATCATGACGTAGCCCTGGTAAGTCAAAGATTCGGTTAAAATTCAGGTTCATGACGCTAGGGCGTATCAAATTAAAAAGGGCTCATGAGGGTAACCACATGCTTCCTGATTATTAAAACATGACATAGTCAAAAAGGGTCATAAATTAGGTTAAAATTCACAATGATGCCACTGGGTGTCCGGTGCATCAAATTGAAAGGGTTTCCCATAAGGAAAATCACGTGGGAAAAATGTGGTGGGCTATATCATGAGATAGTCATGGTTAGTCATTGATTGGTTTAACGTTCAAATTGATTCCGCTAGGATGTGATGGGTATCAAATCAATGGTCCCTTTATGAGCCGAATCACGTGGGAGTAATACAAAAAAGCTTCCTGGTTATAACCATTAGATTGTCATGGCGAGTCTTATATTGGGGTAAAATTCGAAGTGACCCCGCTAGGGAGTGTAGGGTATCAAATTTACGGTCTTGAAGAGGGGAATCACGTGGTACAAATAAAAAAAAGGGTTCGTAGTTCGATCATGAGATGGTCATTATGAGTCATAGATGGGGTTAAATTCAAGGTGAGGCCCCTGAAGCATGTGGGGCGTCAAATTGAAGGTTCCAGTTAGGGGAATCATGTCGGACACCTAAATAATGCGTCCTGGTTACAGTCATGAGTCATGGTTAGTTTGACTGGTATGAATTCCATATGACCCTGCTAGGGTGTGTGGGGTTCAAATTAAAGGTCTCGTCGAGGGGGTCACGTGGGACAAATATAAAATGCTTTATGGTTATAATTATGAGGATTCCCCAAAAGGTTTCGGGACAAGGTACACACTCTCACTCACTCTCACTCTCACTCTCACACCTCACACTCCCCTCACTCTCACTCCCCACTCTCACTCTCCCCACACTCACACACTCACTCACTCCCCTCACTCACCCCACCCCACTCCCCTCACAACCCCTCCACTCTCCGCCCCACCCACACTCACCCTCCCTCACTCTCACTCCCCTCACAAATACACTCCCCCTCCCCCCTCACTCTCCCTCACCCCTCAAAACCTCTCACTCTCAACCCCTCCTCTCACTCCACCTCACTCACACTCACACTCACCTCAAAACTCACACTCTCACCCTCACTCTCACCCCCACCCTCCACTCTCACTCCCACTCAGAAATCCACTCACACTCACTCTCACACTCCCTCTCACACTCACTCCCCACACTATCACTCACCTCACACCCCCTCATTTTTCACTCACACTCCACTCCACTCTCCCTCTCTCACTCTCACCCCCTCACTCCACACTCCCCACCCGCACACTCTCACTCTCTCACTCTCACTCTCACTCTCACTCACACTCTCACTCAACTCACACTCACACTCACACTCACACTCACACTCACACCCTCACCCCACTCTCACTCACACTCCCACTCTCACTCCTCACTCCTCACTCACACTCACGCTCACACTCCCACTCTCACTCTCACTCTCACTCTCACTTTCACTCACCCCTCTACTCTCACACTCACTCTCCCCACTCTCCCCTCACCCCTCACACTATCCACTCTCACTCACACTCACACTCTCACTCTCAACTCTCCACTCACACCTCACCTACACTCTCACACTCTCACCTCACACACCACACTCTCACACTCTCACACTCTCACTCTCTCACTCTCCCCACTCTCTCACTCTCACTCTCACTCACACTCACACCCACTCTCACTCTCACTCTCACTCTCACTCACACTCCACTCTCACTCTCACTCACACTCACCTCACAACTCACACTCTCACTCTCACTCTCACTATCACTCACCACTCACACTCTCACTCTCACTCCCCCACTCTCATACTCACACTCACACACTCTCACTCCCACTCTCACCTCACTCACCTCACACTCTCACTTTACTCTCACTCACAATCACAATCACAATCACACTCACACTCTCACTCTCACTCTCACACTATCACTGTCCCCTCCACTCTCACTGTCACTCTCACTCTCACACTCTCAATCTCACACTCTCAAACTCTCACTCTCACTCTCTGACTGTCTCAATCTCTGTGAGGCCATGTGAGTTCTGAATTCATTTTGAGTTCTCAGCCCCTTTTTAGTTCTGAGTTCATTTTTGAGTTTTGAGTACAATTTTGAGTTTTGAGTACCCAAATTTTAGTTTGAGTACATTTTGAGTTTTGAGTAAATTTTGAGTTTTGAGTCATTTTGAGTTTGAGTACATTTTAGGTTTGAGTACATTTTGAGTATTGAGTTCACTTTGAGTTTGGGTACATTTTGAGTTTTGAGTCCATTTTGAGTTTGAGTACATTTTGAGTTTTGAGTCCATTTGAGTTTGAGTACATTTTTAGTTTTGAGTCCATTTTGAGTTTTGAGTTCATTTTGAGTTTGAGTACATTTTGAGTTTTGAGTCCATTTTGAGTTTTGAGTACACTTTGAGTTGAGTACCCTTTTGAGTTTTTAGTACATTTTGAGTTTTGAGTCCAAATTGGTTTGAGTACATTTTGAGTTTGAGTACATTTTGAGTTTTGATTACATTTTGAGTTTGAGTACATTTTGAGTTCTGAGTACATTTTTAGTTTGAGTCCGAGTGAGTTCTGAGTTTTGAGCTCAATGTGAGTTTTTAGTTTGAGTGAGCGCAGGTGTGCTGCTCAGCATTGAGTCTGAGTTTGAGTGAGTGGTGATTCGAAAAAAAATTGTGAGTGAGTTGAGTGAGCCGCGCCAACCTTGCCGAGGTATGGCTGGTGGGTCGCATGGTCATTTCCTTTTTTTTCCTAATTATGTAGCTTATTTGAGCGAAGTTTGCGTTATAAGTGGTGTCGCTATGGTTCTAAACGAGGCAATCTTTCGAATGAACCAAACTTGTGTTTTCTCTTCATGGCTCCTTTAAAGAAAAACAGCATCCGGCGCCAGGTTTCGATCCGAGGACTTGCGGCCGCAGCGCGACGCGACCGACTAAGCCACGGAACCCACGCTGATATCAGTGTGGTAACGCGCCTTATATTTTTAAACGCATTCAACTACTTTCGTCAGCGGCGTGCGTTGGCGACTCAGCGGCGTTATAGCGGCTTGATAACTGCGTGGTGTACACGTGATACTACAAACCCGATGGAAGAGATGGAAGAGAAGGCGGCGAGGCGGTGGGCTGCGGGGGCCGAGCGCAAGCGCCGCAAGCGGGCCGACAACCGTGCATTCGCACTTTCACATTCTCCCCCTCGGGGAAATGCGGGGAATTTTTTTTTTCTTTGTATTTTTGCGGCGACCTCGTCACGTTGCACAAGCTCGCACGCAAGAGTGGGCCGATACCGCTTTATACGCAAGCCTTTATACTAAGTGTTGCGTCGCGTCTTGAGGGGCGCCGGTGACGCTCGGCGGAGCCATGCCTAGCTGATATGTGCGGACTGTTCGCAAACCAGAGACGCTGGAGCATCTGCTCTGCTTCTGCTCCCAACACGCGGCGCCGAGAGGAGAGCTCCACCGAGCGCTTCAGCATCAAGGCCTTCCCTGCGCCGGCATGGAGGAAGGTCCTCCATACAGAAAATCCCTGTGCTCGCGCTTTCGGCGCTCACGCTAAAGGAATTTTCTGTCCATGGACACGAGATATCCCGAGATCAGGACCCATATACAGCGGTTGTAAAACTTGCGCAGCACACCACCACCGAGATAAGAATTGCATGGTACAACCATCTGAATAAACTGCTTAAATTCCTGCAGCAGCCACATGGTTAATGGATTATTGAACTTCCTGCTGTAAAAGCCGGCAATGAGGAGTACAAGGACTGGGTAAATGGCCCACATGCGCCCCTTTGCCGGTCAGCCCGCTCATATCCGCTAAACATGACGATGACACTTGACGATGGAAATAATGATAGTTGTGCCTCCAACTGCAGTGGCCACTAATTGTCTAGTTTCATCGAAGAATTCTTTAGATATACGTAAAATGGTTTACAGACACCCACAAACAATATTGGAAGAACAGCCGATGGGATCATCGGGACAGTAATGCGTCAGCGTTAGTTTTCCCTCTTTCCGCCCCTCGTGTGCGGAATGATCAGACGGACACTGATTAAAGGTTGGATACAAGTCTTTGAAACAAGTTGAAACAAGTTTGAAACAAGTTGCATAATGTCGTTGCCTTTTGTTTTTTTATGGAGCACAAGAAGTTCGACAACGAGCTCACGTATCTGTGTACGCTGACTATGTTGTGTCTGGTTGTCCGGATATCAACATAAGCGACTGACAGTGATGGCTCAGCGAAGTGTTCACACCATTCAGAAATATCTGCCCTCCGTCGGACTGACGCTCTCGGTCGAGAAGTACTGTTTCGTTCGTTTCCCAGGAAACCGGCGCCGGTCCACCCGTGTTAATTTAACATTGTGCAGCCTGTCTATCCGTCAAGCCACTCAAGTGCGGTTAGTTGGTGTAACCCTGGACAGCAGACTGTAATGGCGACGGGCAGTGGACATGACATGACTATTTCGGCTCTGCTTCCCTGCGTGAACATTTTGAGGAAGATTGCTGGAGCTAAAGAAGGGGGGGGGGGGGGGGGGGTGTGTAATCACCCGGCGTCCATGATTAAACTGCACTCAGCACTGATTTTGAGCCGTATTCTTTACCATTTGCCTCTAATCTCCCCTTCAGAATCCCAGTATGAGCGCCTCGAAGCGTTGCACAGGAAAGGGCTGAGGACAGCAACTGCGGTTCCTCACGGAGCGGCGAATAAGAAGGTCATACGGGAGAGCCAGTCTTCTACACCCCGCTTGATGGCGTCGCAGAGGTTACTGACACAGATAATGCGTCTCGGGGGAACCACAGCTGGAGGAACAATAATACGAGAAATAACGCGACTACTTGCTCGCGGCGGGGCTTTTCGGCAGGTCGCTAACATATACAGTGCACACTCACCGCCCACTCGGCTCCATCTAT
This sequence comes from Haemaphysalis longicornis, assembly GCA_013339765.2. Classification (NCBI taxonomy): domain Eukaryota; kingdom Metazoa; phylum Arthropoda; class Arachnida; order Ixodida; family Ixodidae; genus Haemaphysalis; species Haemaphysalis longicornis. Next base: position 110,372,742 of record CM023456.1, read on the forward strand.
TCCAACGCACGCCAGGCACCCCCGTCCCACTTTGTCCCCACTGCCTTATCCCCAACCCAGGACCACATCCTGTGGCAGTGCCCTTACAACCCTACCGAACCACACAATTACACCGGAGAGTGGCTGGCTGTTGCGGCCAGTCTCCAAGAGCAGCGGCAGCTGTCGGCCCAGACCATCAGGCCCGAAGTGCGACCGAAAGAGGCGGCGGACCCGTACGGGCCGCTGCCCGCTAGCATCACGAACGCCGTGAGGTCCGCAGTCCTGGACACGCAGACAGCCGTCGTTCAGCAACTCGAGGCTGCTCTCGCGCGGCAGACGCGGGGGCAGGACGCCTCGGGGGACCCTCGGGGGCAGGACGCCTCGGGGATCCAAAGCGCGCCGAACCCGCCGACGCCGGCGCGGGGCTTTAAGCGCTGGACACATGTACGATTTGTACACGCGATTCGCATGCGACTGATCGTTACGACTGTCACCGCGACTAGTCGTACGCGTGAATTTGAGACACATGACCCGATGCGTGCAAGCGATGCGCCGTCGGCGTCGCTCCGCCCACCGTTTTTGCTCCATGGTCAACTACGACTATCGCTGAGCTGAATTTGTAGATCCCGCGCGTTTAATCGCAAAAAATGGACAAAGCAGGCAATCGTGAAGCGTTTCCTGCCTTCGGAAACAGTTCGCGCACACGCCGGCCGCGCCTGCCAGCTCGGACACTCAGCGGCTCGAACCGGCGCAGACCACGGTAGCAACCGCTTGTCGCTGCTCTTCTGAATCAATCTGATCGTAAAAATGAAGTTCCACATGCGAGAAAGTAGGTGTTAGTGTGGTGAAAAATTGTGCTTGGGATTGTTATCAGGCTTATTTTAAAAGCGGCGATCAGATATCTGCCGCGTATTCATGAGCGGCATCGACAGCGGCATCGACAGCGACAGCGACATGCCGCTCATCGCTCATGAATACACCGGCCCCCGCGGCGCGCGGCGGGCGGTCCGCCGACCGGTCGAGAGATGGCAATACCTGCGCGGAAGCATTGAAACAGGCTACGCACTGCTACGCAGATGTTCAATTACGACGATCGCTGAGCTGAATTTGTAGATTCCGCGCGTTGTTCGCAAGAAATTGATAAAGCAGGCAATCGCGAAGTGTTTTCTGCCTTCGGAAACAGTCCGCGCACACGCCGGTCGCGCCTGCCAGCTCGGCACACTCAACGGCTCGAACCGGCGCAGACCACGGTAGCAACCGCGCTTGTCGCTGCTCTTCTGAATCAATCTGATCGCTAAAAAGAAGTAGCTTATGCGAGAAAAGGGATGATAGTGTGGTGAAAAGTTGTATTACGGATTGTCATTCGCAGTTACACAGATAGCGGCAATCAAATATCCGCCAGGATGCTAAGCCTAAAGTTTCCAACACCCGAGCCGACCAGAGCAACGCACGCCGGTTGCGGGAGGTTGGGGCTCAGCGGGCTCTCATTGGCTGTGGCCTCACGACGATGGCAACGATGGCACGACTGCATCTGGCTTGCCAGTCGCACGTCGTGAGCCTCCTCCGACCAGCGATCGACGCCAAAACGGGTCCTAACGATCAATCGTAACGATCAGTCGCATGCGAATCGCGTGCACTAGTCGTACATGTGTCCAGCGCTTTAGTCATCAGGACGCGATAACCGCGTGAGGCGGGGATCGGCCCTGCGCGGCCCATATCCCACGCCTACTTGTTGGCCCCAATAAAGTGTGTCTCTCTCTCTTTTCTCTTAGCGGCTGCCTGGACCGAGACGGCTGATTCGTCACCACCATCCCACGACCAATAAAGCTTTTATCTATACATATATTTCGAATGGGTACGTTCCAGTGCAGATGATACTGAGGCAATGAGCTGGCTTACCAAACTGCCCAGGCGAGACTTTTCTCTGGGAAGGCCCTACCTACCCTTGCATTGTCCAAACACGTATGCGATCTATATAACGTGCACCTCGCGACAGCAGCGCACGCCTACCTGTACTACCTGTACTATACCTTATAATACTACCTGCTACCTGTACTAATAATTCTACCTCTACGAAACCTGTACTACCTGCACGCCTACCTGCAATAACTGCACTAGACCTTATAATTATGCGGGATTAAAGTTTGGTTTCGTTGTCTGTAAGGTTTCAAAGAGTGGTGCATCATTTATGGACACAATCCAGACGTTGTCCCAACGGGAAGCGAGGAACACATTGGCGATGTCGGCCCCTAAGAAAGGAAACACACAGGATGTCTAAACGGACAGCGTTTAAGTTTGCCAACTATAACCCGAATACGAAGCTTTACTGCAGATGCAGGAATTAAAAATCATGCTGTGATGATCCTGCTGCCATTTTTATGAAAAGAAGTGTTTCAAAGCAACGGCCTGTAGGAACCTTGCCTGCCTTGTTATTCCATGTAATGTGGAATATGTGGAATGTGGTGCATTGTGCTTACAGTAAAAGTGCAGAAATTTTATCAATATGCGCTCGGGATAATGTAGAGGATTCAACTATCCACATGCTTCTGTTAGCTCTGATAGCCCTTTTCTAAATTTTCACAAGCTGCTTCTGGTTTACTCTGATCAAGGGAGCAACAGGGTCAACGTAAAATGAAGACAGGTGTGCTGACCAACTAGTAACGTTGCGTTGAACGACGCTAAAATCAACATCATTCGCCGTCTGTTCGATGTATGTGAAACTGACTTCGGGTGGCTTGTATTTTAGTGCAATTCAACACAGTTACTGGTTGATCAACGCACTAGTATTCATTATATGTGTGTCCACATGCAACATTCCCGCTCTGAAAAACCGAAAGCTCTTAGGCTAACAACGATAGCTTGGGGTTACTATACGTTGCTACCAGCAAAGTACAAACCAGAGTCTCGTATAATGTAGTAGATCCTTAGCACTACGCACCCGCCGCGGTGGCTCAGTGGCTAAGGCGTTGCGCTACCGAGCACGAGGTCGCGGATTCGATTCCCGGCCGTGGCGACCGCTTTTCTGATGGAGGCGAAAAGCAAAAACGCCCGTGTGTAGGAGATTTCGGCGCACGTTAGAGATTTCGGCGCATGGTCAAAATTAATCCGGAGCCCTCCACTACGGCGCGCCTCATCGTCTGTGTTGCGTCGGCGCGTCATCAATCAATCTTAACACTACGCCAGTTTTTTTTTTTGTTTCTCTTGACGTGCAGCCGTCCCCCAAAAAACAACCAAGGCACGTCAATTTCCTTTGTATTTATTTTAGTTCAGAAAAATAGTTGCAAAACCAATAATTTAGTAAAGCCGCATTTATATGACAACATGCAGACACGATTTTCGTCCGCAGGCACGAAGTCCACGAAGCACACTCCGGCTAGCGCTATATATATCGGTCGAATATATTCCAGAATTACATCACTAACAGGGAAACATATACGCCGTGTAATTACGCGGGAATGCATCACAGATAAATACTTGCAGAAAAAGATACACTATAAACGCTGATGTGCAATGTTCCGTATGTGTTGAATATCAAACCATGGCGAACACGCGTTCCGTATTGCGAAAAGAGAACAATGGCATCCTTGAGCACAGACTCAGTCCACACAAAGCAGCCACAGACTGGCATGCTGAGTTTAGACCATCTCTAGTCGTCCTTCTTGGTCTCGGCACCGGCAGCCACCGTCTGCAGGAAAAACAAAGAAAAAGGAAACAATTGCTACTGAAGTACCCCCAAAAAATTGTTAAAAGATGAAAAGTGCGCATAAAGAAGCGAAAGATCAATTCTTTGGAGCCCTAGTTTTTATGAAATATCTGGAACACACGTTAAATTGATCTGTCGAACAATGCAGAGAAAATATAATAAGCTACAATTCTGGCAGGCTCTTCCCTTTTGGCATCAGTCTACATGCGCAAAAACACACCCGAAAAACTTTCTACGGAATAGTACATCAAGAGCAAAGTTCTACCAAAGCGGAGCAATGGAAAGGTGATGAAGGCAACGAAGTGAACTCTGGGTGACAAGTTGCCAAGTTGTACTCAAGGTACTCCATTCATTAAGCATACTATTTCTGTTCAACTTAAGGTATACTCCTATTAAAATGCCTGCTTCATTGAGTTAAACGCCATTTAATATATAGAGAGAAAACCTTTAATGAAAGCTGAAGAGGTCAGCCCCACTAATGGTAGGGCTTCCTACTCCAGAACCATTTTAATAAATACACCACATGGCTCATGTACACCTATCCTGTCACACGTTACTGACTGAAAAACGGACACATTTCAGGGTAAAATCGCCGAAGGATTGCTTACGCACGAAAAAATTGGGCCCATCTCCCCGCGAGGGGGACTCGAGTAAATGCGTCGCATAGGAGGTGGGTGTATTGCGTTAACGTTTAGTGTTTGAGGAGTTGGTGGTAGTGAATGCGTTGTATCAGCAAGCTTCTTGACGTAGTTTGAATGAGTCAAGGATATAAGGCGCGTTCGTAGCCTCCCATTCTGTGTCGGCTTTGTGGCACAGTGGGTAGAGCACCAGTACATGCGTTTCCCGCCCGCAGGGTCGAGGGATCGAAACCAGGCGCCGGATAGTATGTCATTTTTAAAATGCCAGAGCATTTCAGGTAACTCACGATGTCACCCGCGTTGACGTCCGTCGCTAGTCCGCACCGTCGTGGTCCACATCCCCCTACACTATATAAAAAAAAATTTTATATAGTGTAGGGGGAGGGGTGCGGACTACGACTACGGACGTCAACGCGGGTGATATCGTGAGTTACTGAAATGCTCTGCATTTAAAAATGACATTACGAAATTGTTGGTATACTCCACCGAATCTGAAAAGATGTTTCAACTCGGGGTACAAGGGTAATTGTTCTGTAGCACATTGTCCGTCTCTAGGGAGACGTTTGACGGCATTCGTCACCTGTTCGACCTGCGCGTGTTCGTCGAAGAGTCGGTCGTACTTCTTGTACAGGTCCTCGGCGTGCATTTTCAGGGCGTCAAGGTTCGAGGTCATGTAGTCCACATCTGCGTGTACATGGTAAGTATATTACCGAAGTTTCCGAATAGCCATTTGGCTAGCGCCAGAAACAAGTTCGAACGTGGCCACGGTCTGCCTACGCAGCCGAGGTACCTTTGCAGGCTTTTTCATACGCAGCCTCCGGCTCCTCCTTTGGCTTATCGACGGTCTTGGTCTGGATTCTGACCGTCTTCTTCTGCTTGGCAGTTTCGGAGCCCTTCTGTGGAATGGAAAACAGCATGGACCAATTATCACACACACAAGTAGTGTCAGATTGTATAAGTCGGAATTAAAGGTCAGATTGGAGGTTATAATAGATAGGACAACCAGGGAAGCAGGCCCTCATCCGTTGGGAGTTTCTTTTCCACGAGAAGGAAAAATACAGGTATCAAATCATGCAATAAAAGGTATACTACATTATCAGTGCATATGTAATGCCGCATCACAACGAAAGGAGATTCATGATTATTCCGAGCTTTTCTTCCAATCTACGTGTTCCCTCATCTCGGCTCTGTGGAGGATACGCATATTTATTTATTTATTTATTTATTTATTTATTTATTTATTTATTTATTTATTTACAGGTCAAAACTTTGACCGAAGCAGGAGGGGCTATACAAAACATAGTAATGAGACGAGTACGGAAGAGAACATTGGCAATAAAAATATCAAGAACAATTCATGGTACCCTGCACCTTATACACATATTTTACAAGACCAACACAACAGAACCCATTAACGAGAAAAAAATGACACTATAACGCTTCTACAATTTTTTTTTTGCCTTTAAAACATCCAGAGGTAAAGAATGTTAGTCTGTAACAGTCCAGGGAAAAGGCGGTTTTTGAAGGCATCTGTTCGAGAATCGCTTTCATGCGAAATTCGCTTTCAAGGATGTCTTCGACTGCAGGTGCGAGCGAAGCAGGGACTCAGAATACTGGGGCCAGTGTCGTTTAAAAAAGAAATGAGGACGGCCAAGCAGCAAACCTTCAGGGGAGACCTGGCAGCCTCAGCGGCAGGCCGAGCTTGAGCCACGGCTGCCTCATTGACGGCAAGGAGGATGGCCTGATCGCGAATTAACGTCACCAGCCGGTGGATAACCCTGAAACAAGAAGACCACATCAGCTCACCTGTTAATGCGTGGTATCAAACACGATGCGAAAAATTCGCGCGCGCGAATGTTTGAACATAGCCATTACCTATAACAACTGCTGTTCAATTCCTCGTACAGAAGAATTTGCCATGATTTTGCATTTTTTTCGAATATTTGAAGACTGCTGCAGAAGAGGAATGTTGAATCCCCAAGTTTTTTAGATGCGAAGCATCTCTTGCTCGGAGGGGGGGGGGGGGTGTGTCCCGCGTCCATGCCCCGTTCGCAGCGCCTCTGATGATGATTGTGGCAGGATGCCCCTAGAAATTGGCCAATCCAAAAAATCCATCACGAGATAGCTTCGCGTTCAACCACCGTCGTCATCTTCCCGTACGGGAACCGCTGAAGAAGAAGAAGGGAAGAAGACAAAGCTGCGAAGAGGAGGGCGTGTACGTTGCTCTCAGCCGGTGCACCAACGTCAACAACCTTTACCTCACCAACGCTGACGGAGACTACCGATTCTATCACAGAAACGACAACATCGACAAGAACATGATGGACGAGTTTCGGCGCCTCGAGTACGACCGCCTACTCACCGTCACACAACAGTACTTGCGTGCCTTTGCCACCGGTGTGGACCCGGACACGGAATTCCCTCTGGCGCTACTAAACACCAGATCACTCAACATAACGGCAACACAATGGAACCACACGGAACCCCCATGATGCTTCGCATCCTCATCAGGGTTCCCCACGGGAAGATGGTGTAATTTTTTTATGACATTTTTCTTTCCACAGCAAGGTAGTGATTTTCCTGGCGCACGCAACATTCCGCTATTTCTTTCAGATGTTCCTGAACATGCATATTCCAATGAATGGGCGGATTTATCAACCGTGCCAGAGGCGCGTTTCAAAGTTTTCTCTAAAAATCACCCTTCAACGGCCTTAAAAAGTCACCAGTGCCTAAACCACGATGCAGTTGTTTTATACAGCTAAACCACTTGCGCGCTCCACCAGCGTTCACCACAGGCTGTGAACCCTCTCGCCTCCCATGCCCACCTCGTATTTGTGGGGCCATGGTCCTCTTAATAAAGTCGATCACTATCATTTCCGACACTGACAAAAATATTGTTCTCGCTCTTCTATAATATGTGTTTCCGAGAGTATAAAATTTACGTATTTTAGGCCTTAACATTAAATTGATGCGGCGAATAATTTGCGGTGGCTGAGTTGAGATGAACCACAGAAAACGAAATGGTTAAAGGCTTAAGGGGACAGACAACCGATATTTGTGGCGGACATGTCCTCCAGGTCACATGAAAGCCAGCGTTTTATACAGTGGGTAAGCACAGGGAATTTCTAAACAAACAGACCGAAATAATTTCAATTTGGCTTGAAACTTTCTGAAGTCTGAAAAGGTGGCGCCTTGTATACTGTCTAAACGTGACATTACCGCATGCATACAAATAGTTCCGTCGCTTTCAATGCGTGATTCGAAAACCGCATAAAGGAAAAAGAAAGGCTTCACTTTGCTGTTGTTTTAGCTGAGCACAACTTTTTAAAACCTCCTTTCATCTCACGTACAGTAAAATTTCGTTGCCGCACGGCTGTCACAGTTGCCAGTGTTCCTTTTGGCAGCATACCTAAGTTTGGTTGATCTAAACAATTCCGCTTCCAAACGTTTAGGGCCCTATCAGAAGAACCGTTTCGGTTCAAGGTGTTTTAAGTGATGTCCTTTCATTTGGTAAAGAGAGCATAAACTCCACAAAAACCGGTTGTATGTCCTTTTAAATGTTCACACACATACTGGGAAGATTTCCTCTACTCACAGCCAGAGGAAGAGGGAGAAACCGGCGATGTAGACGTTCCTCTGGGCCCTGAACATCTGAATGCTCAGCTGCATGTACACGTTGCCATCGTCGTGGGACTCCGACTTGGCCTCTTGGCGCTGGGTGTGCTCTTGTGCATCCCTCGCAGCGAATCTGCAAGCGGACAGTAGTTCAATCATGACCAATGCCTTCTAAATTGGTCGCCCCCATTTCCATTCACAACTCTTCGAATGAGGTTGCAAAAAAATATATACTCCGCAATGCGAAATTTGTGCGCCGTGCGAACTGCAGTCTTCTCAGTCACGGAGCAAGGCTGCTGCGTCTCAGGAAGTGATCGCGTGATGAGCGAAGGCACGACAGCGCGAGCTACCCTGCCGTTGTCTCGAAGCGCATCGCCGCCGCCGAGCATGTTGTAAATCGTGTTTGAACCTCCCGCGCAAAAGTCAGCGAGGTAAGCCTAGCGTCGGTGCCGCGAACTGCGTCTCAGGAAATGAATGCACATTATCGTCGAGCGAGAGACGGCACGCGCTGCTATGGCGTCATCTCGCAGCGCGTCGCCACCACCCAGCATGTCTCAATGCCTCCCCCTCGCACTTTCGCCATGCGTCGCCGCTAAGGAGCGTATCGCGCCGGTTCGGCATACCGCCCTCCCCCTCACTCTTTCGCCACACTTTCCTCCTCCGTGCTCTTTCTGTCTTCGGTTCTCCCTTCGTTCGCTCGGTAACGAGGACAACGCCGCCGCCAAACTACAGTAGCGGGCGCTTAGGTGCTGCGAACTAAAAAGGTCAAATTCAGATTTCGGGCGCTGAATATACATCCAGAATATGAGGCTTGCACTCGTGGAATTTCAAGGAAATCCGGCGGCGAAATGCCGCCCCTCATAGAACTCCGTTCAATTCTGGCCTTGGCCTGACCTGCGACTTAGCGCTTGATGCTTGCCATTGACACTTCACTCTTCCCTTGACGATTTTGTGTTCGTGGCTGGCTAGCGCTACGCTGTTATAATGCGCTGCTGCAAGCAGAAGTTTTTCAAGGCGGAAGCTTTAAATGTCGCATTGCAATGTGACCTTGAATGACCGCGGCGCTGGCACGAACGGTACCAAAACTCAAGGAAGGCCAGCAGAGAACCAAAGCATGCCAGCCGTGTATAGGAGTGCATTAATGGTATACCAACGTCAATGATTAATTAGTGATTGATGCTAATCACTAGTAAGGTGGTATTAAAGGGGATTGAGGCTGGTATAATGTGTATTGAAATATAGCAGACAGACATTTTCGCGTTCGGGTGTACCCCAACAAAGATAATCATCTTGTTCAGCGTCGCGCCTCGTGCACGCGATTCAGCCAGTGTAACTGTCACATAGACGTTTGAGAGTGAAGTCTTACCGAAGAAGACGAGCCCAAGGACTACCATCGTCACTTTGAAGTAGCTTTCCGCGTGGGCTCTGAGGCCTTTGAAGTACCGTGACTGGAATACCTTGTTCCATCTTCAACGACAGAAAAGGATGAAAACAGACAAGAGAACAGGCAGGTTGCAGCAGTACTGGGGAAAATCTTACGCGGGAAAAGGTGCCTATATGCGGACATCAGTGGATGGACTAAACAGTGTATCAGAACGAGGCTTACGATTTCGGGGAGATGCCCGGAATTAAGAGAAGAATGATCACGGCAATTTCGGCGTAAAGGAAGGTCGCCACGAGAGTCCACTGAATGCCCATTGTAATTTTGTTCTCTGAAAAAATGTCAAAGACAAAGCACAACACGCAATATTTTGCAGCACCTTGGGAGGAACCACTCCAAGAAGCTATATATTCGTATGCATCACGCCAGCTTCTTAGCACACAATCGTATAAACAGAGTGACGCGTTGCCGGGGGGGAGGGGCATTCCACTCAAGCATTCCACTGACAGCGGAATGATTCAACGAAATTTTGCGAACCTGACGCAGTAAATCACATAGGGCTACACGAAATTTGATGACCTACCGTGGCTGGCAGGAGCAGACGCAGACGGGGTAACGCCGAGCCAAGTTGACAGTGGTTCCGAAGACAAGCGGTTCAGAACGGCGCGTTCCTTTTTTGATGACGATGATGACGACGACGATTATGATGATGATGCCCTCAATGCTTTTGGAACGTACCCACAAGGGGGATTGGCCAGGGATAAATCACTTGTTGTAATTCGTTAGAGGCCATGAAAGGAAAGTTCGCTATGGTTAAAACCCCAATTATCTATTAATCACGTATCCTTCAGCAGTTCAATTGATTGATTGTAAAGTTTAACGCGCCGACGCAACGCAGGCGATGAGGCGCGCCGTAGTGGAGGGCTCCGGATTAATTTTGACCACCTGGGGATCTTTAACGCGCGGCGAAATGTCGTACACACGGGCGTTTTTGCTTTTCGCCTCCATCAGAAAAGCGGCCGCCGCGGCCGGGAATCGAACCCGCCACCTCGTGCTCAGCAGCGCAACGCCTTAGCCACGGAGCCTTCAGAAATTCAAGCGGCCTGCAGCAGAAAGGTAAGCTTGAATTACAAATATCCCTTTTTCCATACCCCAAATCTGTGGCTCCAATAGATAATATAAGTGGAACCGATGAAGTCAACCCCAAAAGCTCAATTGGCTCCTTCAAAAGCAGCTTTCTAGCTGAAGCGGCGACAGGCGAGAACAAATGTTCGACTGTTTCAGGGACCTGGCACCGCACACATAGTTCCGTAGGTGAAAGCCGTGTTCTAAATAGATAGAAATTTAGTCTTGGAATCTTGCAGCACAGCTCGGTGAAGGTCTCTTCGCATTACCGCGAACCACAAAAACGAAGATTCCATCCGAACTTTAAAATGTTTGTACTCTTCAATTAATAGGAGTGCACCTGAACGAGTAGCGTCTAGATGCCACTATCTTTTTAATCTTGAAGATGCAAGAAGAGCCAGATTAGGTAAGCCGAATTGAGCGGGAGCTGTGACAGCGAGATTAACTATATATGGTCCGTTAACTCATTGCCCCTGATGTCCGTATGGCCAGGGACCCATGCCAAACGTACCTCCTTCACGTGCCTCGGAACAAAAAAATATCCCGCCATCTCCAAGAAGTGAATGATGATGAGAGGGGCGAAGCTAAAATGCTTATCGGTAAAACCGTGAAACATTCGCCCACACATCATATAAAGACTCGACACGTCAAGCTTTCCACCCCACCATTGACATGCCCGTCGACGACGTCGATGTTTGTGGTGATTATCTAGGGCTTGTTTGGGACGATGAGAATTTCCAAGGGTAAGTTGGCGAATTTGCTGTGTGACATTTTAGCCACCTTGGCCGTCGCCTTCTGCAGAGCGTCTTGTGTCGCGTACCCCCGGTACGTGTCTTCAGCTCGCAGGCGATGAACGACAACCTCTTCTTCTTCCACTCCTCCTTGTTGGGTAGCAACGAACGCGTTGAACGTTTTGACCTCTTCGGCCAATCTTCGGTTGGCCAATCCCTAGGGGGATCCTGCCACAATCATCATCATTCTGCCGTGTATGGCAGCAACGAGGGACGGGACAGCGCCCGAGCAAGACTCTTGAGCTCGCAGGCGACGAACGACAACCTCCTCTTCTTCCTCTCCTCCTTGTTGGGTAGCAACGAACGCGTTGAACGTTATGACCTCTTCGGCCAATCTTTGGTTGGCCAATGCCTAGGGGGATCCTGCCACAATCGTCATCAATGTGCCGTGTACAATGTGCCATGTAAGGCTGGGACAGGGCCCGAGCAAGAGGAGCTTCGCCCCTAAAACAGTACGATGGGTCGGACGGATACCAGACCGCTGAAAAGTGGAAGTACCGCTGAAGAACAGGAAGTACCGGACTGCAGGTTACGGCGCTAAAGCAGCCGCCTCGCGGTCCGGGCGCGTGCCGGAGCGTCGAGACACGTGGGATCACAGCCCTCTATCGTACTTAGAAGCCGGAGTCCCAACGCTGAACTCCAGGTTCAAATACCTAACAGTCAATGCATTCGCAAAGTTCTTTGAGTCCCCGCTGGCCAGACCGCAAGCTGTTTTCCTCCAGCAAGCAATGTCGTTTTTTGGTTCCTATTGGTCTCGTCTCCGGCGCCCACAGGTCATTTTTGCCAATTCGTTGCATACTCCATTAAACACCACCCTCCTTTCAGTTCCCGCCTTGCAGTTACCATCCACAGTAGTAAGGATTTCGTTTGATAATATTTTCCCCCAAAACGCTAAGCTTCTCCCGCCTAGCATAATCAATAACATTCTCCTGGCTCACCAGTCCGAATACCCATCCCACGTGGTCATTGCAACTGACGCTTCGAAAAACGACGAAAAGGTTGGGGTGGGTATTTTCTCTCCGACATTGAACTCGGCTTTTTCATTGCGATTACCAGATTTCATCTCCATTTTTTATGCAGAATTTCTTGCTCTACTCCTTGCAATCCTGAAACTTGATTCGGCGAATTTTTCCGTGATGTTACTCCCCGACTCCTTGTCCGTGTGCATGGCTCTCTCCTCAGAAACTTTACATCCTATTCTCAAAACTTTTTATTCCTGCGTCCCATTCACGTGCGGGAGATTCGGCTCGTTTGGCTGCCCGGCCACCGTGGGTTAACCCTCAATGAAACCGCTGACATATTAGCTAAAACAGCTTTGGCTTTACCGATCGTCGAGGTTCTTCCCCCGTTTTCTTGCGTGTTGTTGGCACGTTATCACCAATACCTGTTCAATCAAGATGCCTCCGATCATGGTCTGAACACTTCTCCTGAACTTGAACACCTCAGGTACCGCTGGAAGAGAAGTTTATGCCAAACTCGCTTGTGCGAAGTATTGCTGACTTCTTTCGTTGTGGTGTGCCGCCACTTAATCGGTATTTATATAGAGCAAATCTGATAACCTCCCCTTGTGCCACTTTTGCCAAGAAACTGAATCCGAAGAGCATTTCTTTCTTTTTTGCCGCCGATTTTCTAACCATCGGAGAAGGCTGCTGGAGATTCCCCTGCTACGTCTTGGACTGCCTTTGACTGTACCGGTGCTTTTGTCGTTTGGGGGGACTATGCTAAGCCGATGCCATAGGGACGTGTGCAACGCCATCCACTCATTCATTTCGGAGACAGCTCGTCTGCAGTGTTAAAAACATTCCGATTAGGCTGACTTTTACTACAGTTTTCCTACTCTTCTCTGTTTTTTTTTTCGTGTTTTTTCTCTCTCTCTCATTAACCTAGACCAAATTTTTCTTTTTCTTTGCTCCATTATTTTGCCTCGCATGATTGATTGTAATGGAAACATAACTCTTCTTGGCCAATCCCCCTAAGTGGGTATGCGCCATTTTTCGGGCCACCACCACCACCCCTGGAACTCCAAGCGTTAGGTCCAGGCGTCGCGGCCGCTGGCTGCGATCAACGACCTACGCTGTCTAAAACGACCAGATGAAACTTCTGAGGTCATCTTAAATATCCGACAACGAGTCAGCACGCTGCGGATCCGCGGACGTCTTGTGACCTTTTTCTGGATACCGGCTGACGCGGGAATGTCAGGCAATGGCAAGGCCCACGCGCTTGCGCAACAAGCCGCAAGGGACACATCAACTGGGAAAAGCTGCATCACCCGGGCTTACCCCTTCTCTTCTGAGCATGGACATTCTCCTGAGCTTCCTTAGGTCATAGTTCCATCATCTGCATCTCAGGATGAGCAGACGGATGAGAACTGTGAAAACACAGCGGAAGAACCTCCACCTCCTTCGAGCTCGGAATTCTACACCCGCCGCAAGGTGGAAAGGAAGTTGCAACTACAAGCGGCTCTAGGAGTGAAGCGTCCAGTCATTACTCACCATTGGCCTAGGAAATGGCACACTATCATTCACAGGATTAGAACTGGATCAGCAAGAACGCCGCACTTTCGCGCTACAAGATACGGCAGCCTAATGACCCGAGTGTTCGCGGTGCTCAGCCAATAACGACATTGCACACATCCTGTGGGACTGCCCTCGATTTGCCGACTGTCGACAACAAGCCTTCAAAAACGTAGGATTGGCAATCCCACCGAGCCTTAATGATTGGCTTTATCCAAGTCGTTCCAATCAGAGCGAAGAACGGCGCCTGCTCGCCGCTCTACGAAACTTCGTCGAGAACTCTAGCCTTCACCATTTCCTTTATTTCGTACCCCATTGGATGTATCATACTTTTTCCCCAACTCCCATTACCTAATCCCTCTCCCCTAGACACCAAAATTCGCTATAGCGTGACATGGCGTCTTTGTACCCCTTGTACATAAAATAAATGCGTGTTACCACCACCAGCAGCTGCTGTATTCTGATTTCCACAAATATAACCATTGTTACTCTGGCCTGGAGTCCTCCTTGCCTACCATAGCAACGTGTGCAGACCCTCTCGGAGACAAGACTTACGTAGTGTATGATTTCCCATCACAGAGATAAGCATCCATGTCGTTACCCGCATCGGTACACGGTAGTGGTACGGCCTTTTAACCGCAGAGCTGTTAAAGCTTGAGCTTGGTCCGTTGGCACTCGCAAAAAAATACCAAGAAAAAAACTCCCCTAGCGCGCCCGCCCGGCAACCGCACGACCTTCACCCAGCCGCGTAGGCGGAGCCAAGCCCCGCCTAGCTATGACGTCACCGATCGCGCCGGCACCACTCGATCTTCGAGAACACTCTGCCCAGCGTTCGCGGCATAATCTCTCGCGTGCTCTTCTCCTCCAGTTCGCGGCTTGCCCTCAAGGGAATCACAGAAAGCTCTGCTAGGACGCTGATTTCGCGAGTTTCCGCGGTTCTAGGTGCTAACAGGTCCACTTGGAAAATTTGTGAAAGCCTGCGTAAGAAATCCGGGCCTGCCAGTCATGAGAACTTTCAGCGACAAGTTCAGAATCCGTGTAGTGCAGCAGCCGGGTCTCCGACGAAAGGAAAGGGCCGCCACCTCTGTTTTTTCCACCTTGCAATTGCGAAAAGTGGCGAAATTTCTGCAAGAGCCATCGGTTTAGCAGCTAGAGTAATGGAACTCGTGCAGTGAAACCGGCAACGACTCTGCGAGGGAGCGGGTGATCGCGCAGCGCGCCAACATTCGGCGGTCACCCCGCTCATGCACACTCACAGGAATGAGACAGTGGCGATTACAGCTGACGATGAAATGATCGCAGTTCTGGCATTTACATAGCCACATTTCCCCAAGCTTAATCCAGAATACCTGGAGCATTACAAGTGACCACTGGGTGAATCGGTAGTCGCGCTACGCAAGATTAGATGCGAGCGGAAACTAGGTTCTGGCGCGAATGTCCCTCTCGTACCCAATCCCTATTCCCTGTAAAAATTCCGCGTAATCAGCTTTACTCTTAGCCCCGTGCAGGCCTATCCCTTTGTTCGGTCCCTATCCCTTTGACAGCACGGCTTTCAAAACTTTTTTAGGGCCCTTTTTTTGGTGGGTTTTTTGTTCTTTTTTGTTTTGGATTAACCCCGGGGCTTGTTAATTTTTTTGAATTTTAAAAGGCTTCCCAAAACAGGGGGCCGAAAACTGTTTCAATTCGTTCTTTGGGCCCAGGGGCTTTTCTTTTTAGGAATTTTTTAAAGTATTTTTCCCAACCCCCCCCCCCCCCCCACGGTTTATGTAAAAAAAGCAAAAAATTTTGCTTCAACATTTTTTCAGTTTCTCCCACCAAAAACTTTCAAACAATTTACTTTGTTGGGTTTGGGTCAACCATAACTGAAACCCAAAATTGAGAAAAAATTTCCTTCAGCAAAAAAAAGGGGAAAATTGGGGTTTTTTTTGGGTAGGGGGGAAAGGGGGCCGGGTTTACCCTGTTTTCTATTCCGTGCGTTCCCCCTAAGTGGAACCAAAAAATGTGAAACCTGAGTTCCCAACCGGTTTCCCGGGGCTAGTCTCAACGGGTACTTTGGGGGTTAAACCCGGGGGGAAAAACGATCCGGGCCTGCCAGTCATGGAGAACTTTCAGCGAGAAGTTGGAAATCCATGTGAGGTGCAGCAGCCGGGTCTCGACGAAGGAAGAATATAGGGCCGCCAGCTCTGCCGTTCCTCCAACCTTGCTCCAATTGTGCAAGCTGCGCCAATTTTTCGAAGTACTAGTGAAATTTCTGCAAGAGCCATCGATTTAGCAGCTAGAGGTAATGGAACTCATGCAGTGATCGGCAACGACTACTGCGAGGGAGCGGGTGATTCGCGCACACGCGCCAACATTCGGCGGTCACCCCGCTCATGCACACCCACAGGGAATGAACAGCGGCGATTACAGCTGACGATGAAATGATCGCAGTTCTGGCATTTACATAGCCACATGTTCCCCAAGCTATAATCCAAGAATTCCATAGATTTCCCGAAAGTAATGGGGAAAAATTAGGAGGTCGCTTATGTGCACTTTTCATGACGTAGGGAATGAAAAGAGCATTAGCGTCAAGTTGCCGAACGTGTTCTCTCCTCATCGTACCCATCCATTTCCCTTTCCAGCTTTGTACCTTTTTGTTCCACTTTTTTTTTTTCCCCCCTCAGGCCATCCTTTTTGCAGCGAAGTTTATGCCATTTGGTTTTCCCGCGCTCGCGATGATCGGCCGTTGGTTGGGACAGCACGCGCCTAATTTGGTTTAGGGGCGAAACCCCTTGGGGCTCGGGCTATCGGCGTCTCCTGTCGTCGTCGTCGTTCCATGTAGTCACGGTACTAAAACACTCGTTTCCCAACACCGCGCGCTAGAACGTAACGCGTACTAAAAGAACACAACGGGACACACGTTTTCAAAGACAATTCGTGCCTTTGAAGACTTCATTTGAAGGCTTCGTGCTTCAAAGACACCAGACTTTTACAGCAGCTGTATACGTCTACCCCCCGCCGGTTTCACCACCGCGGTCAAAAACACCAAGGCGCCAATAATACTTGATTGATTTGATTGTGGGGTTTAACGCGCCGACGCACGCAGGCGATGAGGCGCGCCGTAGTGGAGGGCTCCGGATTAATTTTGACCACTGGGGATCTTTATGCCAATAATACTTATACACTGCATGCCTAGCCCCTCCCCAGGTTTCACGTTAGTAGAGATGACCCGATGTTTGTGTTCGGACCAGCTTGAGCCAACTTATATCTTACTTTTTTACTTTTGTGTTTGCTTTCACACCATCCTGCACCAAACATCTCGCAGTTATTATTCTCCCTCTCTCTCTCTTTCATCTCGCATTTCTTCGATGACCTCTTTGGCCCGGATTGTAAAAAGCAATGCAATGTTGGTACTCTCGGTTATGTACTTATGCCTCAAGTGCGTACGGATGATGTGTACTTCGCTATGATTGACGTGGGAACACGCATGTAATGCGCCATGGCAACAGTTAGAGGAGTTCGGAGAGAGTACTTTCAGATAGTTTATTCTTTGAGCTATCGGCCATACAGCAGCCATCTCTTTGCCGGGATACCTAATTCTGCCGAGCTATCTAGTTGTTTGGCATTAGAATGGAAGGGCCATCAATGGGATTTTCGCGGCAGTAATACGTAAGCCCTAGTTTTAAATGCAGAGCATTTCTTAGCCTCGCCTGTTCTGCGTCGGACGGTGTCAACAGTTTCGCGTCCGCAGCAGGTGCGCCTCTCCTTCCCCCTCTCTCTCAACAGCAGCTGGCGCGCGCATGCGTCGTAGTCAGCCCGTTCGCTCCGTCGCGGTCTCGGCGTAACAGGTGCGTGATAGCAGCGCGGTGGGGCGTGGAAGGGTGCGCGCTGCTTGCGCATGCGCGCTCTCCCCCCCGTACTGCTCTCCCTCTACTGCGCGCGCTGCAAATATAGCGGCTAGCGGTCGCTTGTGTTTCAGTCACTGCGTTGCTCCTTCCTTCCTTGGTTGACGCTCGTGCCCACGTTTACTCGTGTCTGCTACTCCAGCATCACGGAAGAAGCGATGGAAGCAACACTGCCTTCAATCAGTACTGAGGCCCCAATGCTCTGCATTTACTCGTGTTCCCCTCGCGGGAAGGCGCGGGAATTTTCCTCGTTCTGCCCCTTTTGCGCAAATGACCAGATGGGTACTGATCATATGTTTCGAACGAATCTTGCAAAGGCAACGACGAACAGCGTTGCCTTTACGTAACGTAGTCTCGGCATTCTCGTACCACTCGTATAAAAACGCACAGAAAAAAATTTGGCTCCAATCTGCGCTGTGTAGGTGCGAATTTGTAAACGACACCCACAATGATTACCCATACGATGTCACTTGAATTCACACACGTGGCTCTACAAAGAGTGAAACCAGAGGCTCTGGCCGCGGTTACCTTGGTTTCTTGAATAAAACCAGCGCGAACTCAGACAAAGACGAAGGAAATGCAACACAAGGACAGCCGCACTTCCTTCGTCTTTGTCTGAGTTCGTGCTGGTTTTATCCTATAGAATGTCTTTAAAACTATCCCAGCTTGCAACCCTCCTACCTGGGTTTCGCTGGGGCGGCGTCTGCGTAAACGAGTGACCGAACGAAACAGCGACGGCAGAAAGAAAACGGAGAGGAGCGTATGGCGAAGGGTGAGAAGGGCGGCACGTGCGGCTATGGCGTCATCTATCTCACTGCCTCCTTACCACACTTTCTCAGTGCATCGCCACCAAAGAGCGCCCTCCCCCTTCCCAGACGCTGTTCCGTTCGCCACTAATCCAAACCACATGAACGCCGCTGTCATAAATTATGAGGTTTGCCTTGCACTTCACACGAGGGCTTCTAATGGGCGCAGGTGGTGTACCCGCCGCTGTGCTCGTTGACTACACCGTCTGTCTCGCCGCATCCACGTGTGAACGTAGCTCAGTCGGTAAGACGACGGGCTCTCGCTCTATTTCTCTATGCGGGTCATGGTTCGATTCCTGGCGATGCCTGTAATTTCTTTCATTTAGCCTGACGTTTTCTGCTGACGCGGACACAAACATTTCCTCGGCTGGTACAGGTAATATTGCTTCGCAGTAAAACCGCGAATAACGGGGAGTGAGATTGAGTGCACGGCCGATCGAGCTGGACCAGTGCCAATTGTGTACAGGGCCGCATTATACAGCGCGCGCCGTGTCTTCTTTTCTGTTAACTGTTACGATTCAGCGCGAACTGCTTCGTTGTTACACTGAGCGCGTGATAAAAGTTTTATGCACTGCGGGGAAGTTATGTGTGTGGCAGTGAAGCCAGGTCATTGCGAGCTTGGACATGTGTCGACAAGTCGGAGCCTGGCGGCCGTGCAGCGGCCCGAAGCGTGTAAGTCACGTCTGTTGCCGAAGCTACGATCTTGAACGAACGTGTTCCAGCGGCGGTATGTTCCGGCTTTTGTCTGCTATCGACGAACGTCCGCTGTACTCCTTTCCCGCACAGCGTCGACGGCTTATATCACGGCACCTGTGCAGGGTGTTTTGTGCGTTTGTACTTTTGGTGCCATGCGGAACACGGGGAAACGTCTAGTGACCGGTGGCAATTTCAAAGCAAAGCTTTCTACCTCTACCAGCCAACGGTTCCTTCGTGGCGTGCGGGACAAGGAACTCCCGACTCAGCTGGAGAGGGGGAGAGCCGTTTTCACTCACGGAGCACAGTGTGGAATGGCGCAACGAATGGTTACCCAGCGTTCCCTGCGCGCAGGTGCCTCCTCGCATCGGCGCATCACCCCCGGAAACGATCGCCGGGCCGGCTTTGTCGTCTGTTTTAGCGGCGGTTGTGCTTCCGCACGTAGAAGACAACCTCAACGCCGACGTCGAAGGATACCTTCAGCGTGTGGAGCAGGCCTGCCAGCTCGCTCGAGTTCGCACAACGGACCAGCAGCTGGTGGATGCCGGACGCTACAACCTCCGACGCCGAGATGCGGAGTACCGCCCAGTGGATCGTGTATGGGTTTGGACTCCAATCCGACCACGTGGACTCAGTGAGAAGTTTCTGCAATGGTATTTCGGACCCTACCAGATTTTACGTGTTGGCTAACTTACCTACGAGGTGATCCCCGATGGTGATTCCGGAACATTGCGACGATGCACGCGGCCCGAGGTCGCGCCACGTGGTTCACATGAAACTTTACTACGCAAGATGACCGACTTTTTTTCGGGTTTGTTTGGACTGTCTTATATTTTAACATCGGGTCGATGCACTTTTAGAAGGGGGGTAATGCCGCGAACCATGCATTGGGTTTGCTTGTTTTGTTTTCGTTATTTTTTATGCCACACGTGTTATCTGCTTTGATAGGGAGAGTATTTCGAACTATCGTCACCAGCCTAGAATGATCTTTTTTGATCTGCAGTGTTCCAGGGGCAATTCGACGGTTCGAGAACCATTCACGCCGAGAGATAAATGCCCGCAGAGGATTCGCTGCGGAATTCGATTCGCCGACACTCGCCAGCGCACGTCACTTCGTTGACTGCTGCTTCGCCGCCTCTGTGTTCTTTGAGTTGTTAGGGGAGCACAAGTTAGCCCCAATAACCTTGTTTTTCCTTCAAGACAACTGCGTCATCTTTGGCTTCGTGACAATATATGAAGCATTTGTAGAGATAGCCTCCCATCGCAATGCGTCCCTTGGCAGCGCACCAATGCCAGAAGTATCAATAAAAAGTTCACATGCCTTTCCGTATAACATCAACGATGGTTGAAATGAGGTTTCTGCCACCGCAAACCGAGCCGAATCAAAGTTCAATCTCGTGTACAATTCATTCGATGTCGTCCGAGTTTGGACTTTGATCGCTAGCAGTTCACTTCATCCATGACCATCATCGTCAATGCCTCTTCGTCTAACGACAAAGATGGTGCAACCATCTTTCACGTCACCCACGATCATCATCATCGTTTGAGAAAGTTGGGTTTCTTGCAGTGCATTTGGGAGTGAACGGTCGGCAACAGTGACGTAAAGAGAGCTTCACCTTAAAAAAATTCATGGTGTTTTGGTTCTTCCCTGTGCATCAGTCGTGTTACTGCGATACTAGCCAGCTTTGCGGTCTAATGTGGGCAATATTTTTTAGCGCTAACCAGCTCGCATTTCTTGGGAAATATGGGTTCCCCAAGCAGCCTGGGGTAGCGGCTTCCACCAACCATCATCACTGATGCCCTAAAAAATTGTCAGTACAGATACTATAGGAGTACGTCTATATATTATGAAACACGAATGCATCCGTACCATACTACCGCTGGACTTTAACCGACTGTCATTTAAACCAACCAGCAAAGGATTTTCCATAATACTGGCAGAACTAGTAACAAGAACTAATCTTGACACTATTAGAACAAAGGAGACGTGGTACTAGTGCCATAGTACTCATACTAGTACTGCGTGACCAACTTGCTTAAATCTCGTATTCTGCAAACGTTACACCAGAACATTAAAAATCCATCACGACCTCGCACGCCATACATTTTAACACGCAGCATTACTTCATTTCGCCCGCTCTTCATATTCGTCCTTTTACATTCAGTGTTTATTGTGAAAGCCTTTTTTTTTTGTTAGCACAGATTTGCAGGTCTTGTATGTTTGCTGTTAGAAGGCGTGACTGAAGATCTGCTGGAATTGTGCACAGTTTAGAAAAGGAATGGCAGCTGTACGCACTTCGACAATAACCTTTCCTCATTACACTAAACGCCACATATTGCACCCCAATGCATATTCCCCGCTTTGCCGTTTGTGCAAGGCCCTCGAGTCTCTTTCATATGGCAAGGGAGTTGCCACCGTGCCGCACCACATTCACACAATCTGTTCATCTTTTAACAAGCTTTGCGAGAGAACTCTGACCAGCTTCAACCTAAATGATCAGCGCCTGCTGCTGTTGAGGCTGGAAGAACTCAAGGGGTCTTTGGTTGCACGCACACTGGCCCCCATCGCTGTTCACAATAAACATGTTTACTCTCTGTCACTTACGTGAATTCCATTTTTCGGTTAATCGTGTTTATTTTTTATTCCTAGTCATCTGTAACCCCACTGCACACCACCTCCGCAAGTACTCGAGAAAAATTAATGAAATGATGATGTTCACGGCAGCATGTTTTTCGCTACCCCGGTCAACGAGTTGTTTCGATGCCACCGAGATTCGACATTGTTCTTCTGCAGATGCTCGAGTGTTGCTTCTAGCATTAAAGGTTCACATTCTATATCCCACCTAATTCACTGCAAGAGAATTGGTTAGCTCTCTTGACCGATATTTTGAGCAATAAGTTACGAAGCTTGAACCAACCGGCTTGCCTTTTTATGATGCACACGCCACATAACAGAACAACTCAAATGCGCCCCACCACTGGTTCCCACGGAAGTGACTCCTTCCCCGCTACCCCTAGTCCTGCGAGTCATCTGGCACAAAAATGCCAGAAATCGGCACAACAAGGACATCGCTTCAAGATTCTTTTTCAGCATTACCCAACTCCCATGTGCAGAAAACATCTTTGTTGATAAGTACAACCTCAAATGCAGACTAGACAACCCTTTATCGGTGAAGCCATCACATAAACAGACCACCAACAGCTCATCTGGAACTGCTGAAGTCTCACCGAGTATCGAACTTCCAGTTTCTTATTGCAAGATCCTTCTGACCCACTGAATGATCGATGTAGCGAATGTAGAGCTCAAGCCGAGCTAGTTACACAACTAGTGACCTTATGCCGACTTGGGCTAAAATACGAACCATTTGCAGCTTTTTAGATGCGAAGGCATCTCATTCACTCGTCTTGTCCCTGCATCCGGCGGCGTCGGCGTCCGCCCCTCCCCCATTCTCCTCGCCGCGCCAGCTGCGCTCTCCGCCGCTCACCCCCTCTCCTCTCCGATAGCGAACACACTCTCGCGAGGGGCATTGGATTGGATTGGCTTGGCTTGGATTGGATTAAAGTGGATTGTGTTGCGTCATAGCTGCGGCAGGCGCACTGGCGCCGGCACGTCCCCTCACCGTTATGCGCGCTACAAAACGCGGTGCCTGCGCCGCTCCGCTCCATCGTTCCAGTGCAGTTCCTCCGCTGTCCAACGCTGCAACATGAACCCCCTATGCGCCGCATCTATACAGGGGTTCCCGCGAGGGGAGGTGGGAGTTTTTTTTATATGCAAGTATCCACGCAGCATACCAACTGTTAGGAGAAAAGTTATTTAGCCGATAACTGCTTGGGGTATTTGTACCTTACCTTGATGAAAGTACAGCCACATGCATCGCACAGAATTAGAGTAAGCCTTAATTATTGCAACAGTTTTGTTCCAGTGAAATGCAACTACCCAAGACAACGAAGTCACGCCTATACCGTTTTTATTTCAGGTTAAAAAAAGAGCACGAAACAAACACTTTAATAAACGCATTTAGAACGATGAGAAGCGGACATTTTTTTCCACCACCAGGTACGAAGTCCAGGACGAACACTGCAGTGTTGCGCGTGGAGAGTGGCTTACCACTGTACAGATCGTTCAAATATCTCCCCTCCCCCAATTCTAGCAGCAGAAAAGCTGGTAACCTGAACTGTGCGGCGCTTTAAGGTTATGCACTGCATGGCCGCGAAAAGTAAAGCTACAAAACAGACCACAGCACTTAATAATGCCTCATTGTGCGGTAAAGCAATGCATCAAAATAGAACACACTCGCTGAAAGGATACATAACACCGATGTGACACGTGCTGTATGTGTTAAATATCACGCTTGTTACACGAACGCTTCTCTAGAGTCCGCATCTCCAACTCCCAACCATGGCGAAGACAAGTTTTGTACAGTGAGGAGAAAAAAATAGCATCATTCGCACAACCTCAGTCCACGTAAAGCAGTCACACACTCGCATGCTGACTTTCGGCGGTCTCTAGTTGCCTTTCTTATCGCCCCCAGCTTCACCTTCTGCAAGAAAAATTAAAAAAAAAAGTCAATTCAACTTAGGCATGCAATAAATTTTATAGGGGTATAAAATATGCAATTCTTGTACCCTGTAAGACTGTATGTGTGAGAAAAAAAAAATGAAAGAAACTTCTTTACAGGTCCCAATTTTCATGAAAACACCTTCCATCCCCGGTTACACTGACCTTTCTGACAATGATTTAAAATATTGACACGATTCTGGTCACCTCTCCCCTTTCAGCACCAGTCTAAAGCGCAATAAAGCCACACTCAAAATTCTTTTCCCCGCTATTACTACATTTGTAACACAAAGGGGAAAAAATTCAATTAAAATGGGACAACAGAAAAAGAGGGGGCAATAGAACACTGGGAGCAGAATTGCAGATCTGAAACTCAGTGTGGACTTGCAATGCAGTTTTCCGTAGAACGCAAAGTTTGTAGCCAATATTCTACAAATAGCACATCTAAAACAATATTCCTTTGGATTAGAGTTCATGCTATCTTGCTTTTCATGCATAAGCATAACAACAAGTGTGTGTGAGAGGATAAATACTTTAGTACACCTTGCCCAACAAAATTCAGATGCCAATCACTCAGACCTGAGACAGCCAACTTTTGAAATACTTGTAGATGACCTTGCGTGGAGTCTGTTCCTGGTCAGATTAAGGGAAAATATCACCCGACACTTTGAGCTGGCTATTCTAAAAGCTAAAAAGACGCTTGAACCGCCTGGCGACAAGAGAAATTGTAGTGGCCTATGGATACAAGTTGACGCCACTGGCAAACCTTTGCGTGCTAGTCCACAGCTTTCAGTCCACTCAGAGTGAGGTCCATTTTCGAAATTACCTGTTGGACCTTGGCATGTTCGTCGCAGAGTCTGTCGTACTCCTTGCTTCAGGTTCTCGGCCTGAACCTTCAAGGCGTTGCGGTCTGAGGTCAGGTGGTCCACATCTGCAGGTAAGGTGGAAAGAGCGCCACTTTGAGATGCAGGTAGGTATCTCAATTCCTGCTAGCTAACCCACAAGAAACAAGCTTGGACACAGCCGGTCTGTCTGCGCAGCCAAGGTACCCCACCTTTGCGGGCCTTCTCCAGCTGGGTCTTCAGCTCCTTGATCTCCTTCTCGAGAGCCTCAGCCTTGACGTTGCCCTCGTTGTTCTGCTTGGCACTCTCGCCGCTCTTCTGTGGTGTGGGAAGCAGCAATGGGGAACGATCACACACGAGACATGAAACAGGGTGCCAATTAGCGATCACACGTTAACCCTTTGATGCCCAAAAACTTCACTATTTTGCTTAAAGAAGCCATGAAGACAAAATACAGGTTTGGTTCATTAGAAAGGCTGCTTTGTCCTGATCAAAATGATACCGCTTTCATCGCAAACTTCCGAAAAATAACGGAGATATTAAGAAAACGTGTGGAGCTGTGGCGACTCGCTAGCCAGTTTTCGGCAACTTTTCTATGATGTCATAGGATCTTGTTTGGGCGATTGACGGCGGCCAAACTAATCAATCACCAGGACACATGACTGGACGATTGTAGTGGGGCCGCTAGTTCCGTTTGATCGAATCACTTGAATGCTAACGTGCACCTAACCCACTGAAAAATTAGGTTTTTAGTGCTGGCCCATATGACGTCACTCACGCTGATAACACGTCACTGTGGTGCAAAATTTGAAAGTTCTTAAGTATTTCTTGCGTTTTTATCGGTGTTAAAAAACGTCTTGGAATGGAGCTTGAGGAGAGGTACTGAAAACGGAATGGAGCTGAGAGAGGTACTGAAAGCCTAGCTCTTTAAAGTTAAAACAAAGTTGTATTTTCTCTTCATGGACCCTTAAGCGTGCGAGAAGCTTTTTATGATCTATAAGGACTTCAGACATCACAACACAGAGCCAGAAAAAAATTGGTTCAATAGGACGGACACTAGGACACACTGGGAAAACACTGGGCACTGGCTGCCCATATATCACTTGAAAAGAGAGCTACCTTGATCTATATGAATTTGTGGTTCAAGTGGAGACAGTAACGTAAATTTTGTATTGCCATAACTTGTAATGAACAACGAAATTGCACAATTTTGGTTACCTGTCACTAGCCTATTGAGCCACCCAGGCCTTGCTGCGGGTTGACATGTGTAAAGAATAAATTTTTTAGCACACGGAAGTACGCCCTCTCCTCTTTTTGAATTGGAAGGTCCAGGATCCTTGTTGTCTGATAGATGGTGATAAATGTCGAAAAAAACCACAAAGTGCGAGAGAAAAAAAAAATTGAGTTGTTGCTCCTGAGCAACACTGGCATCAAATGGTTAAAAATATCACAAGAGGTCACGCAAGCAAGCATGCAATCATTGGAAGTTCCTCAACCATGAGGAGTAAAAGGAAAACGACTACCTACAAGTATCACAGATTGTAGCCAAGAGGTATGCAGTACATAATGAATGCAGCGCCAAAAAACGAAAGACGCTACTGCGTGGTCTAAAAAAGGAATCAGGACTGGGAAACAACGAACCTTGAGGAGAGATTGGGCAGCCTCAGTGGCGGACTGAGCCTGCTTCATGGAGGCCTCGTTGACGGCAAGCAGGACGGCCTGGGCGCAGATTAGCGTCACCAGGCCGGCGAATCACCCTGAAACGCAAGTAGGCCACGTCGAGTTCTGCTGCACGCACGAGACCGATATTTGCTCCAGATGTTCCTCCTCGACACGCATATCCTAACAGTAGGTCCGTGGGTTTATTCGCCCTGCTCACAAAACACCCGTCAGGGATCCTCTTTGAGAAATCCCAAAACAGTGCTGAAAGGTCACAGGTCAACTCTTTCAAAGATCAAAGGTCAACTGTTTAAGTTTCTCCTTTTAAATCAACTAACTTGCTTCCTCGGTGGTACTGCTGAAGAATCTTGGTAGCTGCCAAGGACACAAAATCAACCAAGCCTGACGGGCAATGAATGAATAAGCAATACAAAGGTTACATTTCTCATGAAATATGGTGCATGAGCAAAACGGTCTGTAATTAGAGCATCCACTGTCACGAAACTGAAGATACAGTTTCGCAAGTTTCTTCTGACCCGCACTGGCTGGCCAGTGAAAAAAAAACGACCAGGCAAACACCACGGATCTTGAATGGGCACGTTGTACGTTTCCACTCGTAAACATAAAACACAGACTGGGTGCAGTTCTGGAGCAGGGTTGAAGCACAAAAAAGCAGTTTTTTAGCCATTTTAGAGCAGCAAAATTAGTTGTTGATAACCGTTGGAGCTGTACAAAGGCAATTTTGTAGCCCTCACAATATTGCTACACTACCATAAAATGTTGCTATAGAATACACACACTACACCATGCTGACACCTGGGATCTTCAACTTCAATCAGATTGAAGGCTCCAGACAAAGTGCCATCTCAATATACAAGACACCACGCTCTTCTCTGCTTGGGAGAGCCCCTAAAATATCTTTCGACTCGTGCTTGTATGAAAACCCCGAGCTGGCCTTGAATAATTAATATGATTACCATTCATTACTTTAAAAGAACGCATTCACTTCAAGTGGCATCCTGTATGGTACTGCACCTGTTCATTCGTAGGGGCTACATCACGGGTAACAATGGTCGTCACTCGGTCATTACAGCTTTGTCAATGACTGCGGCTCATCATTCTCTTATAAAAGCAAGTTCAAATACCAAAATATTTAAACTGTGTGGAACTCAGCCGACCAAGCCGATAAGGAAGTCGAGGTCTATAATGCAACTGAGATTATTAGCATCAGAGCGTTCAATTACTATGCACTATGCATGTGCATGCACTAAAAAAATTTGCTTTTATTCCTCGCCAGCTTGTCTGCCGAACTACAAATTCTGTACTCGTGATCAGAAGTGTGCTGTCACATGAGTGCTGCCAAAGTGAAGGGAAAACTTCCTCTGCTCCATATATGTGCGCAGAAAACCAATGGGCACATGTGAGCCAACCGTATTCGCACTTTGAGGACATTGCTAGATAAAAAACAAATCCATTGTAAGGAACATTCTGTAGACATTAGCACAATTCGGCGCAGTTGTGGCGCAGTTCAACCACCACTGCTGTATAGAGTTAACGCAAGTATTTAGGCATCTACTAAGTACGTGTCAAAGCAACGAGAATGAAACAGTGCATTGGTGCCCTTAATGGACAAAATGCCTCAGCATACATGCCAACCAGTGTGAGCCAGTGTTTGCAAAACATAAATTTAAATACGGGATTTTGCAGCCACCTGCAAAGCAACCAAACGCAGTCACTGAAAATATCCTGCACAAAGGGGGCCACTACGATTGCACTTCTGAAGTAGTTGGAAATGCCCGCCCGCTGACATTTGATGTCTTAAAAAGTCGTTCCCTTGCCATCTTTCGCAAGAATCACACGAGCTCAAGATGTTCACCGCACCATACACCGTATAGCTGTGTATTGGAGTACTTAGAATGGACAAGCAACCATCACCAAGTGTAAGGTTATGAACATGTAGTTAATTCTCGGGTCAGCATTGCTAACCAATCCACTGTTGTCTGCCACTGGCGAAAGGGCTTTCCCTTAGCTCTTGCCCTGCGCTACTAAGTAGTTAGCTCCGGAAAAGACCTTTGAGGGCCATGTTCAGTTTTGTTAGAATGACAAAAATGCCAGTGTTGACCAGAGTGGTGAGAATGGGACGTGGACGAGGCAGCTCCATTCTGGCTGTGAAGCAATTTGCGCTGGTAAAATTGAATTCCCTTTGCCCACTTCATCCTCCTTCCCCTTGCCCCCTCATCTCCCCCTCTACCCTCCTTTCAGTTTCCCAATACTTTGCCGACCTGTCCAATTTCGGTGAACCTTCACATAGACAACGCTGACCAGGTTTCGGAAATGACGGAACTACCGTAAAGTTCCAAAAAGACGCCCACCCCAAGTGCTCTGACATCAAGTGAAAAACACCGGATGGGTGAACTTTTGGGTAAGGAGCGAAAAATTAAGTGGACGTACGGCCAACCAAAACTGCCGAGATATCAAGAAAAAATGTGAGATGGGCTAACTTTCGGGTCAATTGCGGAAAGGACAAACAAGTGACCGCATCAACACATGAACAAATGATGCGCGTTTATTCTGTTCAAGTGACATCGGCGCTAAAGCCATCGATTTTAGGGGGTAGGCGATCTTTGTGGTCTTTTCGTAAATTAAATACTTCACCCACATGGGGGGGTGGAGCGATGTTTCGGGGGAGGGCGTTCTCTTGCAACTTTACGGTAAAACTAACGAAGTAGAAAATATTGCAGTGCTTGTAGTCTCGGATTGATATTTGTAAGAGGGCATTCTATTGTCATATTATGAACTGACGAAGGAATAAATGACCAAAAATATTGACAGGTGTCCGTTTGGGTAAAGCTCGTTTTTGATTCTAACTTGCTTCTTTGCTGTTGCTCGCACTGCTGGAGGTCTCTTAAGTACAATTAGGACAGCTCTCAGGAAGTTATCACTTCTGGCTCATTTTCGCAGAGATATACAATTAACATTTGGCGCTAATAGGCAGTCACCTAACTGTGAGCCAAGTTGGCCATGCCCTTGTCACATGTTACTTGTGCTCGGAAAAAGGTATGTCTCTATGCTTGATTTCTGCAATAACTGTTATAGCTGCAAGTCAGAAGATAACAGACAGTCTTTGAACATCAGATACGACAGCTACAGCATTCCAAATTGCTATGGAATGGCACCGGACGTTTGCCAGCAAGTCTCACCTGATTTCAACCTCATCAATTTTGCTGACAGTCCAATGCCATTGTAAGTACTACAACTGTTTATTCTCACAGAGTTTGCAACAGTTTCATAGCTGTTTCTTAAAAGGAAACACTACATGGTCTGAGGTGCAGGAGGCTTTAGTGACCGAGTCACCTTTGTCACGTGACAGCTCTTTGGTAAAGCATACCGGGCACTAGTACCACATGCACAACTGACGCCACCCATTAGAGCGTGACAGCGAATCGAAAGGTCAAAGCAAATTTTCAGATAAGAGTTCTGACAGCTGAATGACAATAAACTGGCACTGCATGGCAGGACGTGTTAACCACCTCGTTTCAGTTTCAGCCCCAAGTGAATTTCTTGCCACCAGCTTTAGGCATCACGTGCATGATGCAAATGCAACATTGGGCATTGCCAAGGTTTTTATGCAAGTAAGTATTTACGTCATTTTTTAAGACCCTTTGAAAATGAGCTATTTGAAATCAAGAGAGCAATCACGTCCCGTTCTTTTGTACGAGAAAAGCTGGCGTATGCCGATTATCACTTTGTTTTTTTTTCAGTATGTATTCTTGAGACACATACATACGAAGAGGACATTGCAGATTCCTTTTTATCATGGTCTATCACAGAGCAAAGCAACTCCTAAATTTTTAAGTCGCCACAAAAAATTAAGTTTTTCATGTTTTTTTTGTGCATACATATTACTTTACTGCAGCGCTTTGACTGATACGGTCAAATCTCGTTACGGCGAACACTGAGCAAATTTATCTTATAAAACTAATTAAATAAGAAGTTTGCTTAGTCACGCTTCATTTCAATGACACCTACTCTTTTGATAACAAAACCAAAACCTCGAGAGCCGCTATAGGACCTCGAGATATCGGCTATAGTGAAGAAATATTTGGTTTCCGCCAGACTCAAAACTCGACAGCTAGCATATTAACTCTTTCGGGACCGCTGGAAAAAGTGATAAAAAAGGGAGGTCTCGGTACAAAATTTTTTATTACATAAAGCAAAGGCAACCATCCTGCCTTAGCATATACCAAAATGCAGCTAATTATATGTTCTTTGACATGAAATACCAAGTTTTAATTCAACACTGGTGATAGAAGCATGAAAAAATCTGAAAGTAATAATTTCGTAAAAAAACTACAGAAAAAGATAGAAAAAATCGTAAATATAAAAATATTAACAAAGAATAAAATTATTTCAGGATATACAAAATCTAACACAATGCTTGTTTCTTCATCGCGAAAGTTTGATGCGGCTAGGTGTAACCGGTTTATTGTTTTGTGTGTGATCTCTTTGGCACTAGGGCCAATGGCTACGTCGTCGCCCAGGTACACGCCGGGCTCTTGTCTTGGCGAAAACTTGATCCGTTGTTCTGTGCTGGTTGGCAGGAGATCACCAGCATAGGTAGTTAAACACCCTAGCGAACAAATATAAACCAGCCAGAACATATTTCGAGCGCACACAATCGACTCCAGAGCCAATTGAAACCGAAACACAACACCCACCTTCGAGCGCAATTTGATGTACCTGGCTGATCGACACCCCCGAATCCTCACTCGAGCTGAAATCCGATCTCTAAAGCCGCATTCCGACTCTTCACTGCCACTCTCATCGTTAAATCCAGAGTAGAAGGCGAAGATATGCGAGAACGAGACGAGCGGATTTCTTATCGCGCTCACGTGAGTATGACGCCATGTTTTGTTTACATTCGAAACCACTGCCCGTCAGAATAAATATCTGATGCGTTGCCGCCTGGCGATAAAAAAAGGAACTTCACAAAAGAGGAAACTCCACTTTTCAAACTATCTCCTAAATGTCGCTAGGTGTTCCATCGAGCGAAAATTTGTATTCTGCAGGCTCGCGAAACCATTGATCATATGCGATCGATGGCCTATGGAGCGGTCCCGAAAGAGTTAAAAGCAAAGTTTAAGGAAAATTCGGACAAAAGAACAATTTTTTAGTAGCTTGAAAAACTGCCCAAGTAGAAAAGGCCCTTTATTGCGTGTGAAAAATTTCATTTCGCACAGACTGTGCCAAGCCACCAGGTGATGGCCACACCGTCCTTCAAGTAAATAAGAACGCAGGCCTGTTCTGCCAGATGAACTTTGTTCTGTTGTAATTTCACAATCTCACATCCCGGTCTGCTTTGTTCGAAATGCCGCAAGGAGAGAGATAAGGATTACCTCATTTATAATGGGTTTGAAGCCTAGAGCAATTCGTTTTTATCTAGGATTGTTGCGCGAGCTCGATCGTCGATTTATTAGAGCAGATTTTTACCTCCACGGTTGCAACGAATATAGGATGTAACGAACTAATTTGCTGCCCCGATACTACTTCATTATAACGAGGTTCGACTTGTACCATAAAAATGCTGCTTAACTATCTGCTTTACCGAATCCTGACAAAAAAAATGTCGAAAGATCAAGTGCGACAAAAATAACTTTTTCGAGACTCCCCCAAGAGGCAATGGGGGCTTTTGGGCCTGTTGGTTCGTATCACTGAACTAAACAGCGCTCAAGACGGGACGAGAAAGAGATTACATGCCATGTGTGTGCAACCTCTTTCTTCGTCCCATCCCAAGCGCCGTCTTGTTTTGGTCCCCACGAACTGTCGATTTCCCGCACCAGTGAAAGAGTTTAGGAGTTGCACTGCTCATGAAGACGGGCCACGAAGAGGTTCTCCACTCACAGCCAGAGGAAGAGAGAGAATCCGGCGATGTAGAAGTTGCGCTGGGCCCGGAACATCTTCATGCTCTGCTGCATCTCCACGTCCAGGTTGCCATGGTGGTGGTACTCAGACTGGGCCTCCTCCCGGTGGGCCCCCGTACTTGCGCATCTCGCGCACAGAGTCTGCAAGCGCATTGAGAGGGCATTCCACCCACTCAGCAACTGCTTCTCCGGACAACACTTTAAAGCTTTGGAAAGGCATTAGAAAAAAATCGGAGGCATCTCCACTAACGTGACACCTGAGGGGGCAAAGCAATGCCGTGCATAAGTGTATTCTTGGCAGCCTTGTGTTTTTTTGCCACTGAAGATGAAAACAATGGGGGGTACAGGTATACATACAGCATTGCTGTAAAAGTATCTTGTCTTTGAAGCACAAAACTCTCTAGCGCGAAGCGTAACGAGTGTCCCAGTGGTTTTTTTTCAGTATGCATTATGTTATAGCAGGAGTCATAAAAGGGTTTCCCAATGATTTAGTACGTGACTACATGAGACAAACGATTACGACGACGACAGAGACGCCAAAGCCCCAGCCCCTAACGGGCTTCGCCCTAAAAATAAATGCATCAGCATTTATTGAGTGGTCCTTAGCCAATAAGCGACAGTGACTTGGAATAACGCGACATGGAATTTGGCTCAAATTGAAAGGCAGATCTCGTCAAAGCACAATCCTGGTTCATTCAAAAGATTGCCTCGTTAGAATCCTACTGACACCACTTTTAACGTAGACTTCACTCAAATAAGCTACATAATTAAGAAAAAAGGGAATGCGACCCCCCAGCTCATTTTCCGCAACAGAACCTATGATGTTATTCGAGCCAGCTCTGCGATTGGTGGAGGCCGGCAAAAGCAGACGCAAATTAGGTAGAGCTTAGAAGCTAGCCGAACGAGCGATTTGCGCTTAAATTTAGGACACATTCTTCACAAAGCAATAAGAATGGTGGGACAAACAGTGGAAGTTACGAAAGCACATGTAAACATAGAAGTACTGATGCGTACTGCTGTTGTACTGCTGTTGTACTGCGCGCATTATGCTTGGTTTAGCTGCACAGCACTACAGAGCTTGGGGTTGTCTCAGACGACACTGGCCGATTGACGAAAGCAGCGGTGTCTTACGTGACCATATTTGTCGAGCTAGCACTGTTTCAGGGAACGATTATTTTCTCCCAAAATAAAAACAAACCAGGTTTAAATACGGTCAAAAACAAACCAAAGGCTTGCCACGGTATGGTGGCACCATCTAGGTTCGGGTAACGTAAAGAAACGCGGCAACGCACCAGCACCGCCGTACAGGGTGGTGACACCCTTTGAACGGTCCAACGTGCTTTGGGCCAACGTGCTCAACGCGTTGTTCTTTTCGTTTCCCACAAGACCTGGCAACGCGAAACAGGTAATATGATTCAAACTTCGCCACTAAACCACGTTGCGGCAATAATGTTAGCGCGGTTTTGACACAATGACTTGTTTCGCCAGTGAGCGAGCGACCCAAAATGGCGGCGCCAGCGTATACGTGTCTCTACCCTGAACGGCGGACGCATGAATGAAGGTACTCTAGGCTGCAGAGCGGTCGGTTCCTGTGATGTCATTGCAGACCCCGAAAACAAACGATTTAGCGGGAAAATAAAAATTTTAACTTAAATTGATGAATTTCTCAGTGAATAAAGCATCGTTTGTATCTAGACAAGCGCTGGGGGCACTATAAAACAAAATCTTTCGAATAAAACAAACTTGCATTTTCTCTTCATGGCTCCTTTAAATGACTCATGTGGGTGGTGCACTGAAGGGGGGATAGGAGAGACAGGTATTTGGCACAGAATTCAATTGCAGTATCCCATATGTGCAGCGCCGTTTGGTTGCTGAATGCCCCACTGCACGTAGAAGGGAAGATTTTCCAGAGAATTTATTTGTGTACCATTGAAATCCTGAGAAATGCCCCATTGCTGAAAGATATCTCACCCTCCCTTTTCCTTTTCCTTCCATTTCTTTAAGTATGCATGGGCTGTGTATCAAGAGACAGCCCATCCCCGCGGCTTTCACAAGATGTGGTGGTGGTTTTGGGCATTCTTTCTCTATCTGGCAATTTTTGGAGCAATTCTGCCCACACAACAGTGCCCTAGGCGGTTGAATGCCTTCTGCTGCAATGAGACTGTAAAGGTGCAACGGTGTACCGAAAGTGGGATTTTTCCCAGCAAGCGAAACCGCTACTTAGCCTATCCCCCATATCACTGGGTTTTCATGAATGGACGCCATTTGCCGCACAGAGAAACCTCTCACCCAACCCCCGAGTTCTAATGCCAACACATATTTTCTGCACTCTACCGCATAGATACTGCTATCGCATTACAGAACATCCATTTTTTTTCCTTGTCAAAGGTAATTCAATGTGAAACCATTCTTGCTGTTCGCCGTAACCAAACTTTTCTGCAAAAATTAGGTAAAACCACTGGAACACTTGCATTTGAAAACAATTGGAGAACATTCTTGCAGTGGCCAATCTCTATACTACAGAAAATGTGTACGGATGTATGAAGGGGGAACTTTCATCCTGCAGACCCTCTTCTATCATTGAATTGCTATAAAAGACAACTGAGAATCACTCAGAAAATGTATTATGTTGGCAGCATCTCTGTAGGCTCAACACCACGCCGACTACAGCCGGCCATTGCTGCTGCTAAATACTTCACAAGATGCCACTGTTAACTGCACACTAAGGAGTCTAACAGCGAGTGAACGCTTTCATTCCAATGAAGGTTCAGTCACGTTTTTGTTTGTTTCTACGCCTCTAGAGTTCCAGTTCTTAATTTGTACAGTCAAAAGCCTACCAACAGTAAACACAAGAGTGCGTACTGCTCCGTACCTGCCAGAGCGTTCACAGTTTGTATGTTTTACCGGACAGACTGCCCGGAGCATTTGATTATGCGGTAGTTTATGCCAGCTGCGGTAGTTACGTCACACCACAAGGAGATATGAGGGCGTGACAATAAACCTTTTTTCTTCACCCAATGAGGCAGCAAAAAAAACAAAACGTTTGACAGTATTGACAGGCTTTCACTGCTTGATCTGCACGGCCTTCGCTGCAACATATTGCGGATATCGTCATGCAACTACCACGGCAGACAGCCAAGCGATCAGGCACTAGTAGGGGGAGGGTCCGCGGCAAACGTACGAGCTTCTGCAGTGCGCCACCAGCAACTAGGACCGCTCTGCAGGTACAGGAGTGGCATGTGCTCCTGTGTTTACCTGTCATAACGCTTTTGACTGTAGTCGAGCAACAAGCCTAATTGCTTTCACCATCTGCCTTCCCTTAGGACAAATACTGGAAGTGGAGGCAGTGTAATGGCCACACAAAAACTAGATATGCAAAAAGCACGACGTTGAGCCTTCCACGGCAATGAGCCTTTTTCCAGAATGGCAGCAAGTCCTGCACTGTTGGCCGGTTCGCTAAAAACAGTTATGCTTTACAAAGCGAGTGGCTCTAGGAGTAAGCAATCGTGACAGATATTTGGGAGCAACGGGAATTTTCGGAGATCATGAAATGATCTCCGAAAATTCTGCTCCGGCAAGATACCAGGAGTCGGTCTCAATACCAGGCGAGGCACTGTTGGGTGCCACTTTGACACAGTTTGCCACTCTCTCCTGAGGTATACAATTATTTGTCCCCTAATATTACATCACTGGCAGATTCAACAATTCATTTTATACCGGCGGAGTTTCTAAAATGTCTGTGTGTTGAATATGACAAGTTTGTGAGTGGAGGTTATACCTAAACCATCATGCAACATAAAGCTAGTGTCAAATGCTTCAGGCACCTTAAGAAATTGCAGATATTCTAAAGCCACCTAGAAGGAAGTAGTAGTGTTGGGAATCTCTGGGAGCGAAAAATCAATTCTCTAGGCGGTTGTATTGCGGTAATGGTACGATGGGAAAGTACCGCCAGCGGGTTCTTTGGCTACCCAAGTTGATAAGCTGGGCGATCTGCTTATATTCCAATTACGTCTACGCAGACAAATTTCGCAATATGCGTAAAGCGCGCACAAAAAATGCTACTGCATTAATTGCCAAGGAAACAAAAGCGTTTCTGTTCCAACCATCCCTGGTGAAAATATGTTTTTTCTAGCTGTATTATTGACCAGATATTTCCTCTATCTAGAAATATTCTAGCCAGAAATAGGAGAATTTCTAGCTAGAAACTCAGTTTCTAGCTCCTTTATAGCTAGATTGAGATTTACTTCCAGCTAGAAATTGTCAGTCCAGCTAGAAGAAAAAAGCCCCGCAAGCTGGAAATAATCGTCTCTAGCTAGACTAAGAATTCTCTAGTTAGAAACCGTCGATTCCAGCTAGAATTCTAATAGCTAGTCAGAAATGAAGCCGGAAATTATGATTTCTTGCTAGAAATGCTCGTTCCATTTTCACGGGGGACGTTGCACCTCGACTCTCATTATTACCTCAGCCAGCGGATGACTAACACTAAAGACACGTTTGGTTTCAGGGTAAAAGGGCTTTACGAAGAAAGAACAGCACGAGGACTACTATCATCACAGTAAAGTAGATTGTCCGCTTGGGCGCCGAGGCTTTTGAAGAACCGTGACTTGAATACTTGTTCCATCTTTGACGGCAAGAAAGAAGGAAAAAGCAAACGCAATCGGTCAGTGTAGCTTGCAGCAGAACACACACGGCCCATCGGTGCCAATTTTACGTGAGAACGCAACCTACGTGAGAACACAACTTATATAAAGTGTTCGGCGAAATAATCGTTATGTGTGTTTCAAAAACGAAACTTACGACTTCGGCGAGATGAACGGAATCATGAGGAGCAGGACCACGGCGATTTCCGCGTAAAGGAAGGCCGCGACGATGGTCCACTGAATACTCATTGTTCTCTTGTAGTCTGAAAAATATCAGGAAAGGAAAACGCAACACCGGTTGGACACTTAGTGCGCCACTGCGATAAGCAGTGCATTCCTTACGCACCGCTGCCGGCAAGATTCCTAGCACTAAGTCCGAAAAAAAAAGCGCGACAAGCAAGTGACACGTCGCTCAGGGGCGTCCACGGACAGCGGAATGCTACAACTAAGTTATGTGAACCCGTCGCAGTACGGCAAACGACGAACTAAAACAAAATTACGCAGGAAATTTCATGACCTAGCGTGACCGGCAGGCGCGCAGCCAGACGAGGAAACTCCTAGCCAAACATCGAGAGGTTCCGAAGGCAGGCGGTTCAATACGGCGAGTTCTTTTGGGAGTAAACGTAATTGGAAATACAAAAATTACATTGGTTATATCTTGACATCACCGTGATAAGAATACGGGTCACTTACCCGCTAAAGCCTGCGATGTTTCAAGAGCGAACGTACGTGCGCAGTCAGTAGACGCTAGTAGAAGTAGAACAGTACGACCGTTCTAAACTGCAACTACAATTCCTACAAGAGCCACTGAATTACCAGAGTTAACAAAACTCACGTTTTGCAAACCAGCAATGACGACTGCGATAGAGTGACTCACGCCTGTCTACTTTCCTTCCTCGCAGAATCTGAAGCTACAACAGACCGTATCACAGAACAGGGAGGATTTTGTGGTAAAACAAATAAGTGCGGCAGACGGGATAACCGCGTTAGCCGTGGCCCAAGGTTGCACTGAAAAAAAGGCGGTCGTTCTAGGTGGCGCTGCCTGCGCCAGATTTGCAGAGTAAAATATGTTTTGAGAGGAGGTTGAGAGCAATGGATCAACGTGGGTGGATAGCTAAGGAAGAAAAGAACAGTGGAGAATCCAAGACAGCCAAGGGGTAACCAAAGAAAGAGTCAAGGTGGTCAAGGCAGATAGAAATGAATAAATGGAGAGAAAAAAAAAAAATGGAAGCTAAAACTTCGTTAGAGATGTACAGGGCTGAGGAATTAGACATCAGAAAGGAAAATTGCTACGATAATTCCAAAGACAGTGCTTTGCTTTTTGAGGCCAGAGTAGGTTGCTTGCGAACTAAGAACTTTGTTGGGAAGCATACATAAAATGATGGAGTATGCGTGGTCTGCGGGAAAGAAACAGAAACTATGCGGCAATGTTAGAATGCGAGGGTATCTATCTAAATCTAGTGGAAAATATTCGGGTTTTCAGAGGCCACAGGATTTAAGGCTGTCAAGGCGACGAGAATAAGATTAGAATGCTGGTGTACGAAAAGCAGAGAGGGGAATATTGTCTAGGACAGCTACCACCCGTAACAGAAAAAATAAGTATTTTGTGCCTAATAAGTTTTTTGTGCCTCCTAAGAGCAGCGCTGGGTAAAACATATATAGGTATAATAATTACTTTTAGTTTTCTTTTAATAAGATGACGCGCCATCACCCCGCTACAAAGGGGATACCACTATTAATTATCAATCATCGTGCCTCCTCTAAGCGGATCTACTACCCCATGGCCGTAAATAACTGTAGCCTGTAGCGTAATGCCGCGTAGTTATTTACGGCCATGGGGTAGTATTTTCATTCATTATCTTTTGAGGTGGAGGGCCGAGTTCCATGAAGCCGACATGGCGGAGGTAGGGCTAGCCACCCTAGCGGCGCTAGCGGAGGGCCGGACGGCCAATGGAGTGAAGGGGGGGGGGGGGGGGGGGGCTTGCAGGCAAAGAGAAATAATTCAGCAAAATGACAATAATATTTGATAATGATCTGGCCGTGAAGATGGGGAACAATTCTAACTGGAAGCGATCTCTGCACTTGTCTTCCGTCTTCCGTCTGACCCATGATATCATATGACAAATGATGACGAAAGGCTTCTTTGTGTGAACTTATTTTGCCTGCGTATTATAGTGTTATCTTTTTCAGCTATATGGGTCATATTTGCTCGCTAAAGACGGCCTGAACCTCCCATTTCCTTGCCCTTTCTTTCTTCATTAATACTCTAATAGTTTCTTACTAAACGCTAGAGTGCTTCCGTATCCTTTCACGACCATCTTTTCACGAACAGCACTTGTTCCGTGCTCGGAAGGATCGCTCGGGCCTGAAAAAGCACATCAAAAGGCGCAATCTTGTCCACGACAGCGGCCCTAGCGGCGGCCAAGTTTTTCATCGCTCGCATTCCGTGGGGTACCCTCCAACGTCTCACTTTCCTTCTAGCCACCGTAGTATCCCCAGAATAGATACCAAAAGCTTATAAACACCTGCCCTCCTCCCCTTTTCAAATAAAAAGAAAGCAATCGGGCGGGAGTTCCAGCAGTCGAGCAGGCTTCAACAGCCGGAGGACAAACCTATGCATACACGTGACCAGCTAGGCAAAGTTGGCGTAGTTGGCAGCTGAAATCGTGACAGTATAAAAAAATGCCAAATATTCTTTCAACTTTACACTTTATTATGATGAGATTACTCCATGACAAATGACGTAGCATAAATATCCTAACCGTATTACTGCAAGATTTTTGACCCATTACTAGCGTCCTCTCAAGCTCACCGATGAAGTTATGATTAAGGCCGCAGCTGAAGCTGTAGACCCCCGCTGCAAGATGAACGCCGATGTGAACCGAAAAGGTATGAATAGTTTTATACGAAACAAAACTGCTTTATGGAGTTTCTTCTGCTGTTTACGTGTTACAGTTACGTGCCGGGATACATTCGAAAATTTATTTTTGTTGCAGTTATGGCCATCCAGGCGAAAAAGAAACGGTCCAAGGGTCCCAAGTCCAAACTCAAGGGTCGCTCCGATACATCTGACAAGAAGCGGTAGGCCTAGGCATTGGCTTACGCCGCTTTATTGCGCGATTGTTGGCTGCCAACGGCGGCTCACACGTTTTGAACACTTAGTTCCGTTCGGTGTCGTGGTTTTTACGCAGCAGCCGTACGAACTTCGCGGACGACCAAAGTTCGTAGCTGCGTCACCGCCTTTACTCCGGAAGGTTTTTGTGACAGGTCCGCGGCTGCGTTTGCCGGTACGCACGTACGAACTGAAATCACCGTCCGCAACCTCGCCTCAGATGCGACGCCAACGAGTTGACGTGCTTTAAAGAATACCCGTCGCCTCTCCGTGTTGAGAATAGTGTCGGCACGATCGGGTCAGTGGTGATGCGAAAAGTGGTCGTCTCGTAGCTGAATGTAAGCCTAAATAAAATAAATCTGGGTTTCCGAGGTGTCTCGAAGGGGAAAAAGAAAACGGTATTTCTTGTTTGCTGGAATGATGGTGACTACAGTGAACAGTAGCTTACTGTTAGACGCGTAAAAATGTTCGACGGAAGTGCCGTGAAGGTTTCGTGTGTACGGTCTCGCTTCCACGGAAAGAAAAAGCGGACGAAACTTGCTCGTGCGCACGGGCTGCGTGACAACAATAATGACGCTTCGTTTTTTTTCTTCCGCGCTTTTTTTTGTTGTTGTTCGTAACTTCGTCGCCTTCGATGGCTCGGCAGTATCTGTTCCCGCGTTTTTTCTTCTTCACATCATTGCTTCATCGGGGGCGCCCCGGGGCCACGCGCAGCACGCTACCTAATTGCGAACCGACCCCTGGCCACCGAGAGTCTTCCATCCAACGCGGTCATCCTGTTCAACTATGTTCCCTCCTGCGCCGGTTCATCGCGTCAGGATTACGTCAGTACTCTTTTTAACGTTTAGCAACTTTGAAATTGAAAGGGCCGCTTAACGGCTGATTGTGTGTTTTTCGCTGCGTTGCGTCCGGCTCGCCCCAGTAGCGGCGCGTTTTGTTCGTGGAATACGCACCTCTCGGGACGTGCGCTGAAATTCCCTCAATTGTCATGCGAAGTGGGGGTTTCATTCATTGTCATGACAATTTTGTGCGAGCAAGCGTCGCTGGTCAGTCCCGATTGGTCGAATCGATTTGCTTTATGTCGGTCCACGGGGGAAAGACACCTACGCTACGGCTGGAGCTCGGTCTGGGAGGGGGGTATGCGTGTTTGTTGGGAATGCGGTGGATGTTCCGCAGGGGAAACACCGCTGCTAGCGTCGTTGTGTCTGGTAGAAATGTAATTGATGCACTGGTCACTGAAATTTCCTTTCGGCTGCGTCGTGCGTGGGATTAGCGTCGCGCGACACGCGATTGGTAGTGCTTGGAGCTGCGGCCGGCGCTTGCGAGTGCGACTGTTCTCGGCGTGAATTTCCGGCGATCTTTCGTCACCGCTGCTCCCATATCGCAGAGCGGTTCGACTCTGACGTGTGGCGCTGAATACAAATAGCGGAAATCGAAATGAGTGTCGACGGTGTGGGGTTCTAGGTTCGCGAATAGAGGTTTCTTCGGTACTACTGGCGCATGTATCGGCAGCTATTTTGGTGGGGATCTCGGCCGGTTCTTTTCGTTTTTTTCGGCGTGGGGGGTATCGTTTGTTCGTGCTCGTAGTACCTGGCGCATAATGCGTCCTTTCACGTCGCCATGGGGCACTGAGGTCACCGACGACGGGGGCCCTTTGCCTTGTGGTCGATGAACTTTGTGGCCGCGGTGGGCGTCAGCTCGCTGATGGTGCGAGCTGCCGTGCTCTGCGGTGAAGCCGTTCCCCGCGCTTATCGCAATTGCGGCCTTTGCCGGAAACTGACAGCACGTTCGTTTGAGCGCTATCTCGTTTTTATATTCGGTTTTGGCTTTCGTATTGTTTAATATCATGGACTGAGGCAATCTTAATTTCTCTGCCTGGTCTTTTCCTGTGTGTGGGTGTGTAATGTTTTTGGAGTGTTGTTGTCTGTGGTATGAGGAGATGTGCAATGTTTGGAATATTGTTTTGGAGGTAAAAAAAAAAACGAAATTTCACCACGTTTGTAATGGATGCTTTATTATGTGATAACACTCTAGCCACACTTGTGACTATAGTCTCAATAGCCGTCTTTGCAAATCTGACCATACCAAAAACAGGAATTGGAAAGCGCCTTGTGCCCTCCAAGCTGTTCCATTCTGATTCAGCTTGCACCCTGTGATGGCCTTTGGAAGCAAGTTCGTTTGTGAGCCGTTAAATGGAGAAATTTGTTTACAGAACGTCACTGCCCAACTATTCCTTCTCCAGTTTAGTAATTGAAACTTTACGTTGTGTCAAAGATACTTCGTTTCCAAAGATGTTGCACCCATGGGGCTGTGTATGCTTGCAGGATCATCTTTACTTTTGACCTATTTTTATGCTTGTGTGGTTATAGCACGTTCCGGCAGACATACCAGGCTTTGCTGGTTTCGGTGGGATAGAGTGAACTCGAAACGAGCTGCCAAAAATGAAGCAAAAACAGGTTAACAAAAGGGGAATCTTCTGAAGTCTTGCGATCATCTCGCCGCCACGGCCGTGGTCAGTGGCAACTCCAGCTTCTGCGCGGATAATTTAAAAACAAACAAATCAATAATTATAATATTATGTAAAAATATAACAATCAAATAATTTTTACATAAATAAATGCCACTTTATTATTACTACTGGGAATGTGCAAGAGGAATTCCCGGTACTCGTGCGGCGGCCGGAAAACAACTTTCGCGTCTGCAACACGTCAGAAACCGTTGCATGGAAATTAATGCCACCCTGTGGCTTGAAGAGAGTGCATAATGGTTCAAAAGTTCAAACACCGGGCGTGAAGGCGAGTAGTCCTCTGGGCCAAAATATGATTCCCGGTTGGCAACGCTGTTCGCCAAGATATGTTTTTTTCTCCTAATCTACCCTCGATTTTCCACGTTTGGTGAAAAGGGCGGTCGAGTCTCGGACTAGCACCTTGCCGCATGTAACACCACACTCATCAGGCGAAGATTGAGCAAACGGGACGGCGCATTAAACGAAAGGCCTGTATAAGGCATAGAGTTTCATAAACGGGGACGTCGTATAAACGAAAGCCGTATAAGGCATAGAGTTTCATACCATAATATTTGTACGAAACTCCTTCTGTGTAGGTAGGCTTAAATATGTATACGACGTATTCGGTGCTAAGAAAATTGCGGCGCTGTTTTTTTCTGATAATCGCAAGCTACAAATTTGCTCGTGAGATGTCTTTTTTCCAAGGAAGCGTGAATATTGATTTCAGTGTCCCAGTATGACTACTGCCGTCGCGCGAACAGAAAATAAGTATAAAGGTCGGTAATGTACCCCTTAAAGCGTTAGTTACCTAAATTTCCGCAGACATTAAAAAAGAAAAACTAAAAAAAGACATAACAGTAACAGTACGGTGCTGGTGGGAATCGAACCTCGCCATTTCGCGTGTGAAGCGAGTATTCTACCACTGCGCCACATTTTGATGCCTTGCAATCGTAGTGCCATTAACGAATTTTACCAGTTTTTTGGACTTCACTTTTGACGTATGAGAAGTATAGGCGTTGTGGACCACGTCGTGCGTTCTCGTTTACTGTAGGTGGGGGGGGGCACACCAGTCTTGAGGACATACGCATTCTGTGTCGTATTCTCATATGTGGTTGTATTTTATCATTTCGAGCTCAATTATGTTGTTAGTTTTTTGTCTCTGGGACCTGAGTGTGATTGTAGCAAGAGCAGCGATCATTGACCAAGTCAAACGCACAATTTTGACTTCTCGGATCCCGTAAGGGATGCTTGCTCACAAACAGCAAAAAGCGTTCATTTGACACGGTAGTGACCGCAACTTTGCTATGAACTCACAACCTGACAAGATAAACTTCCGTCTATTCGGACTGTGGGACTTAAGTTTGAATTTACATACTGCATTACACGGTTCCATGTGCTGTTATTTTTTTGTGGTCTATTCTCGAAATACTTAAACGCTTCATGTATTCTGCCCACTGTTGTAGTTTCAGCACTGTTACTGCAAAAGCGATCACCGTACAAAATATCAGGTCAAAAAGTGCTGTTTTCATAAAATGAACTGCACTATCACACTAGCAAGAGCAAAAAGATTTCTTTGTGGCTTTATCACACCATCCGATTCGCAAGTTGCCAGTACTGCAGAATTTATGAATCTGACCGGTACATCCCATGACATTGTGGCGACAAATTGCTCCTGGGAAAACAAGAAGCTTGGATATATGTGCAAATGGTCATTTAGAGGACCTAAAGGTGCAACTGTTTTGTAAATACTCAAGCTATGGTTCTAACATTTTGCAGGCACATGCTTGGCCCCGGGCTTGTAGACCGGAAATCAAATTAATGCAAAAAAAATTGATTTGGGGATTTTTTGGTTCTCAAGACCAATGCATTCATTACGCGGACCCGCTGCGGTGGCTCAGTGGCTAAGGCGTTGCGCTGCTGAGCACGAGGTCGCGGGTTCGATTCCCGGCCGCGGCGGCCGCTTTTCTGATGGAGGCGAAAAGCAAAAACGCCCGTGTGTACGAGATTTCGGCGCACGTTAAAGATCCCCAGGTGGTCAAAAAATAATCCGGAGCCCTCCACTACGGCGCGCCTCATCGCCTGCGTTGCGTCGGCGCGTTAAACCCCACAATCATCATCATCATCAATCATTTTCACGCGGGGCTGCAAAATTTGGTCAAAGTGTTCAGAACGTAGAACTGGTGGTAGAAAAAAACAAATGAATTGCAATGAAGATCTTTGTTTATTGTTTGTGGTGTAGCCTGCTTTGCTTGTTTGCTTGGTTTTGAAGTAGAACTTCCTCATCCTGCGGATATTGCTGATGTGTCAAAATGTTGCTCGAGCTTTGCACTGAAAAGAAAAAAACCGCTACGTGCAGAGGGTGTATCTGTCCGTGGAAGCTTAAATC
Organism: Haemaphysalis longicornis; assembly: GCA_013339765.2. Taxonomy (NCBI): domain Eukaryota; kingdom Metazoa; phylum Arthropoda; class Arachnida; order Ixodida; family Ixodidae; genus Haemaphysalis; species Haemaphysalis longicornis. Next base: position 110,417,494 of record CM023456.1, read on the forward strand.
GAAGATCTATACAATGCAGAGGGTTGATGCACGGTCTTCCGAATCACTTATGTTATATGAGCAACTGATCTTACAAAATGCTGCGGTGCACGTGTGCTTGAGCCATTGTGGGTGGAAAGAACTGACACGAGGAATCATTCGCCATTTTTTTTCTTTCATGTGCTTTCTGTCTGAGTCGAGAGGTTGATGGAACTGGGCTTGTCTGTTGTGTCTGATGTAGTGAGTGTGGTGAAAACCCTACTGCTGTGGAGTTCTGCGTGGTTCTTTTGTTTCAAATCATCTCGACGGCGTGCTCTTTTTTCTGCAGGATTGAGTCCCAGTACGACTACGCTGGGGAGGATGAGGAGGAGGAGGAAGAGATTCTCGGATCGGACGACGACGAGCAAGAGGACCCGAGGGACTATTGCAAAGGTTTGTTCTCATCTCTCTCGCTTGAGTGTTCGGGGCTGAGGGAGCGCGGACGGGTGATCCATTTGTAGCGGCTTAGTTCCACTGGTTGGTCCGTTTGAAACTGCTGAATGGAAAGGCTTTGTGGATGGCAGAGTTAGATGTGGAAGACAAGTAGGAGGGCTGGGTTCCACTAGAGATACCTTGCAGTGGTTGTGTGTGAAGGTCAGGGGTTATGCAGGGGTGAGACAGGTGCGCATGTTGCGCAGTTTTGATACAAATTGGTTTTCCTGCGCCAGCCTGCTCCAAAAGCTTGAAATTTGCAAAAATTGTGCCAAACTGCTCCAAAACAGTCTGAGTTTCAGTGGGGGAAAATGCTAACTGACAGCATACTTTTCCAGCATCTCCAAGGTGATGCTGTTTGCATACCTGCCAACTCTTCCGAATTTTCCATAAAATGTACGAATTTTGACGCGTCTTACGATTTTACGAATCCTGCCTGAAATTTTACGAATTTTCGAAAAAACTGGGACCATCTATTTAAACGACACTGTGGAACCTGCGCCGCCACGAGAAAGCAATACGTAGTCTTGTTATCACCATCTGTGAAGCTGCGATTTCTGTCGTCTTCTCGGGGTGGGCTACGCAGCGGGGTGAACTCGCTGCTACCTCGGCAAGCCTGCTTATAGCATGTTGTTCACGGGCTGGTTACGACTTCTGTGTTCGTGGCGCTCTTTGTACGACTGTCGCGTCCGGTGCGTGGTACGACTGCGGTAGTCGCTTCGCAGTGCAAAGGCGGGCTGGAAGCTGCGAAAGCACGACCAAGTGTTCTCGAAATCGTAGATATCCGAATTTGCTGCCCTTCCCAATGAAGTTGCTGCTCATTACTCTTCAACACTGACGGTTTTCACGTATGGTTCTGAAAACATGACAACGCGTGAAGAAAACGTGAATCATTTTAGACTTAAAAATTAAAGTGTGCTGCCCACCACTTCTCCCAGTCCGCAGATATTACGAATTTCTATGTCACCAGGTTGGCAGGTATGTGTTTGTAAAGGTGTAATTGATTGATCATTCAGTAAAAAACCCTCATAAAATCGTCCCCGAGATAGTTCTTCCGAAATTCACAATGTCGGGTTGCACATGTTATAATCTGTGCGTTTTTAAAGTTTTCTCATTGAAAACCATTGCAAAGTCTAGTAGAAAAATACTTGTGTACTGAGGCGACAAACTAACTTGTGCAAGTTGATGAAAAAAAAACGGCAATTTTTGGAGCGCCGTATCTCCGAAATGCCATGACTGGGTTCTGCCACCTTGGTGTGGTGAAGATTGGAAAACATGGCTGCCGGGCGAAGCACTTGCTCGTGGTTCAGGCCGAGTACTCTTCGCTGATTTCTACCGTGGTTTTGGTTATGGGGGTGGCTGGGTTTACAATAGTTGATCTGTTGCGGGAAGTTGTGGACTCATTGCGGTGTTATAAAACGCCGAGCTATTACTGCCTTTAACAGCGATCTTGCGAGCGGCGGGAATGGGACGATCAACACTGCAGAAGTGGCGGCGCAGACTACATCGTCGCAAAATGTTCAAGCAGTGTCCGATAGCGGGACAGGCTATTATCTCACTCTAGTAATAATGGTTCATCTAACTGAAGTGAAATTAAATGCCAAAAGGGAGGTGGCTAAACATACCACGTTACTCAAATAACAATCGTAGTAAAAGTGCACATCGGGGATTGAAATGGGAAAGCTGGTGGGGTGCGACTGTCGCCTCGCTTTACGCAACTCTACACTTGTGCGTAAAGCTGAATCTGGGATTACAAAAATAATAATTTCGTCATTCACGTGATAATAAAAATGCCTTACGATTGCTGATTTTTTCAGTTCCATATTTTCAATGGCCCTCCACGCTGTCTATGCATTGAGCCTAAAAATTTAAAAATGGTTTGTAAAAGGTAGTGCAGTTCGTACCTTGTGATACCCTGGTAGAAAAAACTTTATTGAAAGGCTGTTTCAGTGTCATGTACATTCAAAACCGATTAAAAAGTGCACATACCACCCCTCCCCCCGAGTTGCCAAAAATTTGATTTTTTAGGCTCCTGAGGTGACATAATAAATGCCGTTCTTCTGCTCCTAATCAAGCTTCTTCTGCTCCAAATTGAAGATTTCGCTGCTCCAAAAACTGCTCCCAAATTTGATTCAGCTGTCTCACCCCTGGTTATGACCATAATAATGCCAGTCGGACCGTTTTGCGATTGCTAAAATTGAAGGGTAAATGGACGACAGAATGCCAGCCAGCGATCCATGGTGAAACAGAAGGAAAGGACGAGTGGAGGCACGGAGTGACACGGCATTGTGCGGCCTGTCCGTGTCCTTGCCCTTTTGTGTAGCGAATTCTAGTTGTTGTGATATCAATTTGGCCATTTTGACGTGCCGCCGGTGTCGTTAAAGTGAGAATGAACTGATTTTTGTCTGTCTGACACGACACAAGGGCTTGGAGGAAAAGAAAGTTTCAAGGATGTTGCACTGTGGGGGTGACGCAGCTTTGACGCCTTGTCACATCCTTTTTAGTGTTGTCGAGATCCTTCCCCGCCGTTTTCTTTCGTCATGATTCCTCGGATGTTTTTTTTTTTTTTTTTTGAGGTGGTTGATAGGTGTGTCGTCCATTCTCGGACCCATTACAATGCTCTGCTCAGATAACGAGTTTTATTAGATCAAATATCCATCATTCTATACTTTTTTTGTCTTTTGATAACGTTTTTTTTTTTAACAAAATGATTTGCAACCAGGTCCAAATTTGATCTTGCGGGCTATGTGGTTGGCAGCGCAAGGCCTGTTTCAGTGGTAGTTGAAGAAAATTTGCCATAATTTGCATCTGCTATGAGTTGAATCCTGAACTTGAATACTTGTACAGGCTTATTTACATCACACCACGTCTGGTGGGTTACGGCACGTGTCGTCCGGCTTTACCTATTGCCTCATTCGTTGACTGAAAACATTGTACGTGGGCAGGACTGTGCCACTGATATTTTTGGCTCTTGATGATGTGCATGAGTGCGGCCTGGTATGAATTTAGGGCATGGCGTCCGTCAATGACAATTCGCAGGCAATAATGCACTGGACAGTGCAATTTTGCAGTGCCAGCTAATAGCTGGAGCTGTGAGAGACTGCAGTGCTTTTTCACGCACATCTTTAAGGGCACGGGGTAAGGCGAAATTTGAAAAAAAAACAAAAACAAAAAGGGGGGGGGGGGGGGGCGAGCTTTTTATCCTTTTTCTTCATAATTAACGGAATTTCACATCCCTGTGCACATTTTCCTGTAATCACACTTATCTTACAAGGTTGTATTTCTGGCCCAAAAACAGTGTTTTTCATAAGCAAGCAGGTAAGCGGTCACATCCCGTTTTGGAATGTGCTCCGCGTTTATTTTCATTTCTTCAATCAATAAACTCCCAGCTCCAGATCAAAACGCTAGTCTGGAAGCAGCTGTATTAAGAAATTCTGCATAGCTGCAGCCACTGCATAGCTGATTTTTCAGCCAAGGCAATGCAAAGACGCTGTTGCATGTTTGTTCCACATTTGTCGCTTCGGTAGCCGCGCAGCAAAAATGACCTTGTTGGACTTCATCTCTCTCAAGATTGCAACATTGGATGCTGTTCTTTCATTCAGTGATGGTATAGCATTGCACGAGCAGCATTTCGAAATAAGTTGTATTGAACCCTGGGCGCAACACCAACATCAAGTGGCTGAAAGAGGTTGACCACAAGCAAAGATACTTAGCGAACAGAGCTGCACGACAGCTCACAAAACAGGCAAGGCAGGAAGACGACAGGCTAATGAAAATGAAGAAAAATGGCTTCGACGGTGATTACGAAGCTGGTGCTTACTAAAAGTGACTCAAATAGTGTTTGTAGCAAAAAAAGTGTTGTTTTATTCAGTTCTTGCCTTAAACCTCAATTATCTCAAAACAATGTTTTTTTTTATTACATAGGTACCATTATTTCATATATCTTCCAGGGCCTTCTTCTGTGGTTGATTCTTTTTTTTCCTGTCGTCTACATAAGTTGTCACCTCTACTGTGCCAGGATTGAAAATGGTGCACGTAATGGCTTTTTGGTGCAGAATTTTCAGTATGCAAATTAGGCCAAAATTTAGGTACCGGTGGAAAAATAATAAAAATATTTCAATTTTGTCTGATTTAAATAACTCTGGCACAGTTAAAGAGCCCAAAATTTGAAAGAAAATGATATGATTGTGTAGATATTTTTAGTAGACGCCGAGAAAAATGTTCCTCAAAATGGCCAAAAATTAGGGGTGTGCGAATAGTGAAATTTCATCTCGAATCGAATTCGAATCGAATAGTGTCGAATAGTGGACAAAAATGTCGAATATCGAATACCAAAGCTTTTTTTGGAAGAACAAGTAGGTAGGACACTAATAAACACATGCTCATGTCCTTGAGCTCTAAATAGTAAATACACTAAAAGGAATTAAAGAAATCACAAACTGTCATGTTAAAAATATTACAAATTCTCCAAATCTCCAAGTAGTGAACGTGGTGTTTGCCCATCAAGTGATTCAAGAGCGGGCTTGTCGTGCTTGCCGGCGTCTTGAGCGCGGAGCCGCATTTCTTGCAGATGGCAGAGGACGGACTTGCCTTCTCGAAAAACTTCTAAATTACGCTTCTTTTTTCACCGTGGCTATTCATGCTGAATGGCACGGCACGCGGACGTTACACAGGAGGAGAATCACGGGCGTGCGACGACCATGGCGACGACGGCGACGACCGTCAGATTGGCTATGGATAGGCGTCGAGAAAGGGTCTAGGACGGGTGATGATAGTGTGTTACAGCAAAGGCCAGAATCACAGAAATTTAACAAGACCATAATTATACGCTATTTTGCGGCTGCACAGTCGTGTGATAAAATTTATTGCAAAAGAAAAATTATATTTTACGTCCGACTATCAGGGGGGAAGCGTCAGTGTCATCGCCATCACAAAATGGCGTCGTCGTAGTAATTTGTTTTGTCCCGAGTGGGACGCATCATATTTGTTTCCAATGACGTGAAAACGGCAACGCACCTCATTATTACAAAAACCCGTATGTGAGGAACGTTTTCTGCACGCTAAAGACTGCTGTGTCGCTCTTTCTTTCCGTGTACGCCAGTGACGCAAAAAAATCGAGGAACTATCCAATTACATGTCGGCAATTACGTCTCTGCGGGCGAAAAGGAGGGATATGTACAAACCTCAAAGACAACTTTCCTGGCCGAAAACGGGTCGCTGGCAATTGTTTGACCAAAACCTTTCGACGTTAGGGTCAGTAAGGGCCACACTAATATAGCCGCAACTTTGGCAGCGTTCGGAATATTCGTCACGTCGAATTATTCGAAAGTTCGAATGCTGGGTATTCGAAATTCGAATCGAATTATTCGGGCAAGAAATATTCGAATCGAATTCGAAAATCGAATATTCGCACACCCCTACCAAAAATGCATGGGAAGTATAGGGCTTACCCTGTACCCTTAAGGAAGCGAAACACCGAACTTTCTTTTGCCAGTAATGCCTGCCTTACCTAAAATTACACATTGTTGATTCATGTTGCAGCAGCCTTGGATAGCGTCATGGCAGCCATGAATAATGTCGCTCATATATGTCAGGCATGAGCATTATTTCCCACTATACGTACTTTGAATGCTCCGGCAGTAAAGTTAACGCTACACACCCGCACTCAGCTTGGGATTGATACCGTATTTACTCGTGTAATGAACCCACTTTTTTCCTAGAAAATTCGGTACGAATTTGGGGGGAGGGTCGTGAGTCCTTAGAGTAAATTCTTAATTATTTAGAAAAGGCGCGATGACAGGGGGACCTTATATGAAGGACCTTGTGGAAAACTGCCCTGAACATGAAGCTTGGGCCTGTATCTGAGAGTACTTTTCGAGGAGTTTGTGTCTGCAGATCTGGACCCTTGTGCGTTTCGAAGACCCTACAGATCATGTGATCCTGGCGCAAGTTAATGGTGCCTTTAGAGGATGACGAGAGGAGTACGGTGACGAGGGTATTTTAGGACAGAAGGTGTTGGCAGTTAAGGCTGACATTTGTCTAAGAGCACTTTAACGGTATTGTGAGAACAGCGACACTTGCAAGGCGGAGTGCTTTACGTACCAGAGTTGGGAAGGAAGCTAATACAGTCCTGCATTCCCTAAAACTACTACAAATGACTTTCTTAATAAGCCATAGTGAGAATTTTCTCTTGTCGACACTGTCTGAATACACTTCGATGCTGATTTGTAACAAGCGGTCAGGTTCGGCTCCGCGCTGTTTCTTAGAATTTTTGGTTACAAGAGACCTTGGTTATAAGAGACATGTTCTTCCCGGGTCCCTCGATGTCTCTTGTAACGCGTTTTACTCTAGGGTTGCTAACCCATAGGGATTGCATTTTTTTAATTGCTTTTGGAATATTACCCTTCAATGCCACAACGAAAATGCCCATTTCCTGTTTGCTTAGGCTCCTTTTTTAAATTCAGCCATTATACAGCTTTAATGATATTCAATGAATAACAATGGAATTGCATAGGCATACCTTCTTAATTTCAATTTCATGAGTAAATTCTAGGTTTTTAATTAGAGTAAGTGAATATTTGAGACTTCTAGTGCTTCCCAACAGCGTTCTCTATTTCATTTGACGAAACAATGCTCTTCTACTATTGTAAGTTTCGGAAGTAGGGTGTGAAAAAGCAATAAATGTTGGCTTTGTCGCAAGACATTTTTTTTTTAACCTCACTGTATGGTTTTATTCGTCCCCTTTGTATTGGGGTGATGATGTGGAAAGCTTATTGTTCCACTATGTTTATTTTATTGTTTTCGAAAACAGTGAACAGATGTGTATTTTTAAAACTGAGCATATGCAGTTTGGATTACAGTACAACACTTAACACGCAGCTAAAAAAAACCCTCACGTGGTCAGCATTATTCCAGAACCCTGGTGTGTTAATTTTAAACCCCATAATTTTCAATAAAACAACACATAACACTTACCCAAAACGCTAAACATTATTTTTACTGACTCTTGAGTGTAGTCTACTGCTCTTTACTCGGGGCAACCCTAATAAAAACACTCGCTGAAACTATTTTCAGGCAGTGGCACCACTTTATCTGGAGGATATTTTTGGGATGCAAATTATAGGATGCACAAATGTAGCAAACTGCACATTATAAAGCCAGAAGTGGGTACATACATTGCAGACACACAAAACAGATGAACAGAACGGTCTGTATGCAGACTTGCAAATATGCTGCACATTCATTTCTATTAAATGAAATACTTCCACAAATGTGGAGGAAGGCTGTCAGTGCTTAGCATTTGAAACTTAGTGTATGTTTTGGGGCATTGCCTGATGGGGACGCTTTCCTGAGCAATGCACTTGAAAAGACAGAACTGCACTGCACCCCTCGCTATTTTCAGCAGACCTACCACTGGTCACAGACGAATGTCTTTTAACCTCTCTCGCTGATATTGGACTGTTCACCTCTTACGGCATGTAGCTCTCGACGCTCTCGGTTGGGGTAGGTTGTGAGGGCACTAAAGCATTGCTTGTGGAGTGTGGCTTGAGGTGCCAGGTGCCGTTTTACAGTTGTGAACGTCGCCTATCATTATGTCCATCTTCACATTTTAGATTAAGTGCTCTCTGCACCTGTCTATTAAGCCCCTTTGATAATGTCACATTGATGTCATACTGATGTCATGCATATTTTAATCACATGTGACACACACTGAATGATTACCTATAACAACGTAGTTGGCACTTTTTGGCCTTAGGACCCGCCGCGGGGCTCAGTGGCTGAAGGCGTTTGCGCTGCGGAGCACGAGGACGCGGGTTTCGATTCCCGGCCGCGGTGCCCACTTTTTCCGATGAAGACGAAAAGCAAAATGCCCGTGTGCGCGAGATTTTGGCTCGTGTTAAAGATTCTCAGGTGGTCAAAATTAATCCGGAGCCCTCCACTACGCCGTGTCTCATCGCCTGCGTTACGTTGGCGCATTACAACCCTACAATCAAGATATCCAGTCTCACAGGTAGGCGTTGCGCAAGAGCTGCACTCGTTGCATTCTGCGACTTCGCATGCACAAAGGGGGCTTGGTATAGTGCTGACGACTAGTTGAGCGTGAATAGCGCAGTGAATGAAAGGATTTCTGAATGGGCAAGTAGGGGCACAAACCCCGAGTTGGTCTAGAATGTTGCAGGACCGGTTTGAGGTGGTCTATAAGCAAGCATTTGTCCGGTCAGGTGTGCCTCCACAAGCTCCTCGGCATTATGGATGCCCAGATGGTCAAATCTGGCAGTGGGACGAGCACAGGGGTATCCACAGTGCCGCTTTGTAGGCTTTTCTGATGAGGCAATTGATTCTCTGTAACTCAGTAGCACTGGGCATGATGAATGTTAGGGGAGGAGGGAGTACATTCTGCTGATCGCGAAGGCCTCACGCTATCTCAAACTCACAACCGGCGGTTGGCAGTCCTTTTGATGAGACCAGTTGCTTGGACAACATGCTTAGTTAACTGGGTGACAAGTTGGTGTGTTTGTTCGATTCCACTGCTTTATAAGGAGTCTTGTGTAAGGGAAGGGAAAACTGGGTGACATGATGAATTTTTTGGTTCTTCGCAAGGCCCCTGGTCGGCTGCTTGCGGTCTGGTGGGTTCCCTCCGCAAACGCGGCTGACGACCCTGGTGTGTGTGTGTGTGCAGGGGGCTACCATCCAGTCCAAAAATTGGGGACCCTTCTTTCTACAGCCCGTTACCACGTGGTCCGGACAGCCTCGGATGGGGCCCATTTTTACCCACCGTCTGGCTCTGCTGGGACCCTCATGTGAGTGGGTGCCCTTTCCGCTTACCGATCGCCTGCAGGGCATTTTTTGTTGTTTGTTGTTGTTTGTTTGGAAGGTGAAGCTTTCTACGCCTCGCTGATAGGACGGGGTGTGAAGGGGACAAGGTGGTCGCAACGCAAAGCTTTCTTCTGGTCCAAAGCCGATGTCTGCAAAGTCCTAAATCGAAATCGTTACGATCCACAACGCAATGCAGGAAAGGCCCAACTTACACAGTGGGTTTCCGCAGAGGCGCATCAGTGCCTCAAAGAACAGCACTTGCTGTGGCCGGAATCGAACCTGGCTCCCTTGCGTTGTGAAGCAAAACATGTACCCTATTGCGCCATTCTGGCACGGTATATAGCAGTTTTTTGGAGTTTGTACTGTCACTCGGGTTGCACAAGAGAAAGCTTTGGCATTTTGATTATCTGTTTAAACTATTTCTTTTATCTCTAAGTAAACGTGGTGAAACTTGCCGGTCTTGCTGCTTTTTCCTCACGGATTTTCAAATATGCCATTATTTTTTGAGTCAGTTCAGTCAGTTCCTAACGAGAGATACTTAGGCCATTTTTGGAGGAACAATGAAAGAAAAAACGGAGTTAGTCATAGAAGTGTAATGTTTATATTTTCCAATGCTATGAACCCTGGTGAATGCAATAACAGATTTTTTTTTTTTTTTTTTGATGGCACTGCTTGGAACTAATTTTACAGCTCATTAAACTTTGGTGTTTGAGATGGTGTTCGAAATGGTTTCTTGCCACTGGTGCCATCAAATTTAATGAGCTGTAAATAGTTCCAAGGTGGTGCATCAAAAAGCCAATACTCCTATTGCATTCACCAGGGTTCATAGCACTGGAAAATATAAAGATTACAGTTCTATGGCCAAGACGGTTTTGTCTATTGTTCCTCCAAAATAACTAATTATCTTTGAACTAATTGACCAACTGAAAAAATAGTGGCATATTTGGAATCAGTGGAGCAAAAGCAGCAAAACTGGCAAGTTTCGGAGTCTACTTGAAAATTAAGGAGCTGTTTTAAGAGCAGCGTGCCCCCTTATAAGCGTGTCTGTCTGAGCTCTCATCTCTTGTTCTTGTACCTACCGCCGTGGGTGGCACGGTGGCCGGAGCCATTGCGGGTGTGATATGCAGGATGTTCTGCTGGGAAGAGGGGGAACCATGTCCATTGTAATTGTCTCCAGGTTGCCTAATTAGTAGTGCACTATATTCCACCGGGGCACGCCTTGCAGCCCTGGTGTAGTTTTTGCAAGTGAAACTTGCTCTTCAATTTTTTGGTTTGCATTTTGAACACGACAGCTGTGCATTGAGATTTTAAAAGGCTCGCGCTAGAGGTGGCCTCAATTAGTTTCTAGCCCTCCCCCACTGCTGGCTTCGTAACCCGCGTGTATAGCTTTGGCATGCAAAGCCCCAGCTTGAATTTTAACTTGAATTTTGGGTTTTGCTTAGTTCGAGACCTTGCGAGATATGCCGAGAACTTGCGCATTTTTGTGCTGTTGTTAGCTTCCCTGGTGCATGCTCATTTTCTTTTTGTCACTGAGGGCGCTAACCTCACATTTGTGTTTCCGTCTCGAGCCGAGGGACTTTGGAGGCTGTGCGTATTTTTGATAGGTGCAATTTTGTTTCATTGCTTTCTCGTGTGTGCCTTTGCTGTGCCATTACCGTCTGCATTGCTGTTTTGGTTCAACCTGTGGCACTGGGGAAGGTTCTATAATCATGGCTGGTGCTCTTTGTTCCAGCAGTCAGGTTTGTGCGTGGAGATGAAACGTGCCCGTTGTGTGAATGCAAGATTCATGTGCTGCGCACTTGAAAAAACTGCGTGCATTCCTAGATTTGCTTGCCGTAGCAGCCTTTTATTGCGCAATTTCTGCAATTAACAGGAGACTTGTGCTGAGCTGTGTGTTACCGCTCCAGGAAGCCACGGTCGGTTTCTGTGGTGACCTTGGCAGGTGGCGTGATGTGATGTATGCAGAGTTGAGATGGTGATGCGGTGCTCTGCACTGGCGAAATTGTTTGTAGTAGCCCGTTGTAAATGTACAGTTAAACCTCGTTATAACGAAATTGAAGGGGCGCCGCGATTTGCTCGTTATAGCCAATATTTCGTTATAGCTGTAGCCGACATTTACTGCAAATAATATGCATTGTAGTTACCTAAAACAAAAAGCGGGCGAAATAGCATCTTGCCGCACAGCGGTAGTCAGTAAAATAAACACATTCCGGAGGTAAAAATGAAAACTCACGAACCTACTTTATTGCAGTTCAAAACTCGTATTTCAAACAGACTTGGCTACGAAGAAGTCCGTAATTGGACGTTGATGCACCTTCCTGATGCGAGCGATGGCTCCCTCAGCTGCGGCCGCTATGTTCACGCCATCTTCGCCGCCCTCGTGCGCGCTGAAGTAGCGGCGCAGCACGTCCACCGCATCTAGTGCCCCCGATGCCGTCCTTAGCGCTTCTTTTCATGCCACGTGCAACAGCGCTGATGATGGACTCTCGGTTGCTCATGACGGTGGACAGCGTACTCGTCCACACATCAGTCTTGCCACCTTACCACGGAGTGCACCTTTCCTTCCTTCGCGCCCGATGCGACGGCTTTTATCATTGCCGTCTTCTGTTCAAGTGTGATAGTCTTTCGCTTTCGCTTCCCGCCTGTCGCACTCGCGTTGTTCGAATCACGCGGGCAGTACGATCAAAGATAAGGCTGAAGACTGCCAAAACCCACGTACACACAACTACCCAGCGACGTCGGCGATACGAACAGGGGGGGAAGAAGACGCAGCAACCGACGCAACTGTGCGCGCCGTGCGCATTGGGGTTCTTCTCGGACTCACCACGGATAGGGATACATGGAAAAATCGGAACGTCCGACTGCTTCTCGGGAAGCCCGCGGCGAGTCCGAGGACTGTAAATCGAAGGGCCCCATTGTCTGCATGCCGTGTGCAGCGAGAGGAGGGTGGGGGCTTCGCGGGCGCAGCGTCCGCATGGCGCGCCATGCAGCTTCGCGCGTGTGGCGGGCGTTTTTGAACTGCTAATACAGCTGCCGCGTCACGCACTGTCTCAAATCCGCGTTGCGCCCTGTTGTAAAATTAGCTCAAAATCTGATTTCTCAACGAAATTTGTTCGTTATATCCCGTAACTGGGAAATTTTACCTCGTTAAAACGAGGTTTTAAATACATTAGTTTCTATGGGGACTTTGTTCGTTATATCCATTATTTCGTTATAGCCCGTCTCGTTATAACGAGGTTTAACTGTAGTATCGATGCAGTGCATTGTAGCAGTTTCAGCTGACATCTATTGTCTTGTTTATTATTACCTTCATGTTGTCCTGAGAACTTCTTGCTTGGCTTTGCAAGTACGGTAAAAGCTCGCCAGTTCGACCTCGAAGGGGCCCATAAAATTGTTCGAATTAAGCAAAGTTCATATTAGAGGGTGGGTGCTAGAATTTGGTTTGGATTAGATTTGCAACACATTGTAATCACTGTGGACCGACTTCTACAGCGTGGATCCCAGTTCGAATTAAGTGCTCTGGATAGCGATGCGTTCAAATTGTCTAGAGTTTTCCCCCATTAAAATATACAGGGCTGTGCCGGGACCAGGGCGTCAGTTGGAATTAACGAGCTTTTACTGTAGAAGCGTTTCTCGTTTGGCCGTGTCTCTTCAGTGGTGATGTGAGAAACGTTCCCCTCTGTGTCGGTTGGTTGCAGGGGCAAGCGGTTTGTGGCCCTGAAGGTGGTCAAGAGTGCCTCGCATTACACAGACACTGCCCTGGACGAGATCAAGCTTCTCAAGGCGGTGAGTGCAGGGCTGTGCTCTCCTTTGAGAGGCAGCGCAACAGCAGGGGGGCTCGGTCTCAACCTCTCTCTCTCTCGCCCTCCCCTTTCCTTTCAGGTTCGAGACAGCGACACAGGCGACACATGTAGAGAGCGGGTGGTGCAGCTGCTCGACGACTTCAAGATCTCGGGAGTCAATGGGACCCGTATCCTTCTCCTGCCTGGGTTTTTTTCCCCCCCTTCTTTCTTGCGAACTTTCGTGCAAATCTTTGCACAAATCTTAAGTTGAGGTTGAACTCTACGAGAACAACATTTAACTGGCTGTGCTGTACAGTAGCATTTTGCTGAGCAGTTTGTGGAAGATGCTGAATGTTGGTGAAGTAGGTGAGCACACTCGAGAGTTCGGCTAAGTTGGCACAATTTTTGGAGATGGAAAAGCGTGGGTGCTGGCATTGATATCTCCTCACTCCAGGTGGTGCAATATTTCTCTGTTTACTATAGCATTATTTCAGTGAGCACAGAATAAAAAAAAATCTTTGGGGAAAGCCATTTACATTTGTTGTATACCGCTAAGGACACTAGATATTTGGAGTTATAATTTACTGAAAGAATTGAGAGCATTGGTAGTTACGAGTGCGGGCGGCACATTAAGTGTGTGAGGTGGCATTGTTCACAAGCCATTGTGATTGGATAGAAAGAATGTTTTCTTGTCTGCTGTGAAACTTTATACAGTCGAATCCCGCTACAACAAAAATGACGCGACATGCAAAAAATTTTGTTGAAGCGAAAATTTGTTGAGGCGAAATCTGCCCCAACACAGTACGGAAGGGCAAGAAAAATAGCCCCAGATATTTCTGCATCATTGGCAGCATAATACAAAGTTTTCGAAAAAGGAGTGATGCGCAGTAACGTCTTTATTCAGATAACAAACATACCAATGGCTATCTGTTTTTTTTTTTTTTTTTTTACCAGCACGCAAAGAGCGCGGTACTGAGGAGAAGGGGAGAGGTGAAGAAATGAAGAAATGCAGGCGCAAAGCGTATTGCTGTACAAGCCGTTTCCACCAAGCTGATTACTTGCAGATAGCTGCTAGGTGGTTGGAAGGAAGCTTGTGGTAGGAACGACGCCGTTATCTTATCCTCTTACTAGGCACCGCAGCAACTGACCTGGGCGGGCAAGCCGCGTGCGCGCTAGCGACTGCGCGCTTGCGACTAAGATAGGATGATGCGGGATCAAGACTAAAACAGTTTTGACTTCAAAGAATGTATAAGGAAAACTGCAAGGACAGCTGCTCACAATACATACATGACGGCGCTGCGCCAGCAGCAGAGCACTTTCATGCGATTTCAACTGGATACGGATTGACTATAGCTCTGTCTTGGCGAACTGGAGCTGTGCCTCGCGCAGAGATAGCCAGCCACATCGTTATCACCAGCAAACAATGGCGTCCGCCTATGTGTTTGTTTTAAATGCAGAGCATTTCAGTAACTCACGATGTCACCCGCGTTGGCATCCGTAGTCCGTACGCTCCCTGCGCATGCGCGTCGAGTCGAGGCGATAGCGAACTCTCTCGCGAGGGGCATTGGATTGGATTCGAACACTCTCTCGCAAGGGGCATTGGTTTGGATTCGATTGGATTGCTTTGGATTGGATTGGCTTGGATTGGATTTGAATTAGATTGGATTGGATTAAAGTGGATTGTGTTGGATTGTGTTGCGTCATAGCCGCGACACACGCGCTGGGGCCGGCGCATGTGCAGTACTCTCTCTTCCGCGGTTTCCTCTCCTTCGGGCGCGCTGCGCATATAACCGGTGTGCCGTTCGCTTTACAAGTACGCCAACGTCGTCGACTGGGACCGGCTTACGCAGTCCCCTCAACGTATATAAGCGGCGGAGCACGCGTTCCGAATTCAGTCAAGGGTGTCTTTGCTTGGCTTTCGCTTGACGTGACGCTTTGCTTGACTCGAGTAGATGCGACGCATTTACTCGAGTTCCCCCCGTGGGAAGATGCGGTTGATAAACGCTTTCACTCTTTCCTTCTCGTCTGGATGCGCTGCGAAAGCTATAGTTATCGCCAGCACGGAGCGGCACTGCGTGATTTGCTCGTCGCACCAGATGCGCCTTCCGTTTCTGCTTTTTTGTTTTCGGTGGCAGTGTGGGTGCACTACGCATTTTTTCAGTGAAACTAAGCGTCCTGAATGTATAAAAAGTTATAGATGGCTGGTGCTATGCTTATTTTATTGTAAAATAATTGTTCTAACCCAGCCCAAATCATCGAAAATTTCGTTGAAGCGAAAGCAAGCCGGACAAATGGTTGTTGTGGCGAGGACTTTGTTGCATTGACTTCTATGGCTAGCCGACGGGGAATTGGAAATATTTTGTTGAAGCGGACTTTGTTGTAGCAGGATTAGACTGTAGCTCATTTGTACCTAAAGTAATTTGTTTTTTTTAGAAAATAACTACGGTAAAATAAACTTGGGGTCATCAAAGCTGTTGCGTTCAAGCAGTGTGGCTTTGAAGTAAAATTGTGGCCCTGGTTTCTTGCGTGAATGAGTTTTGGGCTTGTACTATGTGGTTTCTTGGTGAACCGTTGCGTATGGTGTTTGTGTTTTTCCTTAGCGCTGCTGCTGCTGCTTCCAGATATGTGCATGGTTTTTGAAGTTCTGGGACACAACCTTCTCAAGCTGATCATTCGGTCAAATTACCAGGGCATTCCACTCCCCAATGTGCGAACCATCATCAGACAGGTGAGCTGACGGCCTCATTATGCCTGTGTTCTCGTGTTCGTGGTGTGTTTTGGCAGTCACGTTTGGGTATAAAGTACATTGTTAGCAAATATAAGCAATCATTGCCAAAGTCAACAACGAAGATTTGGAATATTTAAGTACCTTTTTCGAAATCTTTACTGCATATATAATGTATTATAATGTAACAGAAAGAAATATAGCTCCAGGGCAAAATGTGTTGTTGTTTTCACAAAAGTTTGTTGTTTCATTGCAATTTCTAATGGTGGTCCTCTAGTCCAGCGTTACTGTAGCTACTCCTCCTCTGGTACAGATACAGTTAAACCTTGTCAGACCTTGGTGGCATGTCAAGTTTCTTGTCAACTGTCAGAATTGTGCATTTCAAATTTTTGGTATTGCCATTTGAGTAATGCAGGATAATTGAAGAACTGGACCACTATTTTGCAAACAACTTTTTCCCCTGTGGAGTTAGGTTCTTACGAGAGCTTACGTATGCTCTTTTTTTCACGCAGTTTTAAATATACTCGTGTGATGGGACGCTCCCGTACTTTCTCCTCCTCCAGTGTCATTGGGGCCCTGTGTGTGGTGTTCTCACAGGTGCTGGAGGGCCTGGAGTACCTGCACTCCAAGTGCCAGATCATCCACACAGACATCAAGCCGGGAGAACATCCTGATCGCTGTTTGATGAGGCCTACGTGCGCAAGCTGGCTTACGAGGCCACCCAGTGGCAGAGATGGGGCTGCGCCTGCCGGGATCTCTGGGTGGGTGCTCCTTTCCTTGAAATGGGTTTCGTTCCGTCAGGCGGGTTCCCTTTTCTAGAGTTGGGTTTTTCCCTTAGCTGGGTTCTCTTTTAGGTTGCGGAGTTACCTTAGGACCACACAATGTCCGTCCTGCGTCCGTGCGCATAGCACTTACAATTGCAAAAAATCACACAGGCACGGCAGTATTCGAGCCTGTGTCTGCTAGACCAGACAGAGGTTAGTGTCAGTTGTCTTACCCATTGGGCTTAAGACGGTTTGAGTTAGTGCCCGAGAGTCAAATGACTTACTCCTTTGTCTGTGACGGTGCGGGCAGTACCTTAGGACCCTCCCAGTGGTCCGTCCGCGTCCATCTGCATACACACCACCATCAAGCGAGAATTCAAGCGAAATTCGATTTGAGCTGTGGTTGCAGTTTCATTGGGGAATAACGAAGGTTGGCAACTCACGGCTCAAATCGAGTGGACGGTCGGGGAGCAAATTGGATGTCACTCGGGGGTGCTATTTCGATGTCATTTCCAGTCCGCGTACTCCGCACCCTCGCCATCATCCACGGAGTGGAGATGCTTGCCATTTTTTTTTTTCCTTTTTTTGCATGTGTTTTTATGGGATGGGTTCTTTTTGTTTGATTGGGTCATTTGTCTTGGGTTCTCCTTTTTTCTGGTTCCCTCTCTTGCGTGCGTTTCCTTGGTTGGGTTCCTTTTTGCTTGCAATGTATCAGTGTCAGTGGGAACCAGGTTCTCTGGCTCTGCTGCGACATCTGATCCCTAGCAGTGCTTGTAACTTCTATTTTTTGCGCACGCTTGCCTCAACTTGTGCAACATTCTGTCAAGTTTGGGAAAGTGCCCTAAACATGTCGTGGAGAGCACACACAGAAGCAAAACTGCTGCCGCCAGTTGCGCCAAGCTGCGCCAAGAGGGTCATCCTGCTCCTCTATGCTCCGAAGCAATCGTAATTAATTTGAATAATTGCTCTGTGTCTGATCCAAAAACAGCTGCAGGGTAATGGCAGTTTTCTACCAAGGAACGAAAAACGAAACTGAATGTCGTACTGCCGTTTTCCATGAAATGACGCCTGAGAGTTTCCGTTTTTTCTCTATTTCCTGTTTGGCTGTGACGTGCGCACATGCTATGCATTTGACCACGGGTTTGACTGACCCGACCTGTAGACGGGCCGTTTAGGCTGCTGACGTCTTTGGTCATGCCCTGCGTTGGGAAGATTGGGATGATAAGATGCGTGCGCTGGGAGGCTGCGCGCTAGAATTTTTTTAAGACGTCGAAAACTAGCGAGGCCTCCGTGCTTAAAGCACGTAACTTGTGTCTATGGAACTAAGGGTGATCGCTAAGGCCGTTCGCTAAGGTTTGGCCGCAATGCTAGCAGGCAGTTTGCCCCTGAGTGGAGAGCTCATCAGAGCTGATGAAGGGGCTCTCGGAAACATCAGATGCAGCGGCTTGAAGGCCAAGAGGCCACATCATCGGAAGAACCACGCGACAAGAAATCAAAGCCCGGGTTGATTTCTAGCACTACAAGCAAGGCTGGCGAAGAGCAGAATTGCAGGCCGAAATTGATTCTGCTAAGATGTTTTTGCAGTGCTGATCTCCTCATCTCAAGAGGCATGAGCAAAAAGTGCTTCGCTCGTGTGCAAAGTGGCTAGAGTCTTCTGAAGGCGGGCCAGATTAGCCTGCCATTCTTTGCAGAAAAAAGAAGTCCTACTAAACCTATCAAAACCTATCATGTCAATAATTAGGCGCATATATTGCTTGTACAATGTTGGTATTTTTGAACTAGTGTTTTTGTGCTCGAAATAATTTTTTTGGAAAAACCAGCTAAAAGCTTCTTTTTAGTGCTTTTTATGGTCTGTGTGGTTCTCTCTTTTTTCAGTCTAATTGCAAGTTGAGGTATTGCATGGCTCTGAGTAGTAGCCCTTATGAAATAATTTAAGTTATCCAGAACAACCTGCTCCAAAAGCTGGAAAATGTGCCCCGAATCCTTATTTTAAATGCGGAGCATTTCTTAGGCTCACCTGGTCCTCCGTCGTTGATGGCGGCACCGTCCACACGCTCACTGCGCATGCGCAACTCTCCTCCTTACACCCACAGCTCCGCGATACTACACTATAAAAAAAAGAAATAGTTAGCGGCGCCCGGTTTCGATCCCACGACTCTCTGGCCCGCAAGGGAGGTACGCGGTGCTCTTCCCACTACGCTACAAATCCGGGACAGGAGCAAGTGCTACGAACGCGCCTTATGTCCTTGACTCATTCAAACTACGTCAAGAAGCTACTGATACAACGAAGGCACGCGAAGCTGAACGTCAACGGAAACGGCGAACTGAAAACATTAGAGGGGGATTAGAGGGGGATGCTGAATTTCCCGTGGGAAAGCTGTGGCGGGAAGCGCCACGCGCCTTGCAGCTCAACCAGCCCCGTCCGCAGCGCCTCTGATGCTGATTGTGGCAGGATGCCCCTAGGGATTGGCCAACCAAAGAATCCATCACGAGATAGGTTCGCGTTCAACCACCGTCGTCATCTTCCCGTAGGGGAACCGCCGAAGAAGAAGAAGAACGAGAAGACAAAGCTGCGAAGAGGAGGGCGTGTACATTGCTCTCAGCCGGTGCACCAATGTCAACAACCTTTACCTCACCAAAGCTGACGGAGACTACCGATTCTACCACAGAGACAACATCGACAAGAACACGATGGACGAGTTTCGGTGCCTCGAGAACCACCACCTACTCATCATAACACAACAGCACTTGCGTGCCTTTGCCACCGGTGTGGACCCGGGCGCGGAATCTCCCTCTGGCCGCTAGTAAAACACCAGATCACTCAACATAACGGCCAAACACAATGGAAACCACACGGAACCGCCACGATGCTTCGCATCCCTCATCAGGGTTCCCCACGGGAAGATGGTGTTAATCTTTTGGTGCTCCAAGCTCTGCTCCAAGTAGCCAATTGTTGTTCCACCACTGCACACATTTTGTGCTCTGAAGGAGGTTTTTTTTTTGTGTGTGTGTGTGTGTGTGTGTGTGTGTGTGTGTGTGTGTGTGTGTGTGTGTGTGTGTGTGTGTGTGTGTGTGTGTGTGAGAGAGAGAGAGGGGGGACTAACATTTTGTGTGTTTTGTGAATGACTTGCAGTTTGCACGAAATAGGTCTTGTCGGGGCTTTTTGAAAGCGGTGTTGCCGCTTTGGGAACAAAATATTGACAAGCTTTGCTGTCACACTAATTGGAAGGTTTTGTCTGAAGCTGCTTGTATGGTTGTTGTGTTGAGCTTGCAGCTGTGTATATGTCAGGTACAAAACACCCAGTGTAGAAGATTGCACTCGTAGCAAATATTTTAATCCTCGTCATGAGGCAGCTGAAAGTCCGCATCAACAAGATTTCCTCTACTTTCGATTCCCCACCAGTTGCCTACAGGAGATAATCTACAATGTTTTTCTTTGTCAACAAACAACTTTCTCTTTTTTGTATACAGGACAGCTAAAACCTTAAAATTGTACACTTGTAACTTTGCAAATGCATGCACAGTGTCATTGCTGCGCTATCGTGGACAGAAAGCCTTTTCTCCAGAAAAGTTTAATAAAGCGTTTACCTTGCTGAGAACAGACTGAGATTCGTATAGTCACCCACCTAGGCCATTATTCAATTGCATGGACTGAAATCTTAAAGTGGATGCAATAAATCTATTTTTTCCAATTGTACGTGTGCTCATTGAAGAAGCAACACCAAACGTCGCCCCTACATAAGGGTGACCCATAGCCAGTGGGTTGTTTCGAGTGCGATTGTGGTGCATTCTGAGCTCTCTCCTCCCCCCTCTCTCTCTGTCGCAGTAGAGCACAGCGCCCAAGGAGCTCCGCAACGGTGGCCCCCATGGTGGTGGAGGGGGGCATGGGCGGCAAACCCTGCGGGGGGCGCGGGGGGGAGCGGCCGGGGGGGGGTGGGGGGGACGCGGCGGCCATGGCCAAGATGTCGAGGAACAAGAAGAAGAAGCTGCGCAGGCGGGCCAAGCGGCAGCAGGAGCTTCTGGAGGCGGCAGATGCAGCAGCTGGAAGAAGCTGGACATGGAGGAGGACGACGAGGACGCAGGGGGAGGGGGCAGGGGGGAGCAGCCAGGAGGGGGCAGGGGGCCCTCAACGGGGGAGGGCCCTCGCCCACCAGCCCCCCTTCGGTCATGCCCCCACAAGGCAAGGCCACCTTTCTTCCTTGTCCCGTTTGTCTAGGGCTGACGCGTGGGATGTGATTGAAGGCTGGCGATTGCTCTGTTCAAACTAGCACATGCGCTGAAAATTCCGTTACCTCCTCTAAGGGTCGGTCTGCAATCACAGCTGGTGGGAAGGATAGCTGCGTTGCAGTCTTGCCGGCATCAGTAGCGAGGGCTTGAGCTGTTAGAAACCGCTCGGTAGTTCAGCCGAATGTTGATATCACGCGTGCTTGTACAAAGAAAAGCCCTCACTTCTCAAGCACAAATGCACAATTGTAGCGCAAACCCAAACAAGTTAGCCCGAGCGACGTAACCACACTTTCGAGGGGAGTGGATGCGGCGAAAGCTGCGCAGTTTTTCATCCAAAAACGGGATTTTATTTTCACCCTCACGGGCAGAGCCATTGCAGGCTGTTAGTAGCTTGTAATGTATAATTTTGGTATCACACTGCACCTACATTATGAAGCCGAATTGTTGTTTCAGAGTTGATGAGCGGGATTCTATGAAAAACTTCTATTTCGTCGTTTCTGTGCCACCTGTTCATCATTCTGTGCACAGCGCCGACAGCTGGTGTGGCAGACGATCTTGTACACACGTGGGCGCTCCCCTTCCATAAAGACTCCACTTCCATTGACTTGCGGTGAAATGGCCAACAAAGTCATCATAAGTCTGTGAACTAGACTGTTCGGACCAGGCAGTTTGCGGTCTAGCGCATTTCTTATTGAGATTCTCATTTGCTTGTTTTCGGAAGTGTCTAGGAGCTTAAGGGAAGTTTAGACCCCGAAAGTATTGTGCAAGCTAGATTATACTGCCAACTAGTTGGTCTTATTGGGCTTTGAGCAAGTGGGCCCTTGTGTGGGACTGGCAGGCCCTGCAATGCCTACACTTTTACTACTTCAGCTGGTTCTTTTGGGAATCTGGAGTGCACTGTGTGTACAGTTGTTTGTGGCATATGGAAAACATTCAGGGGGGGAAAAAAAAAAAAGATTAGGAGTTGGTGCCGCACTCCCTTTTGTATCGGGCTATTGACGGGGATTTTGTGGCATTTGCTGACTGTCTGCCATTTGGGAAAACCGGGAATAAATCTGGGAAATTTGAGAAGTCTGAAAGGTTGGATCAACGTTGGGGAATTTTTGCATGTGCCACTTCATTTCCAGAGGGTTAGAATTTCCGGATGTGTGTTACGGCACATACGGTGGACTCTACTGACAATACTATGTTGGCTGCCACTACTTGCATTATGCAGCTTTCATGCCCTGTGATGAGCAGCAAGCAGCCTTGGATTGTAGGTACCAGTGGGAAGATAATAGTATTTCGTCGCTTGGTGATTGGAAAGTTTCAACAAAGGATGCATTCTTGCCCCATTTTTGCCCAGATGAGAAGCCTGTCGTCAGTATATGGGCCATTTGATTTTGCCTGAAGAACGTTTAGTGTTAACTTACCGCTGTCGTTAGACGGAGAGTTGCATGATTTTTCGTTCTGATTTTGCACGTCCATGCACCCCTCTCCAAATCCAAACTGCTTTGGCTGGGTTGGAATGAGGGAATCAGATAGACTTTCGGCGTCATACCTGTGGGCCTGCCTGGCACCCGAAAAGAGGGGTCCGCGTATTGCAGCTGGACCAAGGATCAAATCACACTGACCCCCTGGAAAACCTTGCATTTTGCGGAGCAGTGGCAAGTGGTGGTGTGGAGATGCTCGAGTGTCTCCTTTCTCCCTCTTCTCCCCCTTTCAGAGGGTGCCCTGATGGAGGGGAGCATGGAGTGGGCGCGGGGTGCGGAAGGCGGGGAGCCCGCGTGGTCCCTGACGGGCGCCGAGGCGGGCGACGTCTGCAACGGTCACAGGGGAGACGGGGCGGCCCAGAGGGGGACGACGGGGCGCCTGGAGCGCTCCGAGAGCACCCTGGCACCGCCCATGCCCACCGCGCAGCTCCGCAGGGTGGCCTCCTGCCCCGGTGGAGTACCGGTGGCGGCGGCCGCCAGTGGCTCGTTCCCACCTGCCTTATTAGTGCACCCTTTAAGGTAACTGTAAGACAAAAGCAAAACTTCGTTTAATTTGGAAAGAACCAGGCTCTGGCAACTCACTCTGCTCCATACCAGCCACAAATGGCTCTTTTTTTAAACGAAAGTCTCAAGAAGCGCTGAGAAACATTGAAATTTTGCGCTGCAGTGGCATAATATGGGCAAGCACTAAAAGCATACTTATGAGTGTGTTGACTGCACGTGGGCATTCAGGTGGTACGACCAAACGGAACTCCCACCACAATAGCTCATTTGCACTTCTTGGTGGTGGCTTGTCGTATTTGCACGATTCTAATGCGCCCCCAATTTTAACCCGCAGGTAAGTTTACGTACGAAATGATAAAATTACTTCACCGGATTTTACCGCGCAGATTTGGAATTCGATCTTGGAGGAGTTTGTGCCCGTGGCAGTGCTGCTGGCCCCCTTTGAAGCCGATTTCGGCTTTGAGCCCATTTGTAGCACGCTCACAAACTTAAAAAGTAATTTCAGTAAATAAGTGTGCGCATTAGAATCGTGCAGATACGGTACATCCGCTGTTGTCGCAGGCTGTTGTCGTACAAGCAGGGTTATGCTTTATCTGTTTCTTTTAATCTAGATTGTCTGTTTGAAGTTTAGTATCATGGTATTGGTATCATTGTTATAGTATAATATTGGTATTATGGTTATCGGGGCAGAGCAGTCTGTACCGAACTTGTTTTTGGCTTCATGGCCCCTTGAAAAAAATTTTATAGCGTCAAATGTTTTCTGAAGCCATAGAGTTTCATACTAATATATACTAGTGGGAAATCTGGTACCACTGTCTAGGGGAGCCGCGCTTCAGCGGGCGTTCCGTCATGTGCCCGGCAGGTACGTTCCACTTGACCTTGGCATGGGTCATGAACAGGCTGAAACGTTAGCTATGGCTGCAAAAAAGCAACAATATTACCATATATGGTTCATGAAATTTGTTTTGTTATTATAAAATTGAACTTCCAAATGTCAGTAGTTTTTTAGAAGCTTAATGTACGATGAACAAGAAAAAATTTTTTTTTTCGTTGATTTTGGCTTCGAGACAAAAAAGAAGCCGTATGGCTAGCTAAGCCAAACAGGCGAGGAACGTCGCTAGCAGCAATTGCACCGCCCGCGACTGCAGCAACAGATTTCCCTCTAGTATATATTAGTATGAAACTCTGTCTGAAGCCAGAGAAAGCAAAGCCTGGGGAGGAGATTAGCAAAGGTTGGGGGCTTGCCGCTTATTGGCTAACAGGTGAAAGAAGTTTGACATGCAGGGGTGGGGAGGTGGGAATGGGGAGAAAAGAGGTATGTAGTGCTCCCGGCTTATCGAGGGTTCCTGGTGAACACGGTGAAAAGAAAAAGGGAAGTATTTTAGAGTTAAGGGGGCCAAGATTGCTGTGCAGAGGTTTGCGTAGTTGGCATTGTTAATGGGGACATGTTTCACCGCAGTTAAGCCCACTTGCAATAGCCGCAGCTACAATGAATGTGTGGTTGTGTTGAGTATATGTGGCATGACTGTTACAATACACTGTATGTGTGCAGTGCAGTCACATGGTTGCAGCGGAACTTCGAGAACTGGAGTTTTGCGCTTGTGGAGCTTCAGATGTACAATGCGGCCCTCCAGTCCAATTTGAAGGCTGATGGCAGCCAGCAGAAGAAAACAAGGCGAAAAAAAAAATAATGGGCGTCTTGGGTTCCAGGAACGCCTATTAAACAAGGCGGTGTTTGTTTTGCCTTCACTATACGCAGCCAACGCAGCTGCATTATAAAGCCTGACAACTTGCATCTATTTTCTTGTCCTTACTATGCAGTGGCCAAGCCTGGCTTGGATGTTTCACGCGATAAAGTTTTCAACAATTTGGCTCTGCAAACAGCCCTCCTCCTTACGTAGAAGTTGTTTGCTGCAGGAAGCAAATGTCATCGCTGTATTGTGCCTGTAAGGGTTGGCCATTGTTCGGTTGGTGTGGTCGTTCATGCCTGTTTCGTTTTGTTCTTGTGCAGAGAGCCAGAAAGCTCCGGAGAAGATGGCGGACCCTGTCCACGAAGTTTGTAATATATCTGTAAAAATAGCCGACCTTGGAAATGCCTGCTGGGTGGTGAGTGGACTTTTCCCTTTCCCTCAGTTCCACCCTTAAAAAAAAAAGAAAAGAAGAAAGCATATCTTCTGGAGGTGTTGTTGAAGCTGTACTGGCCAACTCGGATGCCTCTAATCCAGCTGCTAGCATGGCTTTTAGTCCTGTCCCCTCCTTTTGAAAGAAAAATGAAATCTAACCTAATGGAGCTGTGTAGACATAAGCGCACCCACTGGCATGGGTGTGGGCAGTGCAGCATACTTATAAAAACCTGCTTAACACATTTTTGTTTTAAGGGCAGAGCACTTTAGCCTTGTCGTCGTAGCTCGCTCGCTGGACCCAAGTACAGCCACACGGCGTTCCGTCGTAGCAGCTGTCTTCGCAGCGTAACCCATAGGCTTTGAAAGCCAAGCGGCTTATATAAGCGTTCGAAACTCGTGAACCGCTGGCGCTTGTCGTACATCTCCCCATTGTTTAGCGCAAAGTAAACTGTAGGTACACTTGAGGCAAAATATACGTAATTAACCGGCGGCGCCTGCATTTATTTAGTTAGGAACACTCGTTGGGTTGGTTTTTACGATAGTACCGTAATTACCCGATTCCCGATTTTCGTGGCAAAAAAAAACCTTAAAAAACTTGCACTCCGATTGTAGCGCGCACGGATCTTTGTGAGCAAGAAAAACGAATGTGAGAGAAACGGGCGATTTATTTCTCGAAGTAATCTCACTCATCTCACTCCTCGTCACTCTCCCCTGACCACAACATCTCGTCCTTCGTGCCGTCAAGCGCGTTCGTGATGCCACACTTCTGAACGAACGTTCAACCATGGTCGATGGGATCGTGGCCCACGCTTCGCACGCCCATCCCGCGAGCTTCTCCAGAGGCGCACGCTTCAGCCGACCGCTCGTTTTGAACGCGTGAGAGCCGCTGCTGCTATTGCTGTTATCAAGCGCACAAGTGGAACGATTTGATGATTTGTGTGAACACCGATAGAAAAGCCTAGGCGCCTATGCTTCCTGCGTCCGAAAAATCGTTGCTACAAGCTTTGGCGCCATCTTGAGGTGGCGATGGGTGGGACGAAATTTCCGCTGTTTCGGCAGTTTCGGTTTCGTATCCGATTCTAACGCGCATGCGATTTTTCGACCTATTTTTCTGGAAAAAAAAGTGCGCGTTAGAATCGGGTAAGTACTGTAAGCGAAAAGAAAAGTGGAAGTGCAATGCCGGCACGTGTGGGAGGAAAAGCAAGCACAAAAATAAAAGCCGTTCCACCCAATCTGAAAGCTGTCGCAAGTGCAGAGCAGTGATTCGGCATAACGGACTCTACTGCTGTTATCCACTTACTGCTACCACCCCATGCAATTCAAATTTCCCGCCTTCGCAGTGCTCGTGCACCCCCTGCCTGAAACTACGCCAGCGGAAGTTCTGTTTTCTTTGTGCTTTTCTTCCCACACGTGCCGGCGTTGCACTGCCACATTTTTGTGTTTAAAAAACCAACCCAACGGGCGTTCCTAACTAAAGGAACACGGGTGCTGCCGGTGAATAATGTATATTTTTCCTCAAATGTACCTATAGTTTTCTTTGCGCTAAACAATGGGAAGACATATGACAAGCGCCAGTGTTTCACGAGTTTCGAACGCTTATGACTATATAAACTGCTTGGCTTTCGAAGCCTCTGTGGTACGCCGTGAACAGCAGCATTACCCCGGGACGCCGCCTTGGTGCTCTATATACTTGGGTCGAGTGAGCGAGCTAAGACTACAAGGCGAGCGCCTAAAGTGCTCTGCACTTAAAAGAACAGAACTCCCACTGGCACAGTTTCAGGCAGGGGGTGCGCTAGCACTGTGGAGGCGGGAAACTTGAAATGCACTGGGTGGTAGCAGTGAGCGGATAACGGCGCTACAGCCCATTATGGCAGATCACTGCTCTGCACTTCCGACAGCGTTCACATCAAGTGGAACGGCTTTAATTTTTTAATGAGTAGTACTGAGTAAAATTTGAAAGAATGTGGCAGTAGTTTTAGATTGCCAGTGCATATACCTCCTCTCTGGCAGCCAGTCAGTGTCTGGAAACTGCGGCCCGAGCTGTTTGCGTCACGGGCTGCAGTGTGCATGTGGACGTGCATTGGAGTGCCCCTTGATTTCAGGATGTCAAGTTTTCTTTTCTCTCTTCTCCCCCCCACCTGGGCCGTGTTTGGTCATCACCAGAGCCACCACTTTACGGAAGACATTCAGACGAGGCAGTACCGGTGCCTTGAGGTCCTGCTGGGGTCTGGGTACGGCACGCCAGCGGACATATGGAGCACAGCCTGCATGGTGCGTGATCGCGCTTTTTCTTCTCTCCTTCCGTTCTCTCCTCAATTCTTCTTCCGTTTTTTTTTTTTTTTTTTTTTTTTTTTCCCCCTCTTTTTATTGTCAGAGCACTAGATGCACAAAGAAGCTGTACTATGTAACGTCTACGAAGAAACTCTCAACTTACGACGACTGAACTTGGCACAACCATTGTCAACCCTAATCGTGATGTGCAGAGGGGTGTTGAGCATTGAGTTCACTACGTACGAGTAGGCTTAAATGTGTGCGAGACTCGTTGATCTTCCTAGTGGGCTTTGGTGAAACTTTTGTCGTGTGAAACTCCTTCTCAAGGGCACCACTACCATATTTATTCGAATATAAGGTGAGGAGGTGAGGGTGCACTTTTGAGAGTAAAGAAATTGCCACATATATATATATATATATACACAGTCGGACCCCGCTACAACAAACTCCGCTTCAACAAAATTTCCACTTCAACGAAATATTTCCAATCCTTCGTCAGCTAGCCATAGAAGTCAATGCAACAAAGTCCTCGCCACAACGAACCATTTGTCAGGCTTGTTTTCGCTTCAACGAAATTTCCGCTCAGTGAGGCAGGAGTTGATGATTTGTTTTAAGATAAAATAAGCGTAACGCTAGCCGTCTGTAGCTTTTTATACGTTCAGGGCGCTTAGTTTTATTTAAAACGTGCACCGCGGGGCAACACTACCACTCGTTAACGAAAACAAACACATAGATGGATGCCATTGTTTGCTGGTGAGGACGATGCGGCTGGCCGTCCTTGCACGAGGCGCAGGGCCGGTTCACTAAGCCGGACCTACAACCAATCCGTATCCAGTTGAAATCTCGCCGCGTGAATGTGCCCTGCTCGCGCTAAGGCGCTGTGCCGTCATGTAATGCACCGTGAGCAGCTGTCATTGCAATTTTTCTCCTAACTAACATTCTGCAAAGTCAAAAGCAAAAATAATGTTGTCGTATCCTATGACATCGTATCTTAATTACTAGCGCTGTGGGGCTTGCCTGCCAAGGTCAGCAGCAGCCGGTCCCAGTTGGGAGATATGATAACGGACCCCGCTCCTGCCACAAGCTAGACAGGGGCTTCTGACCGCCTAGCAGCCATCTGCAAGTAATCAGCTTGGTAGACGCGCCTTGTAAGCAATATGTTTTGCGACTGCCTCTCCCCCCCAGAGACTGCCTCTCCCCCCCTCTTCTCCTCCGGGGTAATGCGCAAGTTAAAAAATGTGCAAGTATAAAAACAGATAACCGTTGGTACGTTTGTGGAATAAACGGCATAATTTGGCGTCGCTCCTTTTTCTAAACATTGCATGATGCGGGCAATGATTCTGATAATACACGGGGCTATTTTTGTTGCCCTTCCGGGGGATGGTCTTGGGGTAGATTTCGCCTCAACGAATTTCCGCTTCAACAAAATTTTTCTCACGTCCCTTCAATTTTGTTGTAACGGCATTCGACTGTATATTGATATATACTGTAAACGAGAAGACTAACAGGTAATGAATGAAAGTTCATTAACGTTTCGGCTTCGCGCTAGCCTTCGTCAAATAAAAACAAATGGCGAGTAAACTGGCTTATATAAGCCAGTTTACTTGCCATTTGTTTTTATGTACAGTACTTGTTTTAAATACGGTACTTGTGCACATGTCGTTGAAGGTGGTGAAGTGGTGTATTCATCGAGGGTTTCACTTGACCATAAGTCTGTTTGCGTAACAGGAGTCAAGAGGGGGCGTAAAAAAGTGTCGCCTTTTTCGGACGAGACGACTGTCATTCATTGCAGGCGTTTGAGCTGGCCACGGGCGACTACCTGTTTGAGCCGCACTCGGGGGAGGACTACAGCCGCGACGAAGACCACCTCGCCCACATCATAGAACTCCTCGGGGTCATCCCCCGGAACATCGCCTTTTCGGGCAGATACTCCAGGGAGTTCTTCAACAGGCGAGGTCAGTGCGCTGTCGCGTTTCGAGAGAAGTGTTGCTGGTTAGCATGCTGCTGAGACAGACTGCCCACCGTAGTCCCCTTAGGCCAGGCACACGCTGTTGACATGTGCTTGGCCGCTGGGGACTGCTGCGGGCAGTTTGGCTGTGGCAAGGGAACACACGGGTTGGTGCAGCGGAACAGTCCAAGATGGGTTACTGGGCCGAAGGATGGGGCTTTAATTCTGGCCTCGATGGACGAAAATGCGCGCATGCTGAGGTTTTGATGTGCCCACCATAGATCCCCAGGTGGTCTAAATGAAATCATATTCCTCCTCTGTGATAAACCATGTCTCAAAGCCCCCAAATTAGAAATTTGATCAGTGGGGGTAGCTCTGCTGCACTTCTGTAGCTGGGTCCACTTGTGGGTTGTAATTGTAGAGGGCATTGTTGGGAGGAGAGAGCCCAGTCTGTCTGCGGCAACCATTGCTGGACGTCAGGTCTTCGATGGCGCCTTGGGCCCCTTGAAGGACACTGAAGGGCGCTTGCCTTATTTGTATCTGCTTTGCAAACTTTCACCCATTTTCAACCTTTTCAAGATAAACATTCGCGTGCACGGTTGTACAGGCACACATTTCCAATTTGCAAAATTTACCCCCGCTGGCTTGCCTCTGCATCGCCATAGCTGATGCCGTTTAACTGACAGGAATTTTCTCTTTGAAGAATGCAAGCGAACTGGTCGTAAATTGTCAGCACACGCTTTTACATAATCTCGTGAGATGCCAATGTTTACACCTCGCTTCAGCATTGGTTTTGGCCACGAAGCAAGAATGTATGTATGAGACGGAACAGCCCATTCTGACGGTCACGGCCGGGGTACCGGATAATGTCACAGTAAAAAACGAACACGTCCTACGAAGATTCGTAGCTGCGATGACAAAGGAGGGGGTAGCGACACCTGATGGATGAAATGATATCGGCCATAAGTGATTCCATAACTGCACAGTGAAATTCCAATCACGGTGGCTGCGCTGTTCCTTCTGCAAGCTTAACCTAGTCCAAGCACTTGGGACGTTATCTGGCTGTCCTAGAAAGCGACATTTTCCCTCCTGTCTTGTTCTTACTGCGTGGTTTTGGCTCCCGGACTGTGCGCTCTCAGCCGAGTGGTGTCGCGACTCTGCTCGTTGTCCGAGTCTTAGTAGCTGGACACAAAAATGTCATTTTCTCTCTCGTCTCTCGTGTCCTCTGTGCAGGTGACCTGCGGCACATCAGCAACCTGAAGCCCTGGGGACTGTACGAAGTGCTGACCGAGAAGTACGACTGGAGCCCCTCTGAGGCGCGCGCCTTCGCTGACTTCCTCCTGCCCATGCTGGCCTACGACCCCGCCGCCAGGGCCCGGGCCTCCGACTGCCTGCGCCACCCGTGGCTGGCCAACGGCGGAGGCCAGTCGGGGCAGTCTCCCAGCGCCTCCTCTGTTCGAGGGGGAGGGGCAGGGGGAACGGAAGAGGCCCCTCCGCTCGTCGGGCGCCCCTCCTCCTTCCCCTCGAGCCAGTGCCGGCCGCAGTCCTCATCCTCCACTTCCTCCTCCTCGTCCTCTTCCTGAGAGTCGGGCGTCGTCTCCTTCCCAGCCCGTCACCGTCATCTTCTCTGTGCGTCGAAGAAGAAGCTGCTACATGTGCCCCGCAACAACCAACAACACTCGCTTGCGGGGGCGGAAACAACGGGAGCATGTACTGTGTGGTGTGTGCGCGCGCGCACGCGGCGAGAGATGCGTCGCGTCTCTATCTGGAACCTCTTCGAAGTAGAAAGGCCCGGCCACGTCTCTGTCCTCCCCCTCACCCCCGACCCGTGCTTGGGCACGATTGCTGCGCTGCCGCTGGTCTGGTCTGGGCTTCGTATCTGGTAGACCGTGCCGATTGCGCACTACCCCCCTGGCTCTTCTTTTTTTTTTTTTTCTCCGCTCCCCAATCATCCCGCCTCTCGGTGTTTGCATCTGAGGAAGATAAATTCTGGCTGAAACAAATTTGTTTTGTGTTTGGAGTGCATTGGTGTGTTCAGTTGTTTTTGTCGTGTGCATCTTGATGTGCATCACCAGGAAGGTAGGAGGAGGAGGAGGCGAAATGACTCTGTGGTGTATGCTGTCGCTTTTTCGATGGCGTGAAAATGTACCAAACTTGGTGGGGTTGGGCATGGATGCAATGAGCGTCGCGAATTTTGCGTGTGCATGCACTCTGGACTGTGCCGAGAAAAATTGTCTGAAAAATTGGGGCCTCATCAGTTGTCTTGGTGCTTATGTCTTTGGCCAGCTTTGGGGGAGGGAGAAATCGAGTTTTTTTTGTTCATGTTACGAAGTGTGAATGAAATTATACCCGGATCTTGTGTAATTGAATGCAAAATTGGTGCAACAGGTGCCTCGAATGTGTGTTTGCGTTTGTATTAACAAAAGACGACAGTGAACAGGCATTTGGAAGAGAAGTTGGCTGCTGCTATTGCGAAGTGGGCATTCTACAATGCTGGCTCCTTGCGTTCCTTTTTTTTTTTTTTTTCTCCTGTGTACATTTTCTGATAAGAGCCTTGCAGATCAAGGAGAATGAAATAATGTCTGGCAGGCTAATAAAAAAGAAAGTTGCCTGCTTTTGTTTGTTGCCAGCAGTGTATTTTTTTTCTTTTCTGGCAATACAACACATTCGTTGTCTTCAAAGATTGTCATCTTTTCCGAAAGGCTTAGGGTAAGTAGAAGCTATCGGCTTTGTGCCTATGTGCTGATGTGTGGCCTCTAGGTTTTGTATCCTGCAGAATTGAAGCTCAGTGTTTGCTTGGTGGAGAAATGTAACCGAACAGTATGTAAAGCTCAGGATGGGGTTGTATTTTTTTTTTAATATGAAAACCCACTATTTAATTTTCATCTGTTCCTGCAGTGGCTTTCTTTCAAGAGATGTCTACACTTGCAAGCCTGTGCAAAAAGTGGTTCCTTGAAATGCGAATTCCTGCTGCGCGATTTACTAGCGCGATATGTGGCCGTGCTGAAAATCGACTCTGAAGCATACCATGAGTAAGAAAGTGCTCACCTTATCTTTTGCTGGTCTGTGTCGAGCTGTAGAAAACCTGGGGCGTGTTTTTTTTTTTTTTTTCCTTCCGCTGTCAAAATTGTGAAAGATGCTGGATGAAATACTGTACAGCGGCAAAATCGCCGAATCGTCATGCCTTTGCATCTTAGGGTGCTTGCAGCTTCGTCGAGGTAGGGATGGATTTGATGAGAATGCGACCATAAATTTTGTCGTTCAATCTTCTTGTAAAGTTTCCAGGGTTAGGGGGGTTAGTGCCACATCAGAGTTTACAAATTACTCCCTAGTGGCTTGTTCTCAAAATGGACGTCACAAAAGCAGGGCCACGGGCGACGTGTATGGTCATATAGGCGTAAGTGATTCGCTCCTAGCGACACAGGTTTTGTATTTTTGCGACAAGAGTTGGGCGATCTGAATGTATGCGGTGCAAGGCCCATTGTCTGTGCACTGTGGACGAAAAGCGTAGACGTGCCCTGGTAGTGTCGGACATTTAATTTGTAGTTCACGTGCAGTGTATACCTCTCAATGTGTCCTTGCACATTTGTGTGGAATAAGCTGCGTTACGGGGGCCGCGCGTGCATTTTTATTCCCGACAGTTGATGCTTCAGTATATGTATTAAAGTGTGTATGCTGTATGCTTGCGTCAGATACTGAAAAAAAAAGTTAGGGGTTGCACTTCGTTTTTTTTTTATTCGTTTCGAAAAGTGCTTTTTAAGTTATGCTAATAAAACCCGCCAAAGAGTAACCTGGTGGTTCTTTGTGCCTTACTCAGCATTTCGAACCGGGACTGCTGCAAGCTAAGCAAGTTCGGGCAAAAGATAAGCTGGTAACCAACCGTTCGTGGAAAAAAAATTCGCGTCGTAAACGCGTATCCCACTCACCCACGCAGTACGAACAAAATCGAAACCGAAACTGGATTCGGGAACGGCTTGTAGTGGCTTGTCGCGTGGCTCGTGGTGCGTGTCAGTGGCGGTTGAAAAACATCAGCCGGCCAATGGCAGAGCTGCGCACTGCGCTTGCGCAATTTGAAACGCGCCGTTCGAACAGTTTTCCGTTGTCAGCCGGCGCTCGCGCGACGCAAATTTGCAAGTGGACGTCCGGAACACCTTGACACTCTGCCCGTTTGATTGCGACTTCCTACTTGTAAACGTGGCAAAACCCGTTCATCTTCTGCTCATGGACGCATAGGTGGTAAGTGCGCGTTGCCATTATTTACCGTTACTTTTTGGTTTGTCTTGCAGTACCGAGTAACTGGTAACCCAGTCGTTGAGACGCAGTCGAAGAGTTGAATTCTTTGTTCGCACGTACAGCGTACGTTACACGCAGTCATTTAGTAAACGTGTTGCATTTCGTTGGTCTGGTGTGGCTGTGTAAACACGTTAGCGAAACCAAGCAATGGAGTGAACTGCGTTGTCAACGGCGCAGCGCGCTACGCAAGCGCTGCCACTGTTGGAAGTTTGTCAACTAGACGTTCAAACGCAGTCGCGCGCTGTGTTGTCATTTGTCGAAATTTCGTGACTCCGTGTGCTGAAGTCGGCGTATATAGCTTTGCGTTATGCTAATGTGTAGACATTTCCGGGACTTCGTGTCACGGCACGAAACGGTAGCATTCTATTTCTGCGCAGTTTTGCTAAGGGCTATGGCAGTAGGCAGTGCAAAATCCGGCACCGTTTGGAATTAGCTGACTGCGTGGGGCAGTGTGTCGGCGTCAAGCTTTTGCACTGCTGCGTGGTGTAAACATCTTCAGGACAGCGAACAATAGGTCCACCAGGGTTTAACTAGTACGAGCAAATTCATTACGCTTCGGCGTTGAAAACACCATGGATGCGCCGTGTACAATACAATGCTGCCACCGTTTTAAAATACCTGACAGCGTCTTGCGCCGTTGTATTTAAATTTCGTGTGGCCTTTAAAGTGTTTAGTGACACTGTTTACCAGTTCCACTCGACATGTTTATGTCGATCCTGACGTGAGAAGGCTTCCGAACGTTGAAGAACCACCCAGGGTGCGCGCAACAGTCTTTTTGAGCCTGTCTGCTTCGAGCCTCGAATTTCAAGTTTTTGGCAGTAACTTTTCGATTTAAAGGAATCTGAACTTGTCCTGAGAATTTGGGATGAAAGCAACAGCGCGTCAGATGTGACAGGGAGACGTTTGTTAAATGTCCTGTCTGTCGCACTGTAGACAGTGTATGTTCATATGTTTGTCTGTTCTCCGTTCCGTCTGACACTCTATTGCTTTCGTTCCTCGAAACTCGGTATAGGATCGCTTTTTTCTGACTTTTCCTTTAGCACTGAGTCACACTTTTAAATGTTTACGTGTTCTTTAAAAATCTGTTGCTGCAGAAGCCAGATTTAATTATGGGGACAGTGTTGCCCCACGCAATGTTAGCACCGGGTTTGTGTGAGTCGTTTCTTCAGAGTTGCCTTTTTTGCTTCCCTCATTTTTATGCAGACTCCCTGTCGCCATGAGCTGGGCTGGTTCCAGCTGGAAAGAGGGCCTCTCGGCCCTCCAACTACAAAAAGTCGAATCTCAAGAACAACTAGCGGCGCGGCTGCAAAAAGATCTGCAGCAGCGACAGATAAAAATAGATTATCTTCAGCAGCAGCTGGACAAGGAAAAGAGAAAGGTATGTTGCGCAGTGTCATCACTTGACGTCAAGGCTTGAAGTGAGAAGCACATCTACACCCCTGTCACGCGTCAAATCTAACGACATTTACAGCAACTGACATCCCCAGTTAGTGCCGCTAGTTAGGCGCTGCGCGAGATTATCGAATGACCTTTGGGGCAAGTGGCATTCACTCATCAAACGAGTTTGGGGGACATTCGCATTAGCTTCCGAACCACATTGATTAGCCTTGACAGCAGTTGTGGGCAACTAAACAAGTAAGTTCAATATAAACTAAAGAGCACTGCATCTGAAAGCTATCATTAAACTTTATTTTCTGCTGCATGTTGTTTGTATTTTAAAAAAAGGCAAACAGCGCCTTTGCAAAACTCCACCACATTAGCTGCTAGCCAGTGCAAATTGATTGCTTGCTTGTGATTTCTACTTATTCACAATTTTAAAAAACGTCTCTGCAAAGTTCCACCGTGTTCACTGCTACCCAGTGCAAATTGAATGCTTGCGACACAGTGGTGCAAAAATCTGGATTTAGGCCAAATTACTTCTTGAATTAAAAATGAATTTATTTCGCAGGAGGTCTTCACAACTTGAAAACTACACAAGATAGCTACAAACTGATTTTTGTTTTGACTTTTTCATAGTCCACTGTACTGGTGCACCGAGTCTGATTAGATGTGAAGCATAAATAAAAGTTATACCCCTGCTACACTAGCGTCCGAATGTCATTTGAACCAAAAGTCATTTCACTCAAATGCAAAGTTGTACTGGCCCACTGGGTTTTGAAATGCCATTTGGCTGAATGACAGCCGAGCCGAATGAGCACCCAGAGAGACGTGTGGGGCTCTCGAATGCCATTTCTAGCACTCGCGCAGAGTGTTTCAAGTCAGCATAAACAAACACATTACTGGCGTACTTAAAGCAAACGAAATATTCTTAATTGTGGGACTTTGTTTACTTCTCATTCACTTAAGACATGAAATCAAGATGTAATAATTCCATACCCTCAGCACCAGTGCAAGCAAGCGACGAACCAGTGTGGCCAGACAGCACAAAAAACCTCGATAGCGATTCAGAACTAAGCAAAAACTGTGTCAAAGCTTGCATTATTTATAATTTGGTATTTTACTGCCAAAGACGGCCGCTAAATATGATTGTTGAATTATTGTGTAAAAACAGAACTCGACAGCAGCTGTGCCACGAAGCACAACGAGCGGTTGTTAAAGCTTTCAAATGTGATAAATTTTTTTGTAGTGGAGCACGGCAGATTCTGAATGGCATTCGAAGCCTCTCATTTGAGTCAACAGACATTCGGTTCGAATGGCATTCAGACGCCAGTGTAGCAGGGGTATTAGTTTTAATTGCCGCGTCTTCCCCTGATGCTAGCCAGATTAACAGCAGGTTTTACTTACCCCTCCCCTTGGCACCTGCTCTTCCCTCGCAGCATGAGGAGGAGAAGGGCGAGAGCAGCGGGCTCATGCGAGACCTGCAGTCCAAGGAGGCGGAGCTGAGGGACCTCAAGTCGAAGCACGCCAGGCTGCAGCAGGAGCTGGCCACCAAGGAGAACCACCTGCGGCAGCTGGAGACCCAGTCCAGGGCCTCCACCAGCCAGTCGCAGGTGGAGACCAGCGGCATCTTCAGCACCCCTGTTGGCGGGCGCAGCCGATTCCAGGTGGGTTCCCAGCTCGGGCCTCCTCGCTTCTTCTGTTTGGTCCGTAGGGTACATGCTCAGGGTGTCTAGCGACCGGGAAAACCGGGAAAACAGGGAAAAGTCGGGGAATTTTGAGCCACCGGGAAAAGTCAGGAAATTGTCAGGGAATTTTTCAGTCAAGTAGTACCAGTCAGGGAAAACCACTTCGGGGCCTGCCCACACAATCTTAAAATAGGGGAAACCAGTGTTGGAGGCTCCCATAAGTTACCAAACGCAACACGTTCGCGCGCGACGACAGCGTGAACCGCATGAAACGTTTTCTGGTATTTCTGCAAGCGAAACGCGGGCACCCACGCCTGAGGCGCGCTCACGCCGCCGCGGAAACAACCACTGCCACCACCACGGTGCGTGCCGAGCGGCAGGCGCCGGCAACATGGCGGCAGCGCCGGCCCCGAAGTAGTGCGGTTGCTCCAACGACCGCTTCCAACCGCTTTTTGAAATGCTACTCAAGGCACAAACGCAGTTGCTTGTGCAGGGAAGGAGCCACCGCAGGCACGAAATCGTCGACGTGGCCGTGAAAATACCGCGCATGAATCGCGTGCAGAAACTCGCCTTGCGGTTCACGCAGCTCGCAGCTGGCTTAGGTTGCTGGGTGCATTCAGAGAACTGCATTGCGCAGAGGGACGATGTAGGTGGTGCCCAAATCGCATGCACAACAGGCTATTTTTTCAGCGAATTTTAAAAGGCAGCGCTTTTTGGGGGCTAATCTTGAAAGAACTTCTTTCTTTGACATCAGGAGCCAGAATTACATAATCGAAAAGGAACATGGCATGGTTTAGCGTGAACCCAGTGAACCGCATGGGGCGTTTTCTGCTCGCGAAAACGCGCCGCGCACCTAACAGGCGCGCGTATGCTGCCGCGGCACCACCCGCACGCTGCTTGTGGTGCTGGCGGTGGCGGCAACATGGCGGCGGCTTCGACCGCGAAGTGGTGACGGGAGCTCGAGTGGCCGCTTCTAAGCGCTCTCTTAAATGTCGCACAAGGCGCACACGAAGTTGCTTGTGAGGTAAAGGAGCTTATAATGTGGGCGAAAATGGTACTATAAAACATCATCCGTGCCGCTACTGAAAGCACCCATGCAATACCTGCCGGGATAATAAGCCTAAACATCTCTGGCGGAGCCAGCCGGCTGTCTCGAGAACTTCGAAACGGCCGCCATGAGGCGCGCGGCTCCCCATTGGCACAAGTCGTCAGGCTCCTCCCACTGCCGCGCGCGACGCGCGTCATTTTCTGAGCGACAGAAGCTGCCGCGTACGCGAATCGTCTACGCGGGCGTCAAAAAATCGCACGCGCAACGCCGAAGCACACGAATCGCGTGCAAAAGCGCACCATGCGGTTCACGTTGCATGTCAAGCCAAGACAATCAAGAAAAAAAAGCAAAAGGTGCTCACTGATACGTAACTTGAAGATTCTATCCCGCAAGATGAAATAAACTCTGAAGGAGTAACTGAATGCAAGCAAACCTCAAACTGAACAAACTGAAGTTATTCAAAGCGCATTTTGAGAATTAGGGCACTTGCAACAGATGTGCTTTTCCTTATGATAGAATGCATTTTCTCTACGCTTTATATATGCTTCACGGACCATTTCAACAAAATGACGCGTGATGTATCGGTCAGGGAATTTCAACTAAAATGGTCATGGAAAACCTGGAAAAGTCAGGGAAATTGAATTAGGGGATTTGCTAGACACCCTGATGCTTCACTATTTACAGGAGACACGATGGAAGAGGGCTCTTATATGAAACTCCTTGTTTTGGAAAACTGCCTTTAAGATTGGGCCTGCATGCAAGCGGCCACTGAAGTTCCAGAGCCTTTAGAGGAGTTTGTTTCTGTAGATGTAGACCTCGTACGTTCCGAGGAGCTTGCGGATCACGTGATCCTCGCGCAAGTAAATGGTTCCCTACAGGGTTAACCAGAGCAGGATGGCGAGGATGATATTGCAGGGCAGAAAGTGTCAGCAGTTGAGGCTGACAAATGTTTAGGAGCACTTCAGTGGTATTGTGAGAACAGGAAGGCTTGCAAAATGAAGGATTAGTGGCACTGAAATAGCTAACTCCTTCAACCAGTATTTTACAAATCTTGCTACCAGCTCTCATTCCCCTGAGGCTGCAAATGCTGTCACCAGAAGAGACAAGAGTCTGTTTCTCCTGGCCACACCTGAAACCGAGGTAGGCTTAACATATAAATCTTTCAAAAATAGTTCAGCACGCGACAGACAATTTTCAAGTCCAATCGGTGAAACATGTTTTTGATTTAATTGTAACTCCAATTACATACGTATATAATCTTTCTCTCATGATGGGTATATTTCCAAAGAAGATGCAAGCGTCAGGAGTGACTACGCTTTGATGCTGGTGTAGAACAAAGTGGTCATCTCCAAATCCTCACGGTTCTTAGAATTTTTGGTTACAAGACACGTTTCCCAGGTTACTTGAGTGTCTCTTGTAATGAGGTTTTGGGGTAGTAATGCAGTAATTGCCAAGAACCTGAAAGCAGGTGTCGCCACCTTCGTTTTTCTGCTCTAGGATTTGTGACATCACAAATCTTGAATTGTGAAATGGGGTAGTGGCGCTTGTGCGAGCAGTTTCCTGAAGCAGGGGTGACACAGCTGCACATATTACTCAGTTTTGATACAGATCGGTTTTCCTGCTCCAAGCTGCTCCAGAAGCTTGAAAATTGAAAATATGCGCCAAACTGCTCCAAAACAGTCTGAAAAACAACAATTTTGACGTGCTTGTATGTTTGAGTGGGGAAAAATGCCAACTTGGCAGCATAACTCTCGAGCACACCCAAGGTGATGCTGTTTTTAGTGGTTTGATTAATTGATCAATCAGTCAAAAAAAGTCTCGTCAAGAAAAAAATGTCCCAGCGATAGTTCCAACCTCACGTGAATTGGTGAGTTGCACATGTTATATGCTGTGTGTTTCTGAAGTTTTCTCATCGAAAACCATTGAAAAGTGCTGTAGAAAAATACTCACGTCAGCTGAGGCAACAAACTATTTGTTCAAGTTGATAAAAAAACGGCAATTTTCAGAGCGCCGTATCTCCGCAACGGCATAGTGGGTGCCGCCATCTTGGTATGGAGAATGGAATACGTAGGGCGAAGCGGGCCGCTCGTTGTTCAGGCACTCTGTTTGTTTCACCGATCTCTGCTCTGGTTTAGATTAAGCGGGTGGTTGGGTTTTCATTTGTCAGATGATCTGTTTCAGGAAGTTGCGCAGCTCGAAAGACGGGCGCCCGTGCTTCGCTGTAGTTCGTCCTTGTGTGAGGCGTGGTGCGTGCGTGAAAGAAACTTTCAAACTCATTGCGGTGTTATAAAACGCCGAGTTATTGCTGCGTTTGACAGCGAGCTCGCGAGTAGCGGGAATGGTATGATTGACACGACAGAATTTGCGGCACAGGCTACATCGCCGCGAAATGTTCAAGCAGCGTCCGATAGCAAGACTGGTTATTACTGGCACTACCGAAGTGAAATTTATTGGCAAAAGCGAGTTGGCTAAACATAGCAATGTTATTCGAATTGAGTGATTGATTATGAGGTTTAGTGCACCGACGCTACTCAGGTGATGAGGCACGCCATAGTGGACGGCTCAGGATTAAATTTGACCACCTGGGAATCTTTAACGTGCGCCAAAATCTCGAACATACGAGTGTTTCTGCTTTTCGCCTCTATCATAAAAGTGGCAGCCGTACTTACTCGAATTGCGATCGTGGTGAACTTGCCCCTTGGGGATTGAAATGGAAGGGGGCTGTTAGTGGCACAACCGTCACCTTGCTTTTCACAACTTTTGCCATGGCTCTGCACTTGCGCATGTACAGCGCAGCCGGGGATTACAAAAATAAAAATTTCAGCATTCAAATGATAATAAAAGCGCCTTATGGTTGCTGAGTTTTCCAATTTGAAATGCTGTTGCAGTGTTATGTAGCTTCAAAAGCAAATTAAAAGTGCACTTGTCACTCAGACTTGCCAAAATATTGTTTTTTGGCATTGCATGTTAAGCCTCTATAGTGCAACGCACGTAACCCCCTTCTCTTACCCCCCTCCCACCGCAACAGGCCTAGTGCCGTCCTATTCGTAATAAATTTTACAACAACAATTTTTTGGCTCCTAAGATGACATAAAAATGTTGTTAAAGGAGCCATGAGGGAAAAATACGAGTTTGTTTTATTCTAAAGATATTGTTTTATAGAGCTCCTAGCGCTTGTCTGGCAGCAAACGATGCCGTATTCACTGAAAAATTAATTCAGGTTAAAATTTTGATTCTCCCGCCAAATCATGCATTTTCAGGACGTCAGCAATGAAGTCATAAGTGCCCGTATGCAAATGAGCTTGCACTGCGTGATTTGGCTGCAGCACTGCTTGCCGTCAGTTTTCCCAGATGGCGCTACCATACTCATGCACGGACCGTTGCCTGCCGTTGCTTTGTTTTTTTAACCGTATTTGCACCTGGCTTGTTTTTGTTACCGTATAAAGTAATCGTTTCGTGAAACATGGAATATCCTCGACAAACAGGTTCACGTCAGACATCGTCGCTTACGCCAACCAGCCAGTGCGTGCAAGACAACTCGAAAGCGGCGGGCTGCTGTGCAGCTAAAACAAGCATAGTGCGCGCAGTACCAACAACAGTACGCATCGGTACTTCTATGTTTACGTGTGCTTTTGTTACTTCCACTGTTTATCCCCCCATTCTTACCGCTATAAAAAGTATGTGCCCTAAATTTAAGCGCAAATAGCTCGTCTGGCAAGCTTATAAGCTCTGCCTAATTTGTGCTTGCTTTCGCCGGCCTCCGCCAATCAGAGAGCTGGCTGGTATGACATCATAGGTTCTGTTGCGGGAAATGAGCTAGTGGGTCGCATGGCCATTCCATTTTTTCCTAATTATATAGCTGAATTGAGCGAAGTGTGTGTTAAAAGTGGTGTCAGTATGATTCCAATGAGGCAATCTTTCGAATGAACCAAACTTGTGTTTTGTCCTCATGGCTCCTTTAACTGCTACAAATCAAGGTTTTTCTGCTCCAAAATTGAGATTTTGCTGCTCCAGAAAGTGCTCCCTAATCTGTTTATGCTGTCTCACCCCTGCTGAAGGAAACATAAAAGCAGGGTACATGCAAGTATAAAACTATTCTATGCAGAAACTCATGCTGAGCATGTGTCCTTGAAAAAGGCACAAACTTCAGCTCTAAAACATCATCAAGCAGGTTCTTTTACTATAACTGCTGGTAGGATTGTTTTTAGTTCAGATTTTGGCCTGATGCTTTCGTAGTTGTGAGTTCCGTCTTACGAGTGAAAGGGAGAGCTAACGTCCTCTTTACTGTTCGTGTTTGTTTATATGGGACAACCAGTGGCAGTGTTCCTAGATTTTTAAAGCCAGTGACTAAACAGTGTTTCTGGCTGTTAGCCACTAAGCTGGGAGATCGCGCAAGTAGTTGCTATGGTTTCTGCTAGGCGTCAGCACCTCCCTTGAATATGCCTTGAATGAACTTGTAGGCACTCCCTTGCTGTGGTGTGTGACGTGATCTGTTGTCACAAAAATGGAAGGGAAACAGTTGAGAAATGACAGGTTTAGTGTTTTTGGTTTTCTAAGCAAGCAAAGTATTGTTTGTTCTCGAACAAAGGACTGAAACAGGTGTTATGTGGCAGCAGGACAAGTAAGACGAGGGATGGTTGATGGTTGATCTATTTACAAAAATAAGGAATCAGTTTAAAATTCGTTCATCACAGCTCAAGCTGTAATGGCTGCCACATAACACAGGTTTGAACAGTGGAATATTTCTTTTAAAATAAAAAGCCGTTCAGCATTTAGGCTCAGTTGAGAAGCTATCGGAGTAAACCCGGTCGACCTGGGGACAGGTGTATTGGCCTGCTTGGCAAAGGGATTGTGTAAGCGGTTAGGCCGAGTTCAGCTTTTATACCGAGTTTGTAGATACGAGGGAAGGTTGAGGTAAGCTGAATCCAGCAGTTAATCGGCAGTATTCTTTGCGCTCCACTGAATCATGCCATCATGGTTGTAGGCTGTGGCGGCAATTCTAGCTCATACTGGGAAGTTGTGAAGCTAGAGGTGAGGGCTGACCTGCCACAGTGGCTCAGTGGCTATGGCATTGTGCTGCTAGGGCCAAAGACGCGGGTTCGATTCCCGGCCGCGGCAGCTGCTTTTCTGATGGAGGCGGGAAGCAAAACGCCCATGTGTTCGAGCATTCGGTGCACGTTAAAGATCCCCAGGGGGTCAAAAGTAATCCGGAGCCCTCCACTATAGTGCGCCTCATAACCTGCGTAGTTTCGGCGCATTAAACCTAATAATCAATCAATCAATGGAGGTGAGGTTTGCGCTTGCAGCAGAAGGTGGAACTGCGGCCGTCTGTGATGGCGACAGAAAAAAGAAGCGCTGAGGTGTCGACGTGCTTGCTTGT
This sequence comes from Haemaphysalis longicornis, assembly GCA_013339765.2. Lineage (NCBI taxonomy): Eukaryota > Metazoa > Arthropoda > Arachnida > Ixodida > Ixodidae > Haemaphysalis > Haemaphysalis longicornis. The sequence continues at coordinate 110,460,363 of CM023456.1, forward strand.
GAGATGAAAGGGTAATGAATGACGGAACAGAATAACGATGTGGCAGAAACACTTTGTCTGCATCGACTCCATGTTGTACAGTCAAACCCGGCTATAACGAACCCGGATAGAGCGAATTATGCTATATATCGAACAAAAATATTTCAGTTACGGAAATACATGGGAAACATATTCCTTATAATGAAGTTCACATCCGATATATCGAACTCTGGGCTCCTAGAATGGCCTCCGAAATGCATGATCTCGGAGTGGCGATCAAGATGTGGATTAGCCGCGACCACGGAGCAAGCGCGGTGACTGAGATATTGCGCCTCGCATGGAGCGACGTGACGCCTAATACTTCCCATAACTGTTTCCGATGCGCGGGACTCGCGACGGAACCCGCCCAGTCAGCGAGTCCGGACCAAGACAGCAGCATCGGTGAACGGTGGGAAGAGCTCGCCAACGTTCCCGATGATGTCGGGAGTGAAATCCGTCCGACGCTTATAATGAAGCGCTTTCGGCAGTCGATGTGCTCCGCCAATGCTTCTTCGATTTTTGAGGGCGCGGACTCGAACTGGTGCAAACAATGTTTCGTGTAGAGAATGCTACGCTAGTTGAAGCCGCCAAAACGAAAGTGAAAACAAAAATCACCAGCTTTTTTTTTTTTTTTTTTTTTTTTTCAACGTGCGCAGTTAAGGCGGAATGTAGCTTTGATACTTGCAATAAATGGATTATTTTGGTATGATAATGGCTACTGTACTGTGTTCGTTTCTGCCTACGCGGATGGCGGAGTTGGGGAGGCGGCGGGGTGCTCCAGCGGCATGCGAACTCGTAACAATAAGCTCGTTATAGGCGGGTTCGGCTATATCGAACTATTGGATATATCGAACTAATCGTGGTGCATATTGAAGTTCGCTATAAACGGGTTTGACTGTATGGCTGTCCGCGCTACTTTGAGCCGTAGTATGAGGCAAAGGGCATATCTGCACATCGTATAATCTAAATGTATAATACATCTGTATGGAACTGCACCACACTGCCATGAAATGTCGTTGATCGTATAAAACAGGATGTACGATCACGGTTCCACCATAGGGGTTCAGCTGCCTTCTTTTTCATTGCTTGGTTGAGGCGTAGCCGTCTTTGAGTTTTTGGGGTTTGTTGCTTTTGTGCGTTCAAGCCTTGCTCACCCGTTGTCCCTTGTGTTTCACAGAGGTTCGGGTCGTATGGCGACACTCCTTCAAGCCGGTTGCTGCATCAGGAGAGTCCATCTGCCCCTCCCAGCTACACAGCCCTGCAGGCCAAAGTTGCTGAACTGGAGGCCAAAGTTGAAGGGTGAGTGACCTTCTCGAAGAAGGGAGTCACCGACGTTGGCCAAGTATGAAGAAAAAATGAACAGTGTGGACCGGGGGCCTCAAACTCTCATCAGTGAGCACATTCGCAGTCATGAAATTTAGTTCCGCAAGGGCTGGGACGACAAAGAAGGTTGAAATGAAGGAAGTGGAGGGGGGATCACAAAATGTCAGCTAATGCTGCCATTTGAAAGACACAAGTCCTTTCTCACATGCTGTGGACATGCCAGGTCATTTCTGAATGGAATTTGGCATCGGGATTCGAGAAACGTAAATATAAAATATTTGTTCCGTGGTGATGCGTCAACACATGGTGACCACATTCAGCATGCCATTCAGCATGACCCACCAGAAACCCGCACTATAAAGCTTCGGCCAACCGCATTTTAAGCGGTATGCTTATGCATTGAGTTATGGGAGGAAAACCGGTGGTCACAAAAGCCCGTGTTATATCCGGTCCCGCACTGAAAGTAGTTACATTAAAAATGGTCTGCTCTGTATAACGTACTCTGCAACTCCCACGAAATATGTTGTGGAATAATGTGGGATTCTTAGGGGCGACCTCACCTAGCCAGTACTCTGGCGTAGGCCACCACGCTAGCTTCCGGCGTGTCAACCACAGGGGCTCCTGCACCTACGGCAGCCCGGCGAGGTTCGCCAATACGAGAACACGGTAGACAGTAGTGCGAAGCACAGCCGTTTGTTTGGGAACTACCAAAGCGTGCGAGCACGAAGCTCGACAACGCCCACGAATCATGCCGTCCTGGTTGTGATCTCGAACACGAGGCAGGCACTCGCGGCACGCTACAACAAAGTCCCCACCTGAGATACTTGGTACGCCGCAGCCGTGCTCCGCCGATGTTTCCCAGCCCCAGGGTTCACACAGGTCCTTGAAAACCCTTGAATTTAGAAGTGTCAATTTTAAGGCCTGGAAAGTCCTGGAATATTTAAATGCTCCTTGAAAACCCTTGATTTTTCCGCAGAGAACCAATGTCCCTGTCTTTTCACAAGAATTTAAAGTGTTTGTCGTGGATTTTAGGTGCTAACAAATGTAAAGAAACATTGTAACAATCAAGTTTCCGTGTATTGCGTGAAATTACAAGTTTGGTGGATTTTCATTATTACAAGGCAACGTTGGGAGCAGGCACTTGTCAATCAAATCCATGTCACGATACAATCCAGTGAAAGCCAGCTTCTGTTCTCTATCTTGCATCTTCCATCTAGTCTATGGACGCTCGCTCCTTGCATGTTTGCTGTGCCTCATACACTCCATCTGCATTTGCTTTTACGTGCAAATGGTGGATGTGTACATTGTTCATCCTGCCTTGCAGCAACACTTGCTGAGTTAATTTTAGCTGATGCTCTTGCTGGCAAAGCAGGAGATGCAGGCAACATTAACTAAGTTTTGAAATCAAACAGCCTCAGCAAACACAAAGGAAAAAGAAAAACCTCTAAATACCAGCCATGAAATAAAAAATAAAGCTGGGGAAGCATTTACGAACCTGTTAGCAACTATCTAAATGTGCACTAATGTGCTTAGCTATTGTGCAATAAAACACTTGCATTGTGTTGGAAAAGTTATAAATAATCCCAGATAAAACGTTTGATGGGGACGTCGAAAATGTGTTTTCTGGTCTTTGAAAGTCCTTGAAAACCCTTGAATTTTTGCTTTTCAAGCCTGTATGAACCCTGCAGCCTGGACCTCCGATCAGACTCTCTCTCTGTCTTTCGCGTGCCCCTGTTCGTGCAACCAGCACGTCTATGCCGCGCACGGACCAGTGGTGCCATCTCTAGGGGGTGCCAACGAATCAGCGGAGTGCTGTACCGGTTTCAGCTCAGTGCGTCTCTCCCTGAAGTGCGCGCCGTTTCGGGATCGTGGATCACGCTTCTCCACGATTCCCACAATGTTACGAGCGGTATACACTGTACAGTGTATACTGCTTATAACGTATGTCGCGGGAGCCGCAAGAATTCCGCACTATAAGCGGTACCGCACTATAACCAAAACATGCGCAAATCCAACCACATTGCAACCTACCTCTGAATTCATTCTTTATTTATCATCACTCAAACGCGCGGCACTTAAAAGCGAAGGCCTAGTGTTTATATTGTATTTTTTTTCTTCACATCAGCCGCTGCTGCAGGGTCTTACACATTGCAAGCGCGGTCTTACAAAGAGCGAGCACGGCTTTAACTTCTGTTGTGTTTGTGTTTTGGGGGATCGTGGCTGCATTTTTAGCGTCTATGAACAGGTCATTAGCTACCTATCACAACAACAACAAAAAAAAACATGATGCCAAATTTTTGGGTCAGTGCCCTTTGAAACTGAACTGCATGAAAATGATCTCGCTGCCCACTAACATCCACTGGATAGCAGGACGTTGTCCTCTCCCTACCAGAGAAAACACAATGGATGTGTTGCGGGGTCCCGTCACTTGAAACGTTTGATTTCGCCTTGATTGCAGAGTGTGGTTTCACCTTGATAAGTGTAACATTAAGCGACAAGAAGAGAGCGGAGTGGGTCAGGGAACAAACGCATGTGAAGGACATATTAGAAGAACTTGAGAAGAAGAAATGGGCGTGGGCAGGGCATGTAATGCAAAGGCAAGATAACCGTTGGTTATTAAAGGCAACAGAGTGGATCCCTAGCGAAGGCAAGCGTGGGAGGGGGCGGCAGAAAGTTAGATGGGCAGATCAGATCAAGAAGTTTGTGGGGATAAATTGGTCGCATTTAGCACAGGACCGGGATAATTGGAGATTAATTAATGGGAGAGGCCTTTGCCCTGCCGTGGGTGTAGATAGGCTGGTGATGATGATGATTATGACGGCGATGATGGTTGCAGAGACCCAGGATCGAGGTGGTGCTTCCACTGCACCGACCACCCCTCTGCGGGCCCAGTCCCTTGACCGTGGTGGCAGTTCAAGAGGTTGACAGGCTGCGCAACGAAAAGGCGCAGCTTCAGGCGAAGGCAAGTCCTCCTCGCCTTGCTTCTACCCGCGTGGTTTAAAGAAAAAGGAAAAAGAGCATTGTGGAACTGTCGTCTTGAGCCGAGGAATGCTCAGTCAGTGGACTTTTGAAATGAAAGGCACTGCTGAGGGGCTTTTCTTCGTGTACACACCTGCCGTGGGTGGCTCGGCGGCTAAGGCATTGTGCTGTCGAGCCCAAGAGCACAGGTTCGATCTCTGCTTTTCTAATGGAGGCGAAAAGTGCAAACTCCTGTGTATTGAGACTTTAGCGCATGTTACAGGTCCCCAGGTGGTCCAAATCTAATCCGGAGCCTTCCGCTATGGCTCGCCATATTGCCAAGGTGTAGCTTGGGTGCGTTGAACCCCGAGTGAAAATTTTTTTGCAATAAGCAAGCGCATGCGTGGACAAAGTTTCCATTTCTCTCAGCGTTCCTGTTGTCGACCATCTCTTCTCTCTCCTGCTCCCGCTCTTCCCTTTTTCGTAGGTGGAAGAGCTCGAACAGCGCAGTCGCCAGGTGAGCCAGCAGGTGGACTGTCAACTGCACAACAGTGAGGCTGCCCGCAAGGCTCTGGAGCAGCGCTCGCGAGAGAAGGAGCTCGAGCTGAAAGAAGAGATCCGCCTGCAGGCCCAGGGTCTGTGGTGATCACAACTTCTCCCCACTTGTTCCCAGCGCTCACTGGAATGAAAGCTATTTCACTGAGCCTCTAGGGAAGATTTAACAGTAAAGTTCATCTGTAACTGCAAACAGTGCAGCCTTGCATTACCTCGAGAAACAATTAAAGCACAAGTGATCTCTCCTGTCAGTGATTGTACCTCAATTAGCACTGGTTGCCCTTTCGTGTTTGGATAAATCATTCCCTACTGCAAGTTCATCCACAGTAGCCAGAATTCAAGCCAAGAACTACAAATGTGGCCTGAAGGTCAGAGAAATGGGGGGAAAAGGTGCACAAACAAGCGTTGACAGTTATGACAGGTTGCAAGTTGTGTGCAGTATTAGGGGTCACATTAGGGTTGGTAATCAGTAGCTCAGGGGTGAGAAAGCTGTGCATATTGCGCAGATTTGATACAAATTCGTTTTCCTGCGCCAGGCTGCTCCAAAAGCTTGAAAATTGCAAAAATTGCACCAAACTGCTCCGAAAGAGTTTAACGCTCCCGTCAATTTCAGTCGGGGAAAATGCTTATTGACGGCACAATTTTCCAGCACCTTGAAGGTGATGCTGTTTGGAAAGGTTGAATTGATTGATCATTCAATAAAAAACCCGCATAAAATTGCCCACGGGATAGTTTTTTCGAAAGTCAGTGTCAGGTTGCACATGTTATATTGTGCGAATTTTTAAAGTTTTCCCATATAAAGTTTTCACAAACTACTTGTGCAAGTTGATTTTAAAATGGCAATTTTGGGAGCGCCGCATCTCCAAACGACATTACTGGGCGCCGTCATCTTGGTGCGGTGAAGATTGGAAAATATGGCCGCTGGGCGAAACAGTATCTCGTGGTTCAGGCAGAGTGCTCTTCGCCGATTTCTATTGCGGTTTTGGTTATGGGGGTGGCCGGGTTTACATTTAGTCGTTTCACCTATTGCAGGAAGTTACGCGACTCGAAAGACGGGGGTTCATCAAAAACAACGGGGTACCTGCAATATCGCTGTGTTTCGGCCTTGAGTGTGAGGCGCGGTGCGTGCTTGAAGTGAAATTTTGGACTCATTACGGCATTATTACGCCGAGTTATTGTTGCTATTGACAGTGAGCTTGCGAGCGGCGGGAGTGGGACAATGGACACTGCAGAAGTGGCGGCGCAGGCTGCATCATTGCCAAATGTTCAAGCAGTGTCCGATAGCGGGACGGGCTATTATCGCACGCTAGTAATAATGGTTCATCTATCTGAATTGAAATTTAATGCCAAAAGAAATTTAATGCCAAAACATACCATTGCTCTAATTACGAGGGCTGGTGGGGTGCGACGACTGTCACCTTTTGCTTTGCGCAACTTTTGCCGTGGCTCTCAGTTGTGCGTAACGCCGAGTCTGGGATTACAAAAATGAAAACTTCAGCATTCTCGGGATAATCAAAAATTCCTTAAAATTGCTTAGTTTTGTAATTCGATATTTTCAACGGGACTCCGCGTTATCTATGCATAGAGCCCAAGAATGTGGTTTGAAAAAGGTAGTGTAGTTCGTTCCTTGTGATACTCAGGTAGACAAAACTTTATTGAAAGGCTGTTTCAGTGTTATGTACGTTCAAAACCGATTAAAAAGTGCACTCCTCCTCCTCCTCCTCCCCTACCTGAGTGGGCAAAAATTTGATTTTTTAGGCTCCTAAGGTGACATAATAAATGTCGTTCTTCTGCTCCAAATCAAGGTTCTTCTGCTCCAAAATCAAAATTTCGCTGCTCCAAAAGCTGCTCCCAAATCTGGTTCAGCTGTCTCACCCCTGGTAGCTGATAAGTGTATTGTGATAGCTGTAGTGTTGCCGTACAACACAGTCCAATCACATTCTTGTCACGTGACGAGCAGCTCTGTGTTTGTGTTGTGCAGACAATTTTCAACTAGGGCACTTGGCTCCTTCTTGCACTTTGGTAAAAGTTTGATTAAGGGTTATAGCTTTGGAGCATTTGTATATTTTCTTGAGAAACAAACAGGGCTCCTGCATGCAAGTTGAAGTTATTCCCGCTGTAGCATTAGGCAAGCGATTGAAATTATGGAGTGAATTCCAGTTACTAATGCAAGCAAGAGAACCTACTTGATGCATGTGAAACTGGATATTTTTTCTTCTTTTCTAGTAGTTTTTCAACTAGCTGGATGGATTTCCCTAGTGGAAATATACAGACCAAAGCTCAACAGTTAGCGCTGCGAGGCGGGATTGGCCGTTCAGCCTTCAAAGTCAGTCGGGGGCGGGGGTGGGTAATGAACTGCGGCGCATGCGGCGCAAGTTCCGACGACGACGCAGTGTGTGGCTCCGACCAGTGAGGTGACCGCGTTGTAAATAAATGGGAGTTCTAAAAAGTTTCCTCAAGCTTTTTCTTAAAAGTATGGGTCCACCTATAATCGAATATATTTTTTTTTTTTTTTCGGCGACTTCAATTTTTAGGGGGTCGACCTATATTCGTGCTTGACCTATTTTCGAATAAATACGGTAGTAGTGGAACTGGATTGCTTAGGATCGAAGTGTTGTTACAGCTAAACATGTTAAGTTTTTTTTAAAGACAAAAGTCCTTCTTGGGCTACGTAGACGCATAAATTTTTGTCTGTCTGCGACTCTATTCAACCACCTGGCCAAAGTGAAACTGAATCTGTGCAATAGTCTTACATACTCACAGATAAATCGAAACGTCCAAGTCCGGTGGCAATATTCATACTTGTCAACATTGTTGAACAAGAACAACACATTACACCAATATGAGGCAGCAAATGAATGCATAAGTGATATTTGCAGTGTTACTTCATTAAAAAATTCAATAATGCTTGGTATTTGCGATAGCAAATGAAATACTACATCAACTGCAAAAAACCGTTGCCTGCTGTTGCTTGCGCTACCTAGTGGCATTTAAAAAAAATCAAACGGGAACAGCAACAGAAGGTTCCACTAGATAGGTTCCACGTTCGGCTTGGAACGCTCTTGGAGTAGGGCAATGCGGTTCTATAAACGGTGTAGTAGGGTGCCTCGATTAACGCGCGTCTCCGTTGTACGGCAGCGCTGGCATCGAGGCACCCGACTTGGAGCAGTGGAATGCGGTAAATTTAAATTGACCTGAGCAAACCTCTAGCGTGTTTTCTTGGGAGGAACGAGACGAGAGAGGAACAGCATGAGAGGTGAGCGGGAAAGAGAAGGGAGGCATTTACTGGCCAGGAGCGCCAGTTTACTATCGTATTTTGTCGACATTTGCAACGAAAGGAGTAGATACGCGGCCATTTTTTTACTAGAAATTGTTTAGTACTGCATGGTTCGCTATTTAGAAATTACTTTGTGCACAGGAAATTTAGTTCCTAAAAACTGGTGCTGAACAAAATAAAATAGCGCATTAGATAAAATGCACTTTCGTGACCGCAAAAGAATCGGTTGTTTTTGGGTGTTCCAGGAAATATTTTTTTCTTGCCAAGAAAAATGACTGATGCTGAAGTGTAAGATATGAAATGATAGAGAAAGAATAGGGCTTTCTAGCAGTAATAATTTCAAACAACAAATTTATTACACATCTTATTTAATGAAACATCAAAACAAAAAACTTACAAAAAATGACGACCTCAATGCCACTTTTCACAGGGTACACCTAAAAAAATTGAAAATATGCAATTTTAACATAAGGCCCTTATAAAGTAATTCTGCAAAAATGAGCTCTGTAAGTACAAAAGTTATTTATATACATACAATTATATAAACAGTGCCTATCGGTTGTTTTAGGGTAGTCCAGAAAATATTTTTTTTTTCTTGCCACAGAAATTGTGATAGAGGAAGAATGGGGCTTTCCTACAGTAATAATTTCAAACAGATGTGTTCCAAATTTTATCAAATTGTGAAAACATAAAGAAAAAAATTGATAACCTCAATGCTTCTTCGCACATGGTGGACATAAAAAGAGTTGGAAATATACACTTTAAACATAAAACGCTTGTAGAATAATGCTGCAAATATGAGCGGTGTAAGTGCAAAAGTTATTTACATACAAAAACATAAATATATACACGAAGAGCCACATGCTGCTCCGAAGCGCTATGCAAGGCAAACTCCGGGCCGTCTTCGGGGAGAAAACTTCGACTCTCTGTGCCGGAGAGTGCCAAAATTTGAATTTGTATTCATCGGTAGCATACTATCCATGGGAATAGGCGCGATCACGAAAGTGTTAAGGAGGCTGGTGGAGTACGTTTGCCATTTGCCGCCAACTGCAGCGGGACGTGGACACTTTCGTGACTGCAGAAAAATCGGTTGTTTTTGGGTGTTCCAGGAAATATTTTTTTCTTGCCACAGGAAATCACTGATGCTGAAGTGTGAGATATGAAATGATAGAGAAAGAATAGGGCTTTGCAACAGTAATAATTTCAAAAAACATATTTCTTACACATTTTATAAACAAATGTTCAAAACAAGAAAAAGCAACAAAAAGAAAAAAAAATGAAGAAAACATCAATGCCACTTTTCAGAGGGTACACATAAAAAATATCTGAAATGTGCAATTTGAGCATAAGACCCATATAAAGTAACACTGCAAAAATTAGCTCTATAAGTACAAAAGTTATTTACATACATACAATTATGTAAACACTAGTGCCTACCGGTGGTTTTTGGGTAGTCTAGGAAATAGTATTTTTTTTTCTTGCCACAGAAAATTATGGATGCTAAAGTGTAAGTTATGAAATGATAGAGGAAGAATGGGGCTTTCCAACAGTAATAATTTCAAACAACAGATGTATTACGAATTTTATCAAAAAATTGTTAAAACAAAAAAAAACTAACAAAAAAAATTGATGGTAACCTCAAAGCTATTTTGCTCACAGTATACATAAAAAGAATTGGAAATATACGCTTTGAACAAAATAGGGTTGTAGAATAATATTGCAAATAGGAGCAGTGTAAGTGCAAAAGTTATATACAGACAAAAATATCAACAAACAGCTGCGCGCTGCTCCGGAGCGCTACACCAAGGTCAACAGCCGGCCGTCTTCGTGGAGAAAACTCTATCTCTGCAGCTGGCGCCAAACAGTTTCGCCCGAACGTCGTCAACACGCTGCAGATGAAAGCTGGGGTCTTTAGAACAGGGCCGGATCTGTTTACAACAGCTCGCGCCGGCGATAGAGTGACCGGAGAAGAAAGCAAAACTCAAGGGTGCACATCTGGTGATGGTCTGGGGCGACTTGGCGCACTTTTGCTGACCGTAGGAAATTCTGATGAATCGAAATAATTTTTCTTTGACTATTTGAATGGTGTTAGAGGTCCAGAAGCGCTCGGAAAGTACCGAAATTTGAATTTGTATTAAATTTGGTTATAGAACATTTCCACTCGGCATCAGTGCGCGAGTGACATAGATTTCAAGGGGAAACATGGTTTTGAACGCTTCTTCCCGACGCCTGCATAAGCAAAGTCGTTCATGCAAGACCGCGACGAAAACGAAACCGGTTGCGCAATCTAATCCATGGTACTTTCCACGAAGCCATTGATCGCCAATCCGAATCCACAACTAGCCGTCATGTCCATCAAGGTGGATGATCACAGCGCGAGATTCCTCTCCAGTTATTTTTGTATGAAGCTCTGTGAGGCCAGGTAAGGAATGTCAGCTGCTATGGAGGCTGCCATGACGGCATGCTCTGGCGAGAACTGTGGCGACAGATTTCCGTTTAGATTATATTGGTATGAAACTTTATGGTCTGTGGAGCAATCTGAAGATGCGGCTGTTTGGCTGTTTTCTGTATGCTCAGTGAGGCAACGTATCCTGCATACCTCCAAGACTCGAAGGAAGTTGTGGTCACAGTCTAAAACATTGGCTGGGGTTGAGCTTGTGTGGAGCTTAGAAAAATGAGCGGCTCTGTGTACAAGAAAAACATGGTTTTAAAGGGTTAAAGGTGTACGAGGTGTTACACACTCAGATGAGAACTGGCTCCATTTCTTGGCAAAGGCAACAGCATTCGTCGAAAGCAGATAAGAAAAGGAAGCTAAAATGGCTGCTGCATGGTGAAGGAACCTCTCTAAAGTGAAGGTGACTTTGTGAACTCTGTTGCGAAATCAGTTTTTTGAATGGTTTGTTCAATTTGAGCTTGGTCTATTAATAAAGTCTTCTCCAATTTTCTCTTAAATATTCTGAATGCACCCTGCATGATGCTTTTCGTTTTAAATGCAGAGCATTTGTATAACTCACGATGTCACCCGTGCGTCGGCGTCCGCAGCAGCCAGCCTCCCCCTACACTATAAAAAGAAATAACAGTTACCGGCGCCTGGTTTCAATCCCACGACCCTGCGGGCGGAAAGCAAGGTACATGGTGCTCTACCCACTGCGCCACAAAGCCGACACAGAATGAAAGGCTACGAACGCGCCTTATATCCTTGACTCATTCAAACTACGTCAAGAAGCTGCTGATACAACGCATTCACTACCTGTGGGCGGAACGCGAGGTACATGGTGCTCTTCCCACTGCGCCACAAAACCGACACAGAATGAAAGGCTACGAATGCGCCTTATATCCTTGACTCATTCAAACTACGTCGTCAGCGGCGTGCGTTGGCGACTCAGCGGCGTGCTAGCGGCGTGATAGCTGCGTGGTGTACACGTGATAGCACCACCCCCCAAACACTAAACGTTAACGCAATACACCCACCCCCTATGCGACGCATTTACTCGAGTCCCCCTCGCGGGGAGATGGTTTTCTTCTGTGCGAATAAATCCTGCAAGCGCGACCGAGTGCCCTTGAGGTCGGTGGCCGGTCATTCAGGGTTATTGACGCCAACCTCTCCCAACTGACGGTTGCCAATTGGAAAGGTTGCTCAGGAAAACCGAGTGTGGTTGTTTGCCTTGCCTCCAGGAACGCCAGCGCGGAGGCCAAGGTCCGCGAGCTGGGGGCGGCTGGTGATGCGGCCAACCGGGAGGTCCGTCGGCTGGAGACGGAGCTGCACAAGTCCGGGTGCAGCCTGGAGCAGCAGGCGCAGGAGGTGGCTCAACTGCAGAGCCAGCTGGCAAACACCAAGGTGTGCGCGGCACCTCTTATTACTGCGCAAGCGCTGTGAGGGTCGATTGTAACAAATCGTGTTTTGTTTTGTACTGGGGCGACATTCTGTTCCAACAGACGTACAAGCCCGGTCCTTTCGGTGCAATGCAGAATGTGACTCTGCACTGCCAAACTGACCTAAAACATACCAAATCACTTATTTACGAAAAGAATGCGCAAAATTGAGCTAGGACATTTCACGATGAAAAATTGACGGGTCTCGAAAAAAAATATTGGAAGGGCACGGACTCAAACCTGGGACGTTTGTTCGAAAACCCACGATTCTGCCCCAAGGCTACTGAAGCAGAACAGAGGAGGTCCTTTAGCAGCTGCATAAAAGAGTAGGAGTGTGCCAAGTGAAGCAGTATTTTTGTCGCTTCAGTCGGGTAACAAGTTCACTCGGTCAGTCTGTCATTTCAGTCAAGAATAACTTGAGCTGAAGTGGCAGCCTTTCATCTCAAGCTAATGGTTGCTGTAATTATGATTAGGATTCTGTGTTGTTAAAGTTTATTTTCGCCTTCCTTTCGAATTGGCGTTTTTCGGTAACTGAGGTCAATGCTTGAATTCGAACGCTCTCACCGTACGCGTGCAATGCGCGTACAAAATATGCACCAAGTAAACTAAAGTAACTCCGTTCCTAACATTTTGAAATAATGTAAAGGTGTTCACTGCATGCGTTTCTGTCACCTGTGCTAAGTGGCTGCTTGGGAAATGCAAACCGAAGCCTGGTTGTTGCACCTTCACCCTTGGTGCTGCAACCAATCAAGTGATGTTGTCTAGGTCAATCAACCCTTGCTATGAACACTGAAGCTGCCAAAAGCAGACTTGAGCAGAAAAAAAACTATTTGATGAATATTTGGAGTTTATTTTTTGAGTGACAGACCAGCGAAAACTACTACAGTCGAGTCCATTTATAACGATACCGTTTATAACAATATATCGAATATAACGGTGAACAGCTATGGCACCGTCAACTTTTGTAATCTCTCTATGGTAAAGTAAACCGCTTATTACAATGCTCCAGTGCCACGATATCGGATATAACGATTGAGTCTAGTTATAATCAGTAAGGTGATGAATTGGGCTAATTGGTTCTGCATGTTTGAAAACTGCGCTTGAGGTTACTAAGGACACATTTGAACGGAATACAAACGGACGATGTGGACAGCACGAGCGCAATGCTGTGCTGTAGCCAAGCGCAATGACAGCACGAGTGCAATGCGCTCGTGCTGTCCACGTTGTCCGTTTGTATTCCTTTCAAATGTGTCCTTAGTAACCTCAAGCACTGTTTTCAAACATCCAGTTATAATGTGCACCAAAAGTGCAACAGTGATGACTCTAATGACGCGCTTGCACAGCCTACTCAGGTAGTGTCTTCGTAGGAGGCCCAATGCGTGACACAGTCCCTCGGGGACTTTGTTTCCAGATCCCAAAGGGGAAGCACCTGTAGATGCTCTTGGAAAAGATTTGTGCTAGCTTCACACGCGGCAAACAAAGGTGACCGGCTGTGGCTCCTTTTCCGCAAATTAGTAGTAGTACGACCTTCTGGCATGCGAATGAAATGTTTTGAGCTCTGCTCCGTCTTTTTATTTCGCAACCCGCTTATAACAATTATCGGTTATAACGATGGGATTTCATTGGCACTTGGATATTGTTATAAGTGGACTAGACTGTATTTCATTCAGTGTAAAGATGCTGGATTTTCGTGATGTGGGCGGCTTTTCCTATTCGTCGATGGCTCTATTCTGTTTTTGTTCTGAGTGTTTCTTTTTTTACTGATTTATGAAAAGAAAACAGCTTCAGGTGTTAACTTTTCTATCGTTCGTCATGTGTATGCCGAACCATAGGTGTGATACCATTCGAAAACTGTTCCTTTCTTATTTTTACAATTTTGAACTGGCTCTTTTGTGTGTCCTTGTTGCTTTATTGCAGAACCAACTTCTGTCCTTAGAGCAACAAAAGCAGAGCCTGGATAAAGAACTCAACCAGAGCCGCTCGGAGCTGAAACGTGAGGCTGCGCGCTGCCAGGACTTGGAGAATCGCCTATGCAAGGCTGAAGAAAAGATCCAAGAACTGCTGCAGGTGGTCAAGGAGAAGTCCGGATCCTCTGACCACCTCAGGGGAGAGCTGGACAAGTCTCAGAGGTCCGTCACAGAGTCCGCTGTGAAGGTGCAGAAGCTGGAGGCCAAGTTGGAGGCGACCGAGCGACTCGAGCGAGAGGCTTCTCAGAAGGCCTGCACCCTGGAGCAGGAAATCCAGGCGCTTCGCAAGCAGGCCGAAGAAAGCCAAGCCATAGCTAAGACGCTGCGGGAGAGAGAAGCAGAGGTGGGCCGTTGGGTTCGAAGCGGGGAAGGCACTCGCGCCTCATGCTACAGCCACTGGACGTGTGCCTCAATAAGCCGTTCAAGGCGCACGTGAAGCGGCTGTATGCCGAGTGGATGGCCGACGGCCTTTACGCCCTCACACCGACGGGACGCGTGCGGAGGCCAGACATTGCGTTGCTGTGCCAGTGGATCGTGGATGCGTGGGGGGCGATTCCGGCCGACATGGTGCGCAAGAGCTTCAAAAAGTGCGCCATCAGCAATTGCTTGGATGGCACCGAAGACGATTGCGTCTTCGAGAGCGGCGACGAAGCCTCGGATGGCAGCAGCGACAGCGGCGACTCGGGCGATGATTGAAGGAACACATCGGCGCCGTCGGAACATCGGCGCCATCAACGTTGCGGCGATCGCTTTGAAATAAAGTTCTTTTGTAAACGAGATTGTGACTGCAGTTGTGACTTCCCAAAACAGTTTTTTTTTAAGCTAAGCATGCGGGTTATACGCGAGGATTTTTTTTTTTTTTCGGGGAGTTCAAAGTTAGGGGTGCGGGTTATATGCGAGGGCGGGTTATATGCGAGAAAATACGGTAACTTGAGCTGAAGTAGCAGCCTTTTATCTCAAGCTAATGGTTGCTGTTATTATGATTAGGATTCTGTGTTGTTCAAGTTTATTTTCGCCTTCCTTTCAAATTGGCGTTTTTTGGTAATTGAGATCGATGGTTGAAAGAAATCGGCATTTGTCGAGGCTTGCGTTGTTTTACGACTGCACCTGTGAGCATCGTTGCCGCAGAAATTGTAACAGCAACTCACATTGCCCAAATTTTCGAACGCTCTCACCGTACGCGTGCAATGTGTGTACAAAATATGCACCAAGTAAACTAAAGTAACTCCGTTCCTAACATTTTGAAATAATGTAAAGGTGTTCACTGCATGCGTTTCTGTCACCTGTGCTAAGTGGCTGCTTGGGAAATGCAAACCGAAGCCTGGTTGTTGCACGTTCGCCCTTGGTGCTGCAACCAATCAAGTGATGTTGTCTAGGTCAATCAACCCTTGCTATGAACACTGAAGCTGCCAAAAGCAGACTTGAGCAGAAAAAAACTATTTGATGAATATTTCGAGTTTTTTTTTTTTTTTTAGTGACAGACCAGCGAAAACTACTACAGTCGAGTCCATTTATAACGATACCGTTTATAACAATATATCGAATATAACGATGAACAGCTATGGCACCGTCAACTTTTGTAATCTCTCTATGGTAAAGTAAACCGCTTATTACAATGCTCCAGTGCCACGAAATCGGATATAACGATTGAATCCAGTTATAATGGGCACCAAAAGTGCAACAGTGATGACTCTAATGACGCGGTTGCGCAGCCTACTCAGGTAGTGTCTTCGTAGGAGGCCCAATGTGTGACACAGTCCCTCGGGGACTTTGTTTCCGCCAAGTACATTTACCTCAGCTAGGTGAAGCACCTGTAGATGCTCTTGGAAAAGATTTGCTCTAGCTTCCCACGCGGCACACAAAGGTGACCGAGTGTGGCTTCTTTTCTGCAAACTAGTAGTAGTACCACCTTGCTGGCATGCGAATAAAATGTTTTGAGCTCTGTTCCGTCTTTTTATTTCGCAATTCGCTTATAACAATTATCGGTTATAACGATGGGATTTCATTGGCACTTGGATATTGTTATAAGTGGACTAGACTGTATTTCATTCAGTGTAAAGATGCTGGATTTTCGTGATGTGGGTGGCTTTTCCTATTCGTAGATGGCTCTATTCTGTTTTTGTTCTGAGTGTTTCTTTTTTTACTGATTTATGAAAAGAAAACAGCTTCAGGTGTTAACTTTTCTATCGTTCGTCATGTGTATGCCGAACCATAGGTGTGATACCATTCGAAAACTGTTCCTTTCTTATTTTTACAATTTTGAACTGGCTCTTTTGTGTGTCCTTTGTTGCTTTATTGCAGAACCAACTTCTGTCCTTAGAGCAACAAAAGCAGAGCCTGGATAAAGAACTCAACCAGAGCCGCTCGGAGCTGAAACGCGAGGCTGCGCGCTGCCAGGACTTGGAGAATCGCCTATGCAAGGCTGAAGAAAGATCCAAGAACTGCTGCAGGTGGTCAAGGAGAAGTTCCGGATCCTCTGACCACCTGAGGGGAGAGCTGGACAAGTCTCAGAGGTCCGTCACAGAGTCCGCTGCAAAGGTGCAGAAGCTGGAGGCCAAGTTGGAGGCGACCGAGCGACTCGAGCGAGAGGCTTCTCAGAAGGCCTGCGCCCTGGAGCAGGAAATCCAGGCGCTTCGCAAGCAGGCCGAAGAAAGCCAAGCCATAGCTAAGACGCTGCGGGAGAGAGAAGCAGAGGTGGCTGCACTGTTGGATTCGAAGCGGGCCCTTGAAGGCACTGTCCAGCAGCTCTCGAAGAGCATCGAGGAGTTGACCAGGGAGTTGGAGCAGAAGCAAGAGAGCGTTGGGTGTCTCGAGAAGGAGATTGCAGACGGCAAGGACCTCGTTTCCAGTGCTGGCAGGCTGCGGGACGATCTTCAGGAAGCGTTGCGCCGCTGCGATGAAATCAAGGCCAGCTTGGAAGCGAGCGAGCGTGAGAGGGAGGAGTTGAAGGCGAAATGTGCCAGGCAAGGTGTCGAATGTGAGAAGATACCGGAGCTTGAGAGTGCTCGTGCCAAGAGCGAGGCTCTCGTTCGGCAACTCGAGGAGCTGCTGTCCGAGAGGGAGAGCGAGAAGACGAAGTTGCTCAAAGACCTCTCCGAGAAGGAAGCAGCCCTGAAAGATTTCGAGAATGAAGCCCAAGAACTGCGGAAGAAGGTGGACCAGGCCGAGGTGGACCTCAAGGCAAGCAGCGATCGCTTGCTGCAGAACAGCGAGGCGCTGAAGGAGCGCGAGACGGCGCTCAGAGAGCAAGAGACCATGCTTGAAAGGATGAAGCAGGAGCTTGGCGACGCCGTGCAGAAGCAGCAGAGCCTGGAAGAAGCTGAGGAACACATGCGACGGGTTGCGGAAGAAAAGGAAGCCGAAATCGTCGCCTTGAAGAACGACATCTCGGCCGAAAAGGAGCTCTCCCGGCTGCTCGAGCAGCAGACCTCCCAGAGCATGGCGGAGATCGAGACCTCCAAGAACGCTGTCGAGCTCGAGCTGGCTGCCATGACGGAGAAGTGCGACGCTCTCAGGGAAGAACGCGAACGGTTGACTTACCTCATGGAGACGAAGGATGCCAGCATTGTCTCTCTGGGTGCCGCCTTGAGGGAGAAGCACGCGAAGGCGGCCGAGCTTGAAAGGGAGCTCGTCCGGGCCAAGGAGCGGGACTCGAAAGAGCAGGCCAGGGCGCGTGAGGAGAAGGAAGCGTTGGAGGAGAAGCTGTCGATGTTTGAACTGAGCGAGGCCAGTTTGAAGTTCGAGCTGGGCGAGCAGCTCAAGCTGCATGCTACCTCCCTCGACAAGATCGAGGCGCTGAATGCGAAGCTGGCGGAGATGGAGGCGTCGATGGAGGCTGCGCTTCGCGAGAAGGCGGCGGCTGTGTCGGCGCAGCTCGCCGCGCGAGAAGAGCTGGAGGATAGAAAGTGTGCCGTTGCGAGCCTGCAGCAGAAGTGCTCCACGCTTGAGGAGCAGGTTTCGATCAAACGGGAGGAGGCGGAGGACCTGCAGAGGCAGGTGGACAACCTGATCTTGCACGAGCTGCGCGAGAAGGTGACGAAGATCGAGGAGCTCGAGCGGCAGATTGAGGACTTGTACAAGAAGGAGCAGGAGAGCAAGGTGATGCGGGAGCAGGTGGCACGTGTCTCGGAGCAGTGCTCAGAGTTCGAGCAGCAGTGCGATGCCTTGCGGCAAGAGTGTGAGGCCCGGAAGGCCGAGTGCGAACGCACGGCCGCTGAGCGGCAGGCGCTGGAGCATGAACTGGTGGCTCGGAACGCGGTAAGCCCTGGTGTGGGGTGTCGACTTTGATCGAAGGGTCTTCGATCAAAAACTTTATTTATACAGCTTTGATGACAAAAATATGTAGTTTCTCATTCTGGTTGTAGATATAAAATTTGTTTTTGTGTAAAACGACCACATTCAAATTTATTCAGATTTACATGTTTGATTTTTTGCACAGCTTTTGTAAAAAAAACTGCTGGAGTGATGCAGCCGACAAAAGTACCGGTGAACTGTGCCCAAATCAAGGAGTGCAATAAGACTAACAGTATCATTCTATCTGGTCGGTAGCACAAGTAACGACCGTTTCAAGTTTGGGCTTGGAAGGTGGGAACCAGAAAAACCGGTTTTGCCTTCCAAGCCCAGACTTCAAACGTTCGTAGCTTCTGCTACAGACCAGATAGAATGATACTGTTAGTCTTACTGCACTCCTTTGCTTGTGCACAGTTAACTGGTACCTTATTCAGCTGCACTCAAAAAAACCAAATAGAACCCGAATAAATTCCAATATATTCTTTTTGCACAAAAACAAATTTTATATCTGCAATCGGAATGAAAAACTATATATGTCCTCTAATTTTTATCATCATAACTGTTAAAATCAAGTGGTGTCGCGGTTACTCTATTTAGACTTTCTTCGCTTGGAGTTAGAAGTGACTGAAAGTAAATGTGAACCCCTCTGTGTGTGCACCAACTCCCTCTGGGTAAAAATGTTAGGTTGAAGGGTTTTAGAGAAAGATTGGGGGTGTTTTTGTTAGGTTGGCAGGCAAGAGACGCAGGGAGGACTACTCTATTAAATCATCCTTTCTTGCATCTGTTTTTTTTTCGTGACGGGGCTCTACTCCTGGAAGGGAGGCTCAGGATTAGTGTATGATGTGACAGCCACCACACACTTTTGGTGCGACCTAAGGGGTTGAAACGGAGAGTTTGATCAAGCAGCACTAAACGAGAACCTGATCAGCTGAGAGAGGCATAGGTGGGGGTGGTAGTTCTAATGCTTAAGGACAAAGGATGAGGGCCATGGATTAGAGAACAAATTCTCGTGGAAAACATCCTAACTCAGACTAGAACAAAAAAAAAATTGTGTTGGGCCAGATAAATGGGGAACGGAGAACAGTTGGACTGCCGTGGCTAGCATGGGTGATGGTGGTGGTGATTGTAATGATGTAAAGTCAAGTCTTGTTATGACAAAATCAAAGGGGCGCAACATTTTGTTATAACCGTTATTTTTCTATAGCCGGAGTGGACATTTTTAACAGATGTGCGCTGTGTGTTCTGTACATGCCCCTAGCAATCATTGGGCAAAATAATAACTTTGCCCTCTTCCCACTTACATTGTTTCCAGACTTGCATTGCATGTGCCTTCTTTGTTGAACCCACAACCAGCTTGTCTTTGAGGCAAATGTTTCTGAAAAGTTGGTGAATGCATCTTACATGTTCCTAGAGGAAATGGTGGCGCTTATCTAAATTTACGCCATCTTTGCCATCCTTGTGTGCGCCGGACTGGCATCGCAAGACGTGGCATAGACAGCCCTTCCTACCACTTCAAAGGCAGAAGCTAATCTTTCTGTGCCTGCTTTCACGGCATGCGTGAAAGCAACTGCAATAGACTCCTTGCTGCATCTGCAATGTAAACTCCTTGACTGCATACTCCTTGAATGGTCTCAATTTGGTGCAATCATCTTGCACTTCATATAAGGCTTATGTGCTGCTGTTGCGTATCATGCGTAGATGGAAAAAAAATGGGCACTCCAAAGTGAAACCACGATTAAAAATTAGGCTGCCACGATTTTGCCACAACCTAATTACAGCGTGCGAACAGAACTGATTGTCAGAGTGTATGCTAGACAAATTTTACTCCATTGAAGCGAGTTGCTGAATACATAATTTCTACAGGGACTCTCAAGGAACTTATTCATTGCATTCATTATCTCGTTATAATAAGGTATAACTGTAGCAGATGCAGCAGTCTTTTCTCTCTCTTTGCTTTTCAGGAGAGGGACGAGGCCTTGTTGGAACTGACATCTGCCCGCGACCGCTTGGAGCAGGCCCTCGCGGCAAGGCTCGAGCTTGAACAGCTTGCCGATGCCAGGGCAGAGACGATCGAGACGTGCAACGGGGAACTCCGGTCGCTGACCGCAGCTGTCAAGGCCGCGGACGACAAGACGCGACAAGTTGAGGACAGGCGGCGCGAGCTCGAAGAGCAGCTCGAGGACAAGGACTCTGCCGTGGCGGCCATCAGCATGCAGCTGCACCGGAACTCGGAGAACGCGGAGCAGTTGTCGGAGCGGCTGGCCGACGTGGAGGCGAGCTTGGGAGAGCTTCCGGAGCTGAGGCAGCAGCTGGTGGAGGCCAACGGGGAGAGGGACGAGCTGTGCCTGACGCTGATGCGAGTCCGGAAGGAAGCTGCGGCCAGGGAGCGGCAGGGAAAGTTGGCCCTGCTGGAAGCTCTGGAGAGGGAAGCGGTGGGTGCGCTGACTGTGGTGGAGCGTATCCGGAGCAGCGAGCTGCTTGCCACGCGACAGGCGTGGTCATCCCGAGACCTTCTTGCCATTGTCTCGATGCTTTTGGAGATGTACGGCATCGCCGCCGGTTTGTTTGAGGAAGAGTGGCGGTGCCTAGCTGCTTTAGAGCCGCAAGTTGGAGACGGAGAGGCAGATTCTGAGTCCGAGGGAGGCTCCGGCTCTGAGACAGTTGATGGCGGAGAGGATGAACAGGGTAAAGGAGATGGGTGAAGCCGCGACACGCTGGGCGGAATCCATGCCTGCCGCTGCAGACCAAATGGACAGCGTCAGAGAGGAGAATGTCTCCCTCCTGGAGAGTGGCGGCAAGCCGGAAGTATCGCAAAATGACGTGGAGTCGGCGGGCGAGTTCTCCAGTTTCGAGCCTGAAGAGTAAGTTTCTTTTTTCCATGCCTAGCAAGTGTTCTGCTTCAGTCAAATTTAACGTTCTTTAACCCTCTGTGGTCCGCTGTCAGGGTACGTGCAACTTGGGTGTTCAAGGTTAAATTTCGCGGTTTTTCTCGCTTTTTTCTCTCAATTGAGTAAAAGGTCCGGCCATTCAACTTTTTACCCACTTCCCGGACCGGAACGGCCAGAAAGTGGGTAAAAGATCAGAGTTTAATAGTTAGACCAGATATTTAACGTAGCTGCAGTTGCGTATGTATGACTGTCTAAAGGTACGCCACACTATTGCAGTGTGTGAGGCTTGGCAGTGAAGCTTGTTTGCAGAGTGCACTTGCAATGATGGGAGCAACCCATCGCATTGAGGTACACAAACGGCTAATGTATGGGTGTGTACGCACAGAACATTAGGATGTACAGAGGTAGGGCACTAATGCTAAAATAAGAGAATATCAACAACACAGTTTATCGCAAGGGGTGACCAGTAAACAAGGTGACCTACGGAAGCATTTCAAAAGATAATATATGCACCAGCATTAGGGGGAACTACAGGCTTTAATGACAGTTTCTCCCTGACATGGCATGAGCTTTGCAGCACAGTTGGCGTTCTTCCTTTCCAAAAAGCAGTGAAAGGCGAGGCTTAATCTGTGTTTACAGGAATCCATAAAAGGTCCACTTGTGCTACTTGACAGCTCAAACTTTGTAGTTCAGAGCTATAGGCTTCCGTGCTTTTAACATAGTCCATTTTCTGGCAGATCAGGAAGATTGCAGGTACCTCTCGCTATCTATCACCAGCTCTTGACATCCTGTTCTCACTGTCTGAAAGTATGCTTTGCTCTCTCCCCCCACTCAACCCCAGTGTAACCGACATGACCATCGGTGGCACAGACCTTACAAACGCTTCCACGTGCCAGCTGACGCTCTCGTCAAGCGGAAGCAACAGCAGCGGCGACGAGCTCGTCGAGAGGATGGCTCAGGTGTGCAACCTGCTGGGAGCCCAGCGCAGGTCTCTGCAAGGCATGCTCAGCCAGACGCCTCCGCCGCCCTGCACACCACTGCTGTCGCAGTACACCCAGCAGGTTCAGGACGAATTCGATGGACTGCAAGAACTGGTGGAGCTCCTCAAGGGCAGGCTGGTGCCGGCAGACCAGCAAGAGCTTCTTCCCCCACGCACCGTCAATCTTCGGTCGGAGCTTCGCGTGCAGAGCGACGGCACTGTTGAAGCGGCAGCCTCTGTTTCTTTCTCATCTCAGCCTGGCGAAGACGAAGAGGACGGCTTCTGTTCTTTCACCACCGTCGATGAAGAGACGAGCTCTGCCGACGCAACAGGCACCAGCCTCCAGGATGTGGAGTCTTCGCACCCCGCTCCTGCTGTTGGCAGAAGCGAGACCTTGCGAGTGAGGCTGGTGGAGCTTGAAGCGAGGCTGAATGTCTTCCTGGCGGCCCTGGCTGGATTTGAGAGCAGGGAAACTTTGCCCGAAGAAGGCGGTGATGAACAGAGTGGCAACTACGCGCAGCTCTTTGACTGCATTGAAATGTGGGCCTCGAACTTGAACGACTTTCTGAAGGAGGTGAAAGAAACGTCGACGGAAGCCAGGCGGATTCTGTCTGAAGACGCGTCTGTTGTGGAGCCTGCGAGTGAGCCGAATCCTGTCTTCAAGACAAACCTCGCATTGCTCCGCCAGTTTGTGGAAGCTGCCGTTCAGCGAACGGACCAACTTGAGAAGGACGCAAGTGCCCTTCGCCAGAACCTTCTGGATGAGCAAGCTGCAACGGAGACGCTGCGAGGAGGAATGGAAGAGCGAGAGCAGGAGTTGGATCGATTGCGTGCTGGCCTGTCATCGTTGCAGCAGAGAAACGAGATTGTCGAGGATGAAAATCAGAACCTGCTGAAGAAAGTGGAATCCAGCGATTTGACAATCAAGCAGCTCAATGGGGCTCTGGAGGAAGTTGAGGAGACGCTGCAGTCCACATTCGCAGAGAAAAAGGAGTGTGAAGACAAGGTTGCGGCGCTGCAGGATCGGTGCTCCAAAGCGGACGAGGAGCGTGCCCTACTTTGTGCCGAGCTCTCACAGGGGAAGGATGCCTCCGAGGAGGCACTCGCCGAGAAGAGCAAACTACTCGCCGATGTGACGGGAGCCAAGGCAGCCCTGGAAGGGGAGAACCTGAAGTTGGCTGCACGAGTGGACGAACTCGACAAAGAACTGCTCGAAGCGAGGCGTGGGAAGAAAGAAATCGAAGAAAGGCTCGAAGAAGAAAGCAAACAGCTGGCCGCCTTGAAGGTGACGATTGAAGAGCTGCTTTCGTCCAACGGCACCCTCGAAGCATCTGCCGAAGCGCTGAAAGAAGAGTTGGAGCACGTGCGAGCCGTGCAGGAAAACCAGGTCGCCGAGATTCGGAGCATCTGCATAGCCATGGACGTGGCTTTTACGGAGCTATCTGCGACTGGAGATACGGGGGTTGACCTGGGGGTTCTGCGAGAGGCCCTGAGCACGAGGCAGCGGGAGTTCAGCAGCCAACTGGAACAGCTCGGAGAGGAGAAGAACGCCGCGCTGTTGGAGGCGGCTGAGTATCGCGAGAAGTGCTCCCAGGCGCACGCCGAAAGGGACCGGCTTGAAGAGGAGAAGCGCGCGGTCTTGAGGCAGGCGGAGGAACAGGAACAGGAGCTGTTGAAGTCGGACCAGCTGATCGAAGAGAACCGGGCCATGCAAGCCGACGTCGAGCGCCTAATGTCCAAGCTCGAAGAAATGGAGGAACTCCGATCACGCGTAGTTTCCCTCGAGGAAGAGAAGGCGTCGAAGGAGGAGCAGATTGCCTCTCTCCTGTCTGCACAGGCTTCTGCCAAGCAGGCTCAGCTGGATCTGGTTGAGAAGGGGAAGCAGCTCGGTGCGCTGGAAGAGGAGCTTCAGCTGCTGAGACTGAAGGAACAGGAACTTCAAACAGTCAAGCCGCTCGCTTCCAAGCTGCAGGATGAATTGGCCGACCTCAAACTGCAGCACGAAGCGGCCCAGAAGGAGCTGTTGGCACTGTCTGCCGCTCATGCCAAGATCCAGAGTCTCGAGGCGTCGGAGGCCAAGTTGAAGGAGCGCGCAGAGACATTGAAGGAACGCAACGAAGGCCAGGCGAAGGAGCTTGAGCAGCTGACGAGGGAGATCGAGTGCCTACAGGCTACCGCCGAAGTGTCCAACGGGGCGCTTCAGGCCTTGAGGGACCAACTTTCAAACGAGAAAGACAGGACCAATGCCCTCGAGGCTGACGTGGCTCGTCATGCAGCAACCGAGCAAGAACTGCAGCGGGATCTGGCATCTCTGAAAGAAGAGATTGGAATGCAGTCTTCACGCCTGGCT
Source organism: Haemaphysalis longicornis (assembly GCA_013339765.2). Classification (NCBI taxonomy): domain Eukaryota; kingdom Metazoa; phylum Arthropoda; class Arachnida; order Ixodida; family Ixodidae; genus Haemaphysalis; species Haemaphysalis longicornis. The sequence continues at coordinate 110,484,841 of CM023456.1, forward strand.
TCTCTCGAGGATGACCTTCGGCAGTTGACCGACGAAAAAGAAGCCATCTCAAGACAACTTGAGTCTGTCATCGAAGAGAAAAAGTCGCTTACATCTCTTTTGGAGCAGAAGACAGCGCTGGTCGAGCGCACGCGCGCCGAACTTGAGGATGTTTCTCGACAGCTCGAAGAGTCGAAGGCGCAGCTGGCTACGAAGCAACGCGAGCACCAACAACTTCTGGAGCTGGAACGAGAGGAAGTTGGCAAGCTGTCGGCTTCGAAGTCAACCCTAGAGGCCACTGTCTCTGCGTTGTCGCAGGATTTGGCCGCCGCGAAGGAAAGCTGCGCTCGGGCGGAGAGCGAGGCGAAGTCAGCACAGAAATCGCTCAAGGAGAAGACGTCCGAAGCAGAATGCCTGCAGAGCGACTACGACATAATTTGCCGGCAGCTGCAAGAGTTGAAGGAGATGGCGGCGGACCAAGCGCAACGGCAGACGCAGCAGCAAGAGCGCCTCGAGCAGACCCAAAAGGAAATTAAGAAGCTGTTGGAAACTGAGTCGTCCCTGGAACAGCAGGTGACGCAGTGGACCAAACGCGCCGAAGCGGCAGAAAGGGCGCAGCGCCTTGCCGAGGAGCAAGTGCAGGCTGCGAACAGCTTGCTAGAGGCCAAAAACACCGAAGTGGAGGAGTGTCGCAGTGAAGTGCGGAGGGCGCAAGAGGAGCTTGAGCGTGCGCAGAGTGCTCATGTCGCCCACCAGGAGAAAGCCGCTGAAATCCAGGCTTCGTTGCAGAATGAAATCGAGACTGCCACAGGGAAACTGCGAGAGAAGGAAAAGAGTCATGAAGAACTGCTGAGCAAGCAGAAGCAGCTCAGTGCCGAGCTGCAGGCCGCAACGGAGCAGCGAGATGAGCTGACAGCAAAGGTGAGTTCTGCGCAAAATGCAGTGTTGCAAAACATTGAATCCCTTGTTTTTGCCGTTTTAAGGGGGCAGTCGCCCGATCACGTTCCTATGGGACTGGCAAATTCATGACCCACCGGCCTAAAAACCGCCGTGTACTGATCTAAAAAGTTTTACAGATGCATCAAAATATTCCTAATGGTAGTTTGCTTTGTTTAGAAATACATAATTTCTTTACAGAAATTAAAAATAAGGAAAAAAAAAAACGTTTTCACTAGATGGGCACTAGCTGTCAAGCAAGGGAGCGTTTTATTTATTTCAGTACAGAAGTCACATATTTACGAAATAAGCAAGCTGGTGCATTTGGAGCATCTTCATGGCCCAGCAAAAGTTTTCGTACAGGTGCACGATGGTTTTTAAGCCTGTAAGTCATGAATTAGTAAGTCCCATGGGAACGTTAAAAGGGAACGTTAACCCCCTTAAGTGCTTGTGTACTTCGAGACCTTCGCTGCGTTGGGGGACGCTCCCTTTCTTCCTGGTGGCCTCACACCTAAAGCTTTTGGCCTAAAGGTTTTATGGTCTTGTAGAAGGAAGTGGAATTATTTGCAGCTCCTTGGCTGCCGCACACTACAGAAGCGTGCACCACCTTTGCATGTGAGCGTCAGTGCACTCCACGAACACATCCAACAGCACTGGGAGGAAGCACTTGTTGTAGGAAGGAGATAATGCACGTTTAATTGCGTGTTGTGTGGACACACTATCAGGTTGCTCATCTTACAACGTGCACAGAACACTTGTTTGCTTGGCTCACATTCTTTTGGGGTTCTTGAGGGACAAAGCGACGGCGCCATTTATCTTCACGTCCGCTTGTTTACCTCACCTCATGGCAGTTCCCAACGCAACTGTCCTCAGCAGCCTGATTATGGCCTCTGTTGCTAAAGGGGGTGGGCCGGTGGCTGCATGCAGGTTTCGTCCCTGCAAGCCCAGCTGGAGGCGTCGCAGGCCAAGTGCACGACGATGGAGCGCAAGGCCGCCACTGCCCTGGCGGGAATGCGGAATCAGGAGCGGGAGTGGCGGACGCTGGACGCGGAGAACGCACGCCTGCGCGACGACCTGGCACAGGCCAAAACTCAGCTCGACCAGTTGGGTGGTCCTCAACGGATCCAGGTATGCACCCTTCACCCACTCGTTTAAACGAGCACGGGAGGGCACTTTTAGGGACGAATCCCCTTAGGGGCTCGAGCTGTCGATGTCTCCTGTCATCGTTTTATGTAGTCGCGGCACTAAAACATCAGGACACTCATTTTGTAACGCTTACGCTAGAACGCAACATGTACTAAAAGAACACACCGGGACACTCACTTTACGCCTCGCCATAATGTATTATAATTGGGAGGTGTGTCGTCCACAGGGCCAAACAATGGGAGTGGAGGGGTCACTGCTGTGAAGAAAATCACGGTGGGGCGGTAGGGGCGCCACCAGCAAGAGGAATGCTACGGCGGCTGCAGCATCTACGGTGGCCAGCCTAACCTTACATTGCTGTGGCGCTCGGAAGTTTTGTTGTAGGTGCATAGGGGTTAAAATTTCTACCCCTTTTTAGAACCTTCAACCAATAATGTGCCGGTGCAGTGGTGACGTGAACCAGGGGGATAGCGGAACAATGGCGAGACGAGCGCACCGCGTGTTTTGTGCCCAACTGTAAAACGGCTATCGGTCGTGCAGATGATCGCAATCCCCCGTTTCTTGAAAACCAGGGGGGCTGCTGCTCGCTTCCACTCTCCCTGATGACAACGAATGGCAGGCCCAGTGAGGGCAGTGAAAAACGCCGCTTTCCGGAGGTTGTCTGACCTTGGAAGCCCCTTTCTGCGCTTTTTGACGGCGTTGTTCAGCGGCACCGCGACAACCACGTTGATGCAGTGCCGATGAGTAGAAAGCGGAGACCGTTGAAGTCACCTTCCCGTCGCTGCGTTGATGTGTGTTGCTAGGCTTACTTTTCTGAACCCCACCATACTCTTCAAGCTGTTCGTAACAAGACCTACCTTGAAGGCCCCAAGTAATTGAAAGGGGGGAGGGTGTGCGCTGCCTTGCTACTGAGACTTGACATAGGCACCTTTTGCTTGTAGATTCACAGAGGGGCGAGAAAGAGTTGCATACACTTGTTTTTCAAAAAAGAACTTGGGAGATGCTCAAAGAAAAAAAAAAAAAAAAAAGTCTAGGCCGCCGCGGGGTTGAATTACTGACCTTAAAAAGCAAAGCTGGTGCGTTAACCACTCGGCCATTTAGCAACGAAGAAGGTGCGAGAACCTGGCGTACAATGCCTGGGCATCAACGAGTGTCTATGTGCGGGGGTTGTTTTTATCGTTTTTCAGATATCTGGTCGCGATAACGTTTGTTCATCGCATACCGATCTTGCAGATGACCCCCATCATGCTAATACTACAAGAAATTAAGCCAGAGCTCCCGTTTAACTAGTAAACAGCTGTCGCACAGTCGCGATATTTTCGACGCAGGCCATGGGATTGTCTTTGGTAACAGCTTTCCAACAAAAAAAGCTTGGTTGAATTTGTCTCATGGCAGCCAACTGCTGCTAGAGAAGAAATAAAAAGGCGTGGTTGCTTTTCGGTGAATGGAACGGCGCTTCCCAGTGTCTAAGCACGTTCCTGAACATGAGACACTTGAGACGCGCGAGACTGCCAATATTCCATTCAGTCCCAGTGCTTCCATTGTGGTGCAAAACATTGTTCCACCTTGTGGCTAAACTTACCTGAAACGTATCCAATCATCCTTATTTGCAAAAAAAAAAAAAAAATGCGTAACATTGGAATAAGAGGACGTTTTAATTAAGGGGGGACCCTGGTCTTAGGACAAAAAATTTGCCAAAAAATCAATTTTTTGTATTAATTTTATTTGCTGTCTATAGGTCACAAAGCATGTACCTGCAAAATATTATGGCTGTACTATCAGTATTTACAAAGCTGTTGCCATTTGAAGTTGGCTAAATGGCCATTTTCCCCTGCATTTCCGAAACTTCGTGCCTTGTTTTTCTCAAAACCAGTTTTTCCCCACGCGGTCAACTGTGGGTACGATATCTTGGGATTTTTGTACTGGTCAGATTTGCGTCATTCTTGCTGCATTCGCAAGCTTAAGAACTGAAGAGTGCAATAAAACCACAAAAATGTGGAATTTCTTTATACTAGTATAATTTTTATGCATTTCGTTTTACGAAAACACTGATAATTGATGACCTGACGTTTATGAAGTGTTACTACAGCAATTGCAGAAGCAGTGATAAAATTACTGCTTGTGGTATAGTTGCACTCCCTGGTCCTGCTAGAGCACCAAGGAACAAAAAGTATTCAAGTATATGATAAGCAGATAATTAAAATTGCCCGAAATGGAATGACAATAACATGTTGCACAACTCTGAACTTAGACTCTGTAGACGAAAACTGGCTGCATGTGTGTGCTCAGGATGTTAAAACACACTTAATGTGCAAATTTCAAGGAGGTCGGTTTAAAATAACAAAGTCTTCAAGACCAGTGTCCCCCCTTAAAATAAAAAATCACGGGTGTCTGGGAAAAAAAATTGCTATGCTGGGGCTCGAATTCATGGCCACGAAGTCCGAACAGCGGAGCACGTTTGGCAGTTGTTCAACAGAATAGAAATGTTCCAAGTGGATCAGTAGGTGGCATTTGGGGCATAGAGGAAGTGCTGGGCTTGCAGCCCTATCTTGGAACGGAATGTCGCTGTGTACTGGCCCTTTCGGCAAACGAGTTCGGCACAAAGATTGTATGCAGAGTCTGAAGTGTGGTCATTTCATAGCCACTATGCATGCACAGCTGGACGGCATGCAGTAAAAACACCTCTGGCACAACAACATTCTTCAAACACATTACTAAATGGCGCTTAGCTTGAGGTTTGTTTCTAAGCGTTCCCTGAATCTGTAATTGTGGTTCCCAACCAGAATGCAATAGCTGTGGATACTGTCACATTTGAAGTGGGAATCGCCTTCAGCAACATTAACAACTGCTGTCACCGGTTGCATTGCTCCATGGAAACTTTTTCAGTGTTGTGGGACTGCCGTTTATGAAGAACCGAATGCCCACTACCCTTGTACACCAACACGTCTTATGCCCTTAACACAAATGTAACAAGTGAATCTTTCACAGACGCTTCTAAAAAAGCTTTGCGCCGCATGTTGCGCTGCTCACGGCCAAATTTTTCGAGTTTAAAAAACACTGAATCCTAATGTGACCGTATTTACACGAGAAGGGTTTGTATCAGCTTTGCTGTTGAACACACAATACAAACTAAAAAACCCAGAGCATCCACATGCACGAAATTTCTTAGCATTAGTAGTAGCACTGTCTTAAAGGGACCCTGCAACAGTTACCATCGACAGCTAGGAATGTATTTTGGGGTAAAGTCTATTGTCCCAGCAATCTCCTCCCGCAAAAATTATGAAAATCCGTTCACGATCACCGTAACTACGCGCGATGAGAAATCGCGCATAATCGTTCCCTCTCAACTCGACCGTGGACAACGCGACGAAAGCTGCGCGCTCTCTCTCGGAGATGGGGGCGACTCGCGACGTTCTTTTCGGCGGCCTTCGATATATCACAGGCTGGGGAATTTTCGCCTTTTCTCCGCAACGGCAGGCGGCCTATTTCCAGTCTGGTGCACAACAAAAAGCAGGCATGGGTGCCTGCTCGCATGCGCGCGCTCGGGCTGGTAGGGCGTTTGTGAAGCATTAAACGTTTGTAGTCGAGTGGTTCCCGTTTGAAAGGGAAAGTATCGAGCTCATCACTCAAACTCCGCTGCGCAATCAAAACACAAAAGAAACGGCAAAAACTGTGTCTACAGATTCGGCGTAGAGGGATTCGTACACATCGATGACGACGGCGGAAATGGGAGAATTAGCCGCGAAGTTGACCAGTGACAGCCGATCAGGCAGCCATGGCCTCAATGACGGCAGCTTAGGCCATGCCAGGGGTGCATAATGCGGAGAACTGCAGAGAGTTGCGGTTGGCTTTTCCGCTTCTTTCACAGCGATTTGGCGCGCTCACTGCTTCCATGTGCAAGTGTAATATTTGGCTAGGGTACTCCTGGCCGTGTAATCTAACGTCACGCAGTTACTTGCACTGCTCAAAGAGTGTTGCAGGGCCCCTTTAAATAAGCAAGCCCTGCAAAAATGAGGATTCTACCTGTCTCATTACATAGACGGTTTTTGTATGCACTTTGTCCAGAAACTACCATCTGCTGAGTTCCGATTCACTGAGGTCTTCAGAAAATGAAGTACTTACAATAGCAGCCAGGAATGCAGTGTCGGCTGCCCTTCATAGCTTTGTGGGTGTAACTTGTGTTCCCTATTGTGAGCTCAGGCCACTTATTAAAAATGAATGAGAATAATGGGATGCACTTGTAGAGAATAAGCTTCACACAATAAAACCGAAAATACACAACAAAAAAAAAATTGTGAAATTCTCGAATAGGGCACATGCATGGGACACACATGTCTACTGCAGGACACAGACTGCCAAACTGCACGAATGACTGTGAACGGCACAAACATTTTTTAGAACTCTCGACACATCACACTCCACTACGTCCAGCCCAGTCTTTGGCAAATGAGCCTGTGTTTTCACTTAAACGCATTGTAGAGGTGTTAGAGGTGTTCATGACAGGATCGTATTTTTGCAGACCATTCTGTTACACGCGTATTTCAGGACACTTGCGCTCTTTTGTGCCATTGTCATCATCTACCATGAGCTGCTTCACGTAGGTTTTGTGCCATACCTTATACACATGAATCACTTCGAATTGCATCACTCCCACACCACCAGGCTTTTAAGCCACGTAACTCTGTTGACCTAGCACCACTGAAACGTTTTGCCTTCTCGAACAAGCCTGCGCAAACAGGCCATTAGACGGCCTCGTCTCTCACTTTTCTAGCGCTAGCCTTCACTGCAGTCTAGGCGAGGATCGGTCAACCGCTGTTCCTCTTCTCCGCTCCTCTTCCCTCTTAGGAGCTGGAGGCTGAGGTGGAGGTTCTCCAGCAGCAGTTGAGCGAAAAGCGGGACAGCGCGGTGGAGGCCTGGAACAAGGTCTCGGCCTTCAAGAAGGAGCTCGAGCAGAAGAAGGTCACCGTAGACTGGCTGCGCTCCCGCATGCGTGTGTACAAGAAGCGCATCTCGGAAATGTAAGGCCGCTGGGGACCGACCACCTAGTTGGCTGGGAGTGCATGTAATGAGTGTTGTGCCGTCCATTTGCATCATTTATTTACTTGGTCCCACTGTTAGCCCTGTGTTGTGGGTCGTTACGGGTGACGGAGCAAATACAGCACATTTCATCGTTATATGAGAGGAACGTTCAAGGAATGCCCAGCACTGTGAACAGAGTGAAACTTAATTCTGTTTTTGCATTTTTGACAGTAAGCCAGCTGGAAAGATCACAGGAGAAAGATCGCAATAATAGCTGAGGGCAATGCATGTGCCGCGCTCCTCTGTTTGCCATGCTGTAGGAACACTTTGAGGGGAAACTTGCCTACTCTCGTAATTTCTTTTAAGTTATCGGTGCGGATTATACGTGTGACAGTGTGAAAAATGCAGTGTTTATTGGTAAGGCTGTTGTTTGGGTGAACAAGCTATTAGTTTTGCTTTTTTCTTCTTTAATGTAAGCTCTCGTTGAGATTTTAGGCGTTGTGTGTGTTAGCATGCTGAGTGTAAAGTTTATCAATTTGTCCGTGCAGCAGAAGTTTTAAGCTCGCAGTTTGCTGAGCCAAACTATTGCTTTGACATTTCTAGATACCTGAGCTTTAAATACTACTAGATTACGCGAACAGTGCTGCAATGCTTCAGCGAATGAGGTGTTGTGTTGTTGAACTCAAAGACACAGGTTTGATCCAGTCGCAGTAGCTGTATTTTCGATGGAGGCAAAAAACGCTGAAGTGTTCAAAATTCATTCGAAGCCCCTCTGCTAGGGTACACCACATACCCCGGGTGATGCTTCGGAGCATGGAACACCCAATGTCTGAATCTAGCTTACATAAATTAGATGGCTCTAAGTTCAAAAACAGTAAAATTTTTGGTGTGTTACTGCAAATATTGTGAGTGTGCAGCATAGTTGTTTCAAAAGTATCAGTAATTTTCCTGACATGACCTGCACAATGTTCTAGACTTGAACTCTCGTGAGTTATCCATAAGAACAATTGCTTAAAGGGGCACTGACACAAAATTTTGAAGGCGAGATAACTTCGGAGATAGATTGGTGGGAACACATATACATCATCTGCAAAATATCAGCGCCGAATACAGCCTAGAACATATTTAAAATCAATTTTAAAAGTGTGCGAAACGCAACCGAGCAGCCAGCAGAGGATCACGCGCAATCGACATCCGGAGGATATTGTGTAAATAAACAACGTCACGAGTTTGTGTTTGCCGCTTCCGCACTGCCGGCGTTTTTCGCCGGCTCGCCCGGCTCGCCGCTCCAATCGGAGGGCCGGAGGGCGGAGCTTCTGCTCTCGAGAACGAACGACCCGATCGTTGGCGGCGGAGGCGCCGTGATTTCGTAAGCTCATCGGGCAGCTGGCCGCGACCAAAGTTCTACGGCGATTCCAGGCACTCTGTTTCTATTACTGTGTATTACCATTGGATGTGAAAACGCGCCGGAGGCACGAAAAGCCCACTGAGCTAGCCGCACGGTCGCTCTGCAGGCGGCGGCCACGGCCGCGAAGTGGCCCAGGCCGGCGCAGGTAGCTCGAGTGATAGCTTGTTACCGCTGCACGAAATTGTCCCCAAGTCCCGACCATGGTGGCTTACATGAGAAAGGAGTTAATGATGCGATGGCGGGTTGCATTAAAAATTGTCATTTGCACCGCTTACGAGAGCGGCACTCGAATATCCGCCGCAGTGCTAAGCCGAACACATCTGTAGGCGGACCTGTAGGCGGACCTGTAGGCAGACCGGCCGGCTGCTCCCAGCGCGCGTCTTGCCACCCACCGTCTCGAGCGTCGCGCGTCGTTCTTTAGCCACGGTAGCATTTGCACTCGCAGCGCCTGCGTCACATCCACAGTCGCTTTTTAATTAAGGGGGGACGCGGGTCTTAGAATGGTCCAAAATCGCGAAAATACGCATTTTGGGAAAAACACATTTTTGAAGTCTTTATACCTTCAAGCACCTACTCTAAAAGTTTCACCGCTGAATTTGATCGGGAATAATCTCAAAAACGACTTTGAAAACGCAGCGGGAGCCGCAAAACACCGAAAACCGGGCTAAAAAAGCTTGAACTTCGCGCGCGCGCCACACTCGAAGCAGACTGCCGGCGGCGGCCATCTTGGGCTCGCTTTGTAGCTGATTTCTTTGTGCGTATTTTGCGCCATCTCAAAATGGCGTCGCATGGGGAGAACGAGCGCTACCGCCGATTTACTGAAGGTCGTTTCGGAGCCGCTGATTGGCAGGAGCACGCGCGCTCGAGTCGAGCCCCCCGTTCCGCGTCTCTGATTGGCCGGCGCCGTTGAGCCGCCATTTTTTTTTTTTTTCCAGGCGCGCGTTTGCTTTCGCAGTATTTTCAATTCGGGTGCGTTTTCTCTGCCGTTAGTGACTGCGATTCTGTCACAACGTCTTTATGTCTCGTGCCGCAATGCCTGGAGACCTTTACCTCAAGGAACTACGCGCTGCAAGCGTACGAAAACACGATGGACGACGCCGTAGACGGCGGTGCCGAGATCGCCTGTCACGTACGAACCTGGTCCGAGAAGCGCCGCGTGGAAACGTCCAGATTTAGTTAGCTGTTGTGCTTTGGTTATATTTTTGGGAAAAAAAAAGTCCGCAGCACAATATGTTTGTGCTTTTCTGTAGTTTGCATCGACGTTGAAGGAAGTGCAAAGAAGGAACTACCGTACGTGAAGGTTCAGCAAAAAGTGCAGTTTTCCAGCGCTGTTTACAAAAGTTTTTCATTACTTGCATAGAGCCTTCCTGGTTATTTTTGGGGTACGGTCGCATACTTTGTTTTTTTTTTTTTTTCTTTAGGAACAGAGTGACATGGCGATTTTTATATTGGGCCATGCTGTAGCAAGAGTTAGAAACTAGATTTTCCTTTCTTAGTTTGCAACGTCATGCTCTGCCTTACTGAGTGTTTCACTATTTGCAATAAATAGATCTAGCAGGTGATGCTGTTTGTATGATGCTGTTTGTATCACTCTGGTATCCATCGCCAAATCGAATTCCACCTGCAGCTCTACAGTTTATTTTGTGAGGTCACGCTCTTCCTTGCGTGGTGTTTCCTTATCTTACTCTTTAGCCAGGATAACAAGACTGGTATAATTTAATTTGTATTGAATTGGTCTAGCAGCTGATGCTATTTGTATCACTGAAGCACTGGTCACCAAAGTGCATTTCACCTACAGCCTTGCTGTAGGTTTGAGATGCATAGCAGGACAATCTCTAGTTCTGGGTGGCTGCTGTGCTTTAGTCTCATTGGTAGCACAAAAATAACAGCAGCACATGGTATTTGTGCCTTTCTGTATTCTGTAAAGACACTGAAAGAAAAGGTGAATGAGGATATACAGTTTCTGAAGTGTAACAGTAGAAAATTTAGTTTTCCTTCGCAATTTGTACGGTATTCGTGCAAATTTATGTCAATCTTTCCAGAGGTATTTTTGTGTTACAGTCACATAGTTGGTATGCTTTTCTTCGTGAAGAATAGAGCTACAAAATGATGCTATTTATATTGTTGTAGCTATGCTGTAGCAAAAGTTACCGTGATCGAAAACTTCAAATGCATTTTTCTCAGTTTCTTTTTTTGCAAGACCAAGCTCTGCCTTACGGGGTTTTTGTAATGTTGCTCTTAGGCTAGGATGACAAGACTGGTACCATTGTATTCGTACTGAATTGATCTAGGGGGTGATGCTATTTTTATTGCTCTGTCATTGTTTACCTATTTGCAAAAATTAATAAAAATGAGGCAATTTTATACGAATTGTTGATATCAAATGTTCACCTCTTTCATGCTTTGCAAAAGTCTTCGAAATGAATAAAAATAGCATAGCCCCCCAGAGTAGACCTTTGGCATTAAGTCCGTATAAATCATCATTGAGTTTGCTAAAGCGAAATTGCTCTAAACCCCCGTAAGAAATGCCTCAAAAAATAAATTTCAAAGTGTTGTATTTCTTGAACAAGTGAAGCTATGTTAAAACTAATTACATATTTGAAATCAGTGTAAAAAACTGCTTAAGACTGCCAATTTTCATCTAGCTGGCACTAATAATAAAAAAAATTGTCTAAAGACCCACCTCCCCCCTTAAGCGCCTCACGAGATCAGTACGTGGGGGCATTCGCAGAAACTGCTGTCGATGCGGATTCGACAGTGCTACGGCGGCTCTGCTCTGTGATATCCCTCCGACGGTCACGTGGTCAGCTTTGTTCACACAAAATCCATCGTTTCGCGGCACTCGCTGAAACCGAAACTGCGTCTGGCCGCATTGAAAATGCCTCTAATTAAACAACCGTCGCACGCTGAAGCAAATGAGGTTTCTACAGGTTATAAGTAGGTCACTAGCTACTTATCGCAACAAAAAAAAACAAGATGCAAAATTTTTGTGTCAGTGCCCCTTTAAAAGTTGTTGGATGCTAAAGGTCAGTTCATGTAGAATTGCTGGGGGTTGCAATAATCTGCTTTATGAAGACTGGAAATTTCAGCTTGAACGTAAAAAACCACCCAGTAGCATTGTGTTCCTGTTTTCGCTCCTACAGTCTGTTTTTTTTACAATCAAGCTGAAACTTCGTCCTCTCAGTCAATGCTGGAGCTTGGGCACTATGATATTGATTACCCGGTGTTTTCCTTTAGTTTGTGCTGCAGGAAATGTGTTCTTTAACATGTCCACGGTACTTTGGTACTTATCGGAGGTCCGATGGCTCTCTTTCCCCCTCAACTTCTTGCGGCGGCCCAATGGCTAAGGCGTTGTGCTGCTGAGCACGCGGTCGCAGGTTTTCAGGTGGATGCAAAAAGCAAAAATGCCCGTGTGGGTAGATTTAGGCGCACGTTAAAGATCCCCAGGTGGTCAAAATTAATCGAGCGCAGGTCTAGATTTGGCACACTAAACCCCACAATTAATTAATCAAGTAGTGTACATTGAAGGACTCTGGCTCCTTCATGTTTTTGCGCGCAACAAAAATGATTTCCAAATGCAGGGAGAAGAAGCCAGACGGCAAGATGGACGGCGAAGACGACGACAGCAACGACGCCCCGCCTGGTCGGTTCACGCCGAGCACGCCAGCTGATGCGGCTCCGGACTTGCCCCACGGACCAGTGGTGACCAAGCTGAGCGTGACCACCCAGAGCCCGTCCAAAACGGAGTTCTGCGTGACCGTCTCTGCAGCCAAGAACCCGAACTCTGCCCCCGGAACGCCGGCCGCCAAGCTGTTCAAGGCCAGCTCCAGCCTTGCCAGGCCTTCGCCAGTGGTGAAGCAGGCTGTAATGGGCACGGAGGCCACGAAGGCATTCAAGACCTCAGGCGCCACGACCAAGCGCACCCTGTTCTTGCAGACGGGGTAGGAAATTTAACAAAAGGCCTGTTGTAGTGACTGCTGTAAAGATGGGTGGGGTTATCCTTTCTCGCAAGCCTGCTCACTTATGCTTCAACTAATGCAGCTAGTTGTCAGTTAATTCAATACAATGTTATGCGAGGGTGCGCCGAGTGCGAGGGAGACGTGTCAACGGCCCGTGTGCGATTGCTGCAGGCGGGGCCACCAGTCCACCCCGGTGCAGGAGATCAAGACCTCCATCAGCAGTAGCATTCCACCGCCTTCTCCGGTGGGGGTGAGGACGCGCAGGGCTGCGGCTTCCACTTCCCAGTCCAATCTCTGCCGGGAGCCAGCCCCGAGGACTAAGAGCGCCACGCCCAAGCAGTCGCGTCCCCACAATTGTGAGCACTTTTCTGGCTTGCTCCAAACGTTTATATAAGTGTAAAGTGTGAATGGGAGGCGGCCTTGTCGGGTTGCGTGTCTGGCGTGGCTTCTTATGGTGGACAGCTTTTCCTTTGCTCGGACTAAGCTGCTGGCGGGTTTTTTCTTTCGCCCCCTATCTCGCCTGATAGTAAGCACAAGTACTTCCACAACACTTGGGTTTTGTACTGGGGACAGGAAGTTTTCTTCTATTTTCCCCATCTGATGCTTATTTGTTATCTTCTGATTCTGGTGTTGCTGGTTGGATCATTGGGAGTGTTTGCACCTGTAGAAACTCTGAAGCATGCGTGTGTCGCCGTCTAATTATGACTTTGACACATTTCTTCCACATTGTCATCCGAGTTTGTGAAGTGTTACTGCACACGTGGTGTTAACAGAAATGTCGTCAGCGCACAGCTTTGTAGTTGGCAGCCATTTCTGGGCTGTCGTTTTAGCAAAGGTGAAGTGGGAGAACAGTACGAAAGGTCGGTGGTGCGTGCGTGAGAAACCAGTGGAGGCCTTTGTTGACTGTAGCCCTTCATTACACCTTGTGCCTCGTGGCCAGGTTGTAGCCATTTGTACACTCAACCCAGTTTGAAATGTGCCACGATTTTTTAGTCGCGGGTATGTTTTCAGTCAGCTAAAGATCACAAGCTGACGTTTGGTGCCACCACACAAGCGTTCTAATTTGTTTACACTTTTGTGCACGGTGCATGTTTTATTCTTTCCCGGCCCCCGTTGTTCTTTCCTTTTTTTTTTTTCTTCTTTTTTTTGTGTGTGTGTGTGTGTGTGGTTGGCTTGAAAGGGAGTGGGGAAGTGCTGAGAATCAATCAATCCACGCGTCATGCGTTGAAACTTCCTCAGCCCAAGGTCGACTGCAGGGGTGCGATGCCTAACCATTTTTGCCGGGTGCAGCATGCTCGGTGCAGACGTCTGTTGCAGACAAAGAGAACGTTGGCCAAGCACCCCAGCACCCTGACGCCAAGCCGAAGCTGAAGCCGCAGGAGGCGTCACCTTGCGCTCGGCCCAAGACTAGGCGCCAGAGGCTTCTGGCTGTTGGCCTGTCTCCATTCGGCAGGGGTCAGTTGTTTCGTTAGCCAGGCTTCGTGTCTGTAGCTGGCACAACTGCGCACAGCCGACGAAGCCCTCGCGCTTCCGCATTGCTTTTCGCATGTGTGGGGCACGGGTTCCGCTCGGAGATGCTGCTGCTTTCGTGCTTGCTTCTGGCCTTGTGCCCGTTCTCTTCTACTCACTGCATTCCGAGCTAGTCCTTGGTCAAAGCCTGATTGCTGGGCCGTGCGTTACAGGTGGTTAGAAGTTGTACACACCTGTACGGCAAGCTCGAAACTCTGCGGAGAAACATGGACAGGACTATCATAAGCTGGCCAATTTCTGCAGACTTAGTTGGAGGATGGGGTTAACAATATGGAACCCTTTAAACACTATCGTAAACTTGCAGTTTCGTCTCTATTACTTACTCAGTCAACAAGTACATTGTAGCTTCTTTTCTGCCAGTTACACGTTTTAGTGTAACTTTCAAAGTTGACACCTATCATAGATTCATCTTTATTCATGCGCTTCTTAATCCTTCGTCTCGAATCTCTGTGTTCAGTAGAGAAGACGTGCGTTGAAGAAGCACTAGCTTCTTAAGGAAAAGTGCTGCGAGGTACCTTTTTTTTTTCTGCATGCCAGCAAAGATTAATTGGAGCATGTAATTTCCCCAGCCTAGGAATGACTAGGGAAAGCACTCGGTTGTGGGTCCCCTTCACTTGCATCGCACGCATGTCACTACGGCTCTTGCATTGTGGCCTGCTTGGAGCAGGCTGTTTCACCATCCTGTCCCATTTAGAATGTTCAGCTGCCTGCCCACGTACAGCACTGGGGCGGTTCTCTCTGTGTGTGCACCGTGTGTGTGGTCTTGCTGCCGCATCGTCGTCGTTCAAGCCTTGTGTGGTCGCGCTCATCTCTGCAAGCAGCCTGTCACCAGTGGACGCTAAGTGGCCTGGGTGCTGGACCTTTCGGCGTCAGTGTCTGCAGCTTGGGTGCCACAGGCCACGGACCTTTGTGTTGTTGCTGTTTCTTTTTTTATGCACTGCCTGCTTTACTGCACCTGCAGCATCGTGCTTTCGGCGTAAAAGGGCTTACACGGGCTTTAAAAAGGACACTGAAGCGACTGCAGCCGCCTCCAATGGTTTCACGTGTCGCACTCATGCACTTCAGTGCTTGACTGTGGCATATGAACAGCAGAGGGAATAAAACTGATCCCTGGGGAACTCCAGCTCACTGGTCAGGGTTAGTCCTTATAGTCCTCTTTCTGAAATAGTGCAGGGGTGTTGTAAGGGTTGTTCAGGCACAATTTATATAGGATAAATTGGCTTGCAAAAATCTCTAGGAGACAAAGAAGTCTAGTTCGTGCTTCTTGCGTTTAAAGGGATTGGGTTGGCGTTTACAAGTCTCTTCAGTGTCCTCTTAAAGCATCCTTGCCCAAACTGTGTAGAACTTCTTCCCTTTACTCCTTTTGTTGGTTGCATTTGTCAAAGGTAATACGTTGGGAGGATTGTGGTGTAGACAGGAGCTCAGCTTCTTTTTTTCTGTCAGTGTCGAGAGGCTCCTGGCAGCGTACTTGCATGGACAGCGGGACAGGTTGGAAGGAAAGTGTTGTTGAGAGTCTGCGGTAGTGATGTTTGATTAAAGCGTTGCAAACTGTGCTGTTCATTTTTTTTTTTACCTGCTTTGCATGTTAGTTAGAAACAAGCTTTATTAAAATGCTGCACTCCTAGGAAGCAACAAACAAAAGCAGGTCCTATAAAACCTTTTTCATCTGGCACTTGTGCATAGCATTCGTCGTACCGGCGTTATCTAATGCCAATTAACATCGTTATTGTTTTGCCAACAGCAACGAACCCAACTATTTGCGTGATTGAGATTTTCGCTTACATTACAGTGTTCCAGAATGCCAGTCGGACAACAGAATGATGCTTGTGGCCCAGCCAAATGGAGAGTGCAAGCTATGAACAGGATATAAAAAAGCGAACTAGAAGTGACAACCATGTTACAATGTGCATACAAGATGTCAAGGTTAGGCGTATTTTCCAGACCCAGGTGGCAGCTGGCCTCTGCTGTTTCAGCTTCTTTTTACTATTACTACATCATAGCTAAACTCTTACAGATTCGAATATCGCCTTCTTTATTGGAGTGCCTCATGGATGGGAAATTCGTGCTCTGCTTTTGCAGTTTTCTTATCTTTTCTTACTACTGGAGTGAACATTGATATTGTGCGATTGGAATATGTTATGTTTTTACAAAAGGCAGTGGTGATATGTCCCTTAGTTTTTACGGGTTTTTTAAACTGTGGTGGCGATTCTCCTGACTGAGTGTTTGCGTGCCCTTAGATACATCAAACATCCGGCCCAGAGGTGACTCGGCGGCACCAACATTAACGGTGAGTTTTTTAAGGGCAGAGCACTTTGGGGGCTCGCCTTGTCGTCGTAGCTCGCTCACTAGACCTAAGTAGGGCCACACTGCGTTCTGTCGTCGCGGCGTAACCCAGAGGCTTTGAAAGCCAAGTGGTTTATATAGTCATAAGCGTTCGAAACTCGTAAACCGCTGACGCTTGTCATACACCTCGCCGTTGCGTAACTGGCAGCACCCACGTTCGTTTAGTTAGGAACGCTTGTTGGGTATGTTTTTACCGTTGTAGGTGAAAAACAGTGGCAGTGCAACACCGGCACGTGCAGGAGGAAAAGCAAGCACAAAAAGAACAGAACTCCCGCTGGCGCAGCTTTAGGCAGGGGGCGCACGAGCCCTGTGAAGGCAGGAAATTTGAATTGCATTGGGTGGTAGAAGTAAGTAGATAATGGCACTACAGCCCATTATGGTGAATCACTGCTCTGCACTTCCGGCAGCCAGAAATCTCCTCCCGCAAGAATGATGAAAATCCGTTCACTATCACCGAAACTACCCGCGATGAGAAATCGCGCATAATTGTTCCCTCTCAACTCGACCGCAGAC
This sequence comes from Haemaphysalis longicornis, assembly GCA_013339765.2. Lineage (NCBI taxonomy): Eukaryota > Metazoa > Arthropoda > Arachnida > Ixodida > Ixodidae > Haemaphysalis > Haemaphysalis longicornis. The sequence goes on from CM023456.1 coordinate 110,501,671, forward strand.
AACGAGACGAAAGCTGCGCGCTCCCTCCCAAAGAGGGGGCGGCTTGCGGCGTTCTCTTCGGCGGCCTCTGATATATCACGGGCCATGGGGTTTTCTCGTTTTCTCCGCAACGTGGAGGGGTCTATTTCTGTTCGGGTGCCACAGAAAAGCAGGCACTGCCTGCTCGCAAGCTCGCGCTCAGACTGGTAGGGCATTTTTGAAGCAATAAACGTTTGTTGTCGAGTGGTCTCGTTGAAAGGGGAGTATTGAGTTCGTCGTTCAAACTCCGCGCACACTCAAAACACAAAAGAAACGCCAAAACTGTGCAAACAGGTTCAGGCATAGAAGAGGTTGGTACACAGCGCCGACGACGGCGGATCGTCACAGGAAATCGCGAAAAATAAGCCGCGAAGTTGACCAGCGACAGCCAATAGGACAGCCGTGGCCACAATGACGTCGTTTAGGCCATGCCAGGGGTTCATAATGAGGAAATTGAAGAGAGCGCGGTTGGTTTTTCCGCGTCTTTCACAGCGATTTGCACGCTCACGTGCACGTGTAAGATTTGGCTCAGGTATTCCTGGCAGTGTAATCTAAACATCGCGCAGGTTTACTTGCAGGTTTACGTAAGAGTGTTGCAGGGTCCCTTTAATCCATCCAGCCCCCCTCCCCGATCCCTATTTCCCCGCTCTCACTATGGTGTGACTCAAAGCCTGGGTGTAGTTTTGGCATGTGAAGCACTTGCGTGAGGGTGAACCTTGTCTTGGGTGTTTGAAATTACAGTAAAACCTCGTTACAAGAGACACTCAGGGGACCCGGAAATGTGTCTCTGTAACCAAGGTCTCTTATATGCAATGTTGCTAACATGGCAAACATAGGAAAACTAACCAAGCAGTCTTCATTCATATGTCTCTTGTAACAGTGTCTCTGGTAACGAGGTTTTACTGTAGTGGTTTAAATGGTGAGTGGCCACTGGTGCCACAAAGATTAGTGAACTGTAAAATTGCTTCCAAGGGATGCATCTATACACTGCTTGCTATAGTGTACTCATCAGTGTTTATAGTATCAGAAAGTATGAAGATTAGACGTTTATGACTACCACTTCTCAGCCTATTGTTTTGGCAAAACGGGTAATTATTGCTAATTATCTGGAGAACAGATTGGCTGAATGCGAAGCTTTCTCATGATGGATTCTTTGGTTGGCCAGTCCCACACTGCTGCAGGTACGTGTTACTGTGGAAGTATGCACCGCTTCTCTAGAATACCCACGGCAACTCTCGGCTGTGCACTCCCTAGGCCTAACGTTTGGGTTTGGGGCGTACGGCGCAAATTGGTACCTGCTGCTTGGCGTTTGCTTCAACCACGTCAAAATGATGCAGTCGGATAGACGCCAGCTTCGTGACATCGAAAGACCCCTGTTTGATTCCGGCTACGGGAAGCACATTTTTTGTTCACTTCACCCACAATCACTCGTCGTCATCACCAGAGAAAGTTGGCTTTCCTGCAGGGCGTATTTCCGTACAACGGCATCAGTGAGGACAATGAAGCTTCGCTTTAACTCTTTCGTTACCGCGGGAAATTGACCAATTTGAAGGGTATAACAAAACATTTTTTGTGCTATACTGATTGGTTAAGCACACATTGCAGTGACATAAAATGCAGATTATTCCACGCGCTTTCCAACGACACCAGTTTAATAATGTTTCCTAAATAATGATTCCGAAAAAAATTATGTATTCGAAATTTTTGTCACGTGTCGAGAAAATAAGAATAAAGTAAGTTGTGTATAATAAACCACCAGTAGTAGAAAAAATTAGAATATACATTTTGTAGGTAGTCATTTCAAAAACCCGTCCTAGAAAAAAAATTGAGTGCGGGTACAATTTGTCAGATATAAAAGAAAATGTTAGCCCACGTGGTGCCCGTGCCATGTGGTGAAGCAACCTCTATTTCAAGTTTGCTATTTGGATAGTTCTCTAGAAGAAATCTGGTGGTTTGACATTATTAAAGGCCAAATTAGCCTCCACGTGATGTAAAAACACCTTGTCAATGATTATGACCGTCACATATTGAAGCTAAACAAGCGATGTGAAAAAATCCGCTTGGAGTTGAGAACCAAACTCTTGGGTGTGCTTGTTGGACGTTTCTTCGGAGATACTGATATCATCAGAAGCTTTCATGTGTGGTTTTTCTCGTGTTCTCCCACGTAGGGTACCTGTCTGTGCAGGAATAGCAGCACTGCTGCTAGAATCATCGCGCCAGCTGGTAGGCATTTCACCTAAGCCGTTGTCGGGTCTGTGAAGCGAGTATTAGCTCGGCCATAACTGCCGCCACCTAACAATCGCAAAAGAAACCCATACAACTGTTGGAACTTCGTCAGAAAGACAGCCAAGAACGACACTAGACTCCGAAATACCCGCAGTATGAAACGAAACTGGCAGCGGTGCAACATGCTGCCATGCGGTGTTCAGAGGCAAATTGAGAGAGCGCGTTCTCCTCGTCTGAGACTGATACCCTCACGACTGGTGCTGTATGGCGTCAGTATTGACTTTCAGCGGAAGCTCCATTATCACATGGATGACAAAGCCCGGCGTAGTAAGCTGGAAGCTGCGAGGGTGCCTTGTTTGAGGAGCATAGCGGCAAGGAGCGCCATGGCAAATGAGCTTGTTAGTTGGGTAAACTGCTAGTCCAGCTGCCAAATCATGAATTTCGCAATGCGATAAAGAAACCGGAACATCGCTGGAACTGCCGTTGAAAATGTCAGGCACACTTGCTAGACCTATGCGCGTAGGGCCCAGTCAGACGAACTTGAAGCTTTTGAGAATAAAGCTGCCTTTTTTGTCCGAGTAGCCATAAAATCATTGGAAAGCTGGGGCCATTTTCAAGTGATTTCACTTTTCTCTCAACGCTGTCGGATTACAGCAAGCTGACCGTCCATTATTTGGTATTCTGACTTGGCCAGGAGCCTTTTGCACAAAAGAGAAATATTATGTCCAATGCAGCATCAACCACGACCTATAGGTATCCTGTTTATTCTCAAGTGAGAGCTTATGCCCCCTTCTCAAAAACGGACATCGCACCTGCAGCATTGCGAAAGAACGCTCGTTCCAAAATTCTCAATGTCACCGATGCGGGAAAATTTAAACTTTTCTAAATGGGCAGTGCCTAGACTACACGGCCAATCGGCCGCTTGGGTGTCACCTGTAAGACGAGTCGAAGACGCACTCTACAACCCCTATCGCCTACGGAAGCAATTTATGGCACTTCACTCAAATCACTCGCATCACCGGAATGGCTTTCCTCGGTCGTATTTCGAAACGGCGTCGAGTGAACAAAAGCTGTTTAAAATGAAACATACGTTTCAGCCTACTTGTTCACACTGACGTGGCCACTTTCCCCATCTCTTGCGCCTGCAGCGTCCCCAGCGAAATCTGCGCCAGCAGCAAATGCAGCCGCAGCCAGCAGCTGAGCAACCTAGCTCGAGCACCCATCCCACCGCCCCCTCGGCCACGGCGTCATCGCAGGCTGCCAAGGCCGCCGAGTCCGAGGGTGTCATGACACGGTCAAAGCGCGCCAGTGCCGGCACCACCAAGGATGCGGCACCCAAGCGTGCACCCAAAGAGGACAACTGCAAGCAGCAGTAGAGGGTGCTGCCGAGCCTTGGGAGCGCAATGTGCCTACCTGCGATTTGAGAGCGTCTTCCGTTTTCCATCTCCCTTCTCCTGGTTCCCCCCTCCCCCCTTTTTCTGCATTTGATCCCTGAACATCGCACTTCAGTGTAGTCACTGTGTGTGTGGGTCCAGGCTACATTATTCGTGTGTATAAATTATGCGTCGCCATTTTTTGCCTTTCACTCGCAAATTTAGTGGCTCCTAGTATGTATGCGAGGGGCTAAACACACCTCCAAACGTTTCGTTGTCTGTAATGATCTCTGATTTAACGTCTTTTTTTGTGCAAATTTAATTCTGCCTATTGTGTAGCTGAACACAGGGATAACGTCTCGTTATCTAATATAGCAAAATCATATTAATTTGTCTCTTAATTGGTTTTTTTTTACTGCCATCGGTGGTCATTGCCACCTGCGTGCGCCTTCCATAGATGGCATTTCTTTCTTTTTGCTCTTGACAATCGCCTTATGTTTGCGACTCCGGTTGTATGAGGGCTATGCATTTTTAGGTATCGGGATTCGATGCCATGCATTTTGTATGATGAATTCGTGTTCATTTCATCGTCCAAATTAGTATCATCCAGTTTCTCCATTCCAGTTTGTATTCCACAGTCACAGTTGGCCATTTATTTATTATCTGAATAAAGTAATCGTGCTCTTTGAAAAGAAACGCTGCAATGGTGTCGTGTACTTGTGTTGGTGGCTTTTCTCACGAGCTTGGGCAGAATTAGCGGCAACATATTTTTCAAGCGTCATTTTTGTTACAGATCAGAGCCGTAAATACGAACCAGAAATTTAGGCATGGAAAATCATGGTTTTAGGCACATTTAATCTGCAGTTAAAGTTGTCATTGAGGCATGTAAAAACCCAAAGTTATATTTACTGCAGCGGTGTATTTTAGGAGAAATTTATTCTGGCAAGTGCGTTTGGCACACCACACCTCTGAAAGCAGACTCTGGGTGACCCCTGGGATGCCTGCCCATGCGTTGCATCACTGTGTGCTTTCCTAGCTGATTAGTTCCATGTAACACCGCTTGCCCTGCCCTTAGAGGGACACAGGCGCAGAAACGCGTTGCAACAACATGCTTAACTTCCAACATTTTCCCTGGTCTGTCGTTCTAAAGGACCTTCAGGGCCTTTCCTGCCACAATCTTTCCCCACTTTCCCCTGATTTTGCACGCTTGGAAGGTACTTATATTTGCAAGCACAGACCCTTTCCTTCTCTTGCGATCTCATTACCCATCACATCACGACCCGACCCGACCTGGAATATCCCACCATCATGTGTGTGACACCTATTCTGACGTGAAACATGCGTTTGGACTTGTCCGCGCGCCACAGGATTGTCCTAGTTCCTACACCTAAACCTCGTACCGCCTAGTTCGGAGAGCTTGGCCACCTCTCCACCAAATCTATGCCTAGTCTCGCTTTGCGCATCGACCATGTGCAGGGCTCCCAATTCTGCGAAGCATGTTAGGCCTCTCCGTGGCTTCCAGAACCACCCTTCAGCAACCTGGACATGGGTAGCTTCAAATAAAATTTATCTCTCTCTCTCTCTCTCTCTCTCTCGATACTGTAAGAATTGGCTTGCCGTTCTTCTGCATGTTTTTGACATCATAATGAGCCAGATAAGCCTGCCAGGTCTGCCACTGCACTTGAGACTGGCAAGTAGCATACCTTTCAATGCCAAAGGGTGAGCTGAAGTATACACAGTGGCTGAATGCCCTCCGCGTTATCGGAGACCAGGGTTGCCAGGTATGGCGATTTGTCGCCAAACTGGCAACTTGGCTACTTTCTCGCTCCTTTGAGCATTGCTGATTTTATTCATTTCCGGGCCTTTCCCACGCCCCACTTTCCACCAAAAGGGTTTACCGTAATTACCCAATTCTAACGCGCACCCTTTTTTCCTGGCAAAAAAAACGAAAAAACTTGCACTTCCGATTCTAACGCGCACAGAAGTTTGTGAGCAAGAAAAACGAATGCGAGATAAACGGGAGATTTATTTCTCGAAGTAATCTCACCCATCTCCCTCCTGGTCGCTCTCCGCTGACCACAACATCTCGTCCTTGGTGCCGTCAAGCGTGTTCGTGATGCCACTGCCACACTTCATAACGAACGTTCAACCATGATCGATGGGATCGTGACACACGCCTCGCACGGCCATCCTGCGAACTTCTTCAAATGCGCACGCTTCAGCCGACCACTCGTTTCGAACGCACGAGAGCCGCTGCTGCCATTGCTGTTATCAAGTGCGCAAGTGGAACGATTTGACGATTTGTGTGAACGCTGATAGAAAAGCCTGGGCGCCTGTGCTTCCTGCGTCCGAAAAATTGTTGCTAAAAGCTTTGGCGCCATCTTGAGATGGCGATGGGTTCGTATCTAATTCTAACGCGCATGCGATTTTTCCACCTATTTTTCCGGAAAAAAGGTGCGCGTTAGAATCGTGTAATTACGGTATATGACCTTTCAGCCGTTGAGGCAAAGTGAACCAACAGAACAAGACAAACTTTTAGGCAGACGACGATGATCTGGCAAAGCCTAGAATAGGTCCCAACGGATCAGTCACTCAAACACAACCGCAGAGTGCTACTTACCGGCGCAAATCGAAATTGGCCTTGGTCTGTAGTGTTGTATGAATAGCGTCAAAGCCTTCAAGCAACACTGCCGCTTTAAAGTGTAATGCTGTAGCACTTTACGGGAGCTTGAGATTTCATTGCATAGTGTGTATGACGACGTACAAGAGGCACGGGAATGTAAAGAGGCAGCGAAAGTGGCAAAACGTGCTGTGCAGCAAGGGCCTGTTCTTAATCATTCATATTCTTCGAATGCTTTGCCCAAACCTGCATGTTTTAGCCTTTTTGCAGACTTCAACCACTGTCGCTTTCCTGCTGCACAGAAAACGAATGAAATTTGGGATGCTGTATTCTACTTCGCGGAATTACTGCATTTTTTCCGCAAAGTAAATCCAAAAGTACTTGCTAGCTTTGCCTTGCTAAAAATAACTTCTGTGGCCCCTTTTCAAACAATCACTAAGGTGGCTAATTTTGTGGCTACTTTTAGCATTTTCCTTTGAGGACCTGGCAGCCCTGTCAGAGACTCAAATGCAGGGCATTTTGCGTGCAGTTGAGTCTCTTCTGTAGTACCTACTGGGCCGTAAGGCGCGATGACACCAAACCGACAGTCAGCTGGTTGGGCACCATGTCAGCGATTTGTGCCAACAACAACCGTCAGGCAACTGTCAGCGTCTCCACGTGGTTGGCCGACTCGCTTCTGCAGTGCTGAACTATAGTGCCTAGAATATTCTAGGCACTATAGCTCAACATTGCAGCGCAGTATCACGCAAGAAAAATAGTAAATGCAGCATAAAAAATCAAGTGCCCTTCCACACTCTGAAGAAGGATGACTAGCGCATACCTGCCATCTTCAGAATTTTCCATAAAATTACGAATTTCGACTGGTCTTATGATTTTACGAATCTTGTGTGAAATTTTGTGGGAAATATTCTGAATACGCACGTACACAATGTCAGAAGAAGCAGCGACTTAGAGTCTCTAGTCTTCATGGGGTGGGCTGTGCATCGATATCCAGAGTTCGCAACCACCACGGCACGCCTGTTTATAGCGCGTTTGCAGTGCCTAGAAAAGTATATTCTAGGCAATATAGCACGTTGTGCGCGGGTTGGTTAGGACTTTCGTGTTTGCGTCGCTCTTTGTATGACTGCCGCGTTCATGCAGTACGACCTCGGGTACGATCGCAGAACGGAATAATCTGCGCGTCATGAATACTTTCGCAAACGGGAGAGCCGGAAGTGGACGTGGGAGGAGCCCGAATGGGGAGCATAAAAATGAAATAGCTACACTTCATACTGTGCGATGGCCCTGGCGTCGTGCAGGGCATACAGGTTTTCCCGCTCAATTTAATCCAATCGCCAGCTGATTTAATCCAAGTACCATCTAATTTAATCCAAACGCCATCTAATTTAATCCAGGTGCCAGCGAATTTAATCCAAGTGCCAACCAATTTAATCCGGGCGCCAAACGAATTAATCCAGCTGTCAGAAGGTTGTACAGGAGTGTTTTGCGCGAAATTAGGCGCAGCCTTGCGGACTTCGTTACGCGTGCGTGGTGTTTCTTGATCCGTTATAGGCAAAATATCTTATGCGCACAGCTTAATGGATATTTACGACACTCGCAGACCAGGAGAGCGGTTTTGTTTGATCCGTTGGTGCCGTGTGCTGGTCATCAGAAGTGTCGTCTGCCCGCGTATTGTTTCGCGAGCAGACGATACTTCGACGTGAGCAGGCGATATTTTCGACGCGAGCAAACGATATTATAATTTGGAAATAATACTTAACACGGCAGAAAAGTATTCATTGGTTGAAAATCAGAATGCAAAGGACATTTAAGTAATGTGTTTTTATCAAAGGAACTTCCGACGGCGTTGTTACGCAAGGAGCAGATGATTCTTCTGACGAGAGTTATCGACGGTGCTCTCGCAGACGATCAGCTCACAGCGCGCGGCACCAGCGGATTAAAAAATACCGCTCTCCTGGTCTGCGAGCGTTAGTAAATATCCATTAAGCTGTGCGCATAAGATATTTTGCACATAATAGATCAAGAAACATTACGTTTTCACCACATCGCGCGCAACAAAGTCCGCAAAGCTGCGCCTAATTTCGCACAAAGCACCCCTGAACAACATTCTGACAGCTGGATTAATTTGGATTGACACCCGGATTAAATTGGTTGGCACTTTAATTAAATTCGCTGAAACCTGGAATAAATTGGCTGGCGCCTGTATAAATTAGATGGCGATTGGATTAAATTGAGCGGGAAAACCTGTAGAAGGGCTCGGAAGGGTAAGGTGCAGTGACCGCCGTATGGTAAGATCTCGAATTAGGCGAGATTTGAGGAGGGACCGTAACAAGCTAGTACAAAAGAAGCCGATTAATTAGCTAACAGTGAGACAGAAATTTGAAGGATTCGGGATTGCGCTGCAGAACCGATGTTAAGCTTGAACCAAGGAAGCAGATTTTACGACGCAGGAAGCGAGCGACAATCTTACATGCATTATCACGGAGTGTGCAATAGAAGTCGGAGGTAAGATCGCTAGACACGATACTGGTAAACTTTCCCAGGAGGCGAAAAAATGGAAAGCGCTATTATAGCGCTTTCCGTTGGGCGAACAGGAGCACTTCTAACTGCACCCAAAGTGCCCAAAGTGCTCTCGCGAGTTCTGGCGTCTTCCAGTGGTCGGGCAGGAACAGGGGCGTTGTGTTTCATTGGTCGAGGAGGAGCACTTTTTTGGCGCCGAGAGCAGCCGAGAGCAGTTCTCGGTGCTGCTGACCTCTTTTACGTCATTTCTGGTTTTATCCCCGGGTGTCAAAGGAAAAATGGCGGAATCCAGCAGCCGCGATAGTCGCTCAGTGCGTACGGCAGCAGCTAAGCGCGGCCGTCTGGACGATGCTGCTACTTTTAGATGATGAAAGCACCAAAGATTCAAGCGAAAACTTATCATCGGACAGCCGCAGCAGCAGCGACAACGACGACGACGATTTGACATTGCATGAGTTTATGTTCGAGCACCTGTTCACCCCGCCGGAGCAGCGACCGAAGGTAGAGTTGTATCTGGAAAAGACGGCGGATGCTGTTATCGTTCGCAGCTAATGTTTGGGAGATACGATGGTGACCCTATCATGGACATGAACATCCGCTCGGCTTCTTCATTCGTCGCCATGCGGAAGGCAGACACAAAACCACCGGCACGTATGTGGCAAAACTGGCGAGGAACAGCGTGCGGAAAACACGAGCGCGCGAAATGCTCCGGGAAGCGAGAGCGGGAAAAGTTTGGTCACATGACTCTTGACATCACGCCCTCCCCCTCCTTTCACTGCTCCCGGAGCAGCGCGAATGTTTCATTCGCGGAACGAAAGCATACGTCCCGGTTACTCCCGTGTGCTGCTCTGGCTGCTCGCTCCACTTGCTCCTGTTCTCCCAATGGAATTCGCCATAAGAAACGGTAAAGCATGGCAATCTCCACCCCAGCTGACAGAATAGAACTAGCGGAGCTTTCGAAGTAAATCAGATTAATAAGCGTAAGACGGCTAACACACGGGAGTATAATATGAAGAGGAGTGAGCATGCTGTAAAGAACGGAGGCAGCCTGAAAGCAGGGAAGAGGCGTCTAGGCATAGGAAAAATGAGATGTATGCACTTGAAGACAAGCAAGGTAATGACATCACAAACGGGGATAAAATAGTTATAGTTGCCGAGGAGTTCTATAGAGATCTGAACAGTAGCCGCGACATCCAGGATAATACCGAACAAAGAGGTAGTTCAGACGACATAGACATCCCACTAGTAACGACAGAAAAAGTAAAGAAGGCTTTGAAAGAAATGCAAGGGGGCGAAGCACCTGGTGAGGATCAGATGACAGCAGACCTCTTGAAGGATAACGGGCAAATTGTACTAGAAAAACTGGCAAACCTGTATACCCACTGACCGCGAGTGTACCGGAATCTTGGAAGAACGCCAACGTCATCCTAATCTATAAGAAAGGGGACATGAAGGACTTGAAAAATTACAGGCCGATCAGCTTACTGTCAGTCGTCTACAAGGGACTTACCAAGGTAATTGGTCACAGAATTTCTGCCACCTTAGATTTCTGTCAACATAATGAACAAGCAGGGTTTCGTAAAGGCTATTCGACAATGGACCATATTCACACGATCAATTAGGTTACAGAGAAATGCGCGGAGTATACTCAACTCCTATTATAGCCTTCATAGATTGTGAGAAAGCATTTGACTCGTTCAAAACTTCAGCAGTCATGCAGGCATTGTAGAATAAGGGTGTTGATGAGCATTACGTACGAATACTAGAGGATATTTACAATGGGTCCACCATAGTCCTCCACAAGGAGAGTAAAGTACCTATAAGAAAGGGCGTCAGACAAGGAGACACAATCTCTCCAATGTCATTAACAGCATGTTTACAAGAAGTATTCAGTGCATTGGATTGCGAACAGGTGGGAGTAAGGGTTTATGGAGAATACCTCAGTAACCTCACATTTGCTGATGGCGTTGCCTTGCTAAGTAACTCGGGTGACGAATTGCAAAGCCTGATTACAGCTATGGACAAGTAGAGTAAAACCGTGGGCCTGAAAATTAATATACAGGAAACTAAAGTAATGCTCAATAGCCTCTGGAGAGCACAGCGGTTTCATATAGGTGGCGAGGGAGTAGAAGCCGTAAGCGATTATGTCCACTTCGGCTAAGTAGTGACCCCGGATCCAAACCATCAGGCAGAGATATAGAAGGATAAGAATGGGGCGGAACCCGCCGCGGTGGCTCAGTGGCTAAGGCGTTGCGCTGCTGAGCACGAGGTCGCGGGTTCGATTCCCGGCCGCGGCGGCCCGCTTTTTCTGATGGAGGCGAAAAGCAAAAACGCCCGTGTGTACGAGATTTCGGCGCACGATAAAGATCCCCAGGTGGTCAAAATTAATCCGGAGCCCTCCACTACGGCGCGCCTCATCGCCTGCGTTGCGTCGGCGCGTTAAACCCCACAATCAATCAAGAATGGGGCGGAGTGCATTTGGCAGACATTCTCAGCTAATGAATGGCAGCCTAGCATTGTCCCTGAAGAGGAGAGTGCATAACAGGCAGCTGCGTCTTTCCAGTAGTCACCTACCGGGCAGAAACTTGGAGGCTCACTAAAAGGGTTCAACTTTAATTGAGGACGACTTAGCGACCTATAGAACGAAAGATGACAGGTGTAACGCTAAGGGACAAGAAGAGAGCGCAGTGGGTCAGGGAACGAACGCGTGTAAAGGACATGTTGATATAAATTAAGAAAAAAAGGTGGGGACAGGGCATATAATGCGAAGGCAAGATAACCGGCATAAAGGGTGACAGAGTGGATCCCTAGAGAAGGCAAGCGTGGCAAGGGGCGGCAGAAATTTAAAGTTAGGTGGGCAGATGAGCTAAAAAAGATTGCGTGGATAAAGTGGTCGCAGCTAGCACAGGACCGGGATAATTGGAGATATATGTGAGAGGCCTTTGCCCTGCAGTGGGCGTAGACAGGCTAATGATGATGATTATGGTGCTGAGGATGATTATGGTGATGATGACCGGAATGAGAAGGGGATTGACATACACAAATTCGCTGTAAAGGAAAACACAAAACTCTGCCTGGGATCCGAATTCACATATAGTGGGTTGCCTACTGATGCAGTGCTTCGTACGGGCCACTGGTACAAGTAAGTTTTAACAAGTTTGTACAAATTTTGTGCCGTTACACTGAACTAGGAGAACACGTGTCCACCTAGAAATATAGCCCTACTCGGTGTGCATTACTTGCGACTTGTCTTGCAGCATTCCGAACTGCTAATCTGAGAATTAGAATCAGGAGGATTATTTTTATTAAAGGGAAGACTCTATATCGGCACATTAGGAGAGCGAGATGTAGTTCTAGGAGGGTTGAAGACAAGTTGTATTTTGTATTTCTGGAGATGTAGGCATATGTATTCATGTTTCAGCGTAAGATATAGATGCTGCTAGAAAACCACGTCGTTCTGAGCACAGAGCTTTATATATAGTTCTAGAGAGAGAGAGAGAGAAACATCTTTAATGGGCAAGAGGTCAGCCAGGCTGGGCGCCCGACTTGCTACACCAAATGGGGGTGAAGGTGTGATGAAAATATATGAAAACTCTCACTTACACGTCAATACTCACACAATCAGGCGATATAGTCATTTGTCTGAGAGTTCATAGCTCACTGACAAGTCCAGTGCTCCGGAGGAACGTTAAGAGCACTTTTGTTGCGCGACTTGCCATGCCGCGGTTGTAAGCCAGGGCCCAAGGAGGTGACTCGAAGAGAAATTCAGTGTAATCATACGGCATTGTGACGTTGATGCTAAGCGCTCGAAAGACCACCCCCGATTCGCTGATTCAATGCGAATGATGATTGAGGTGTGAAGGCCTGAGTCCAACCCTCCAGAGTGGCTGCCAGTGATGGAGACGCTAACGAACCTCAAGCAATTTCAGCCGCTTCTGCTAGCAAGGTTTCGGCTGGCAGTGTTATCGTTAAGGTTTTGTTTGTTGGTGCGTGTGACGTGTCAAAGTATGGCAACAAATAAAAAAAAGGGGCCGCTATAGCTGAGTGGTCCGAAGCGCTGACCCCTAGGTGCGTTGTTTCGCAAATTAATCTTACAGACCACCGATAAGACTTGATTATTTTTTTATTTGATTTCTTTTGTACTGCATCTAATGTTTTCTATTGGCGGTGCCTATTGACCACGGGCGGCGCTGCGAAGCGCGTCTGTTAGAAAGGGGTTTGGAAAAAAGCTATAGAAGTCAGTACGCTGGGGTTCGACTTTGTATCAAACATGAAAAACGGGCAGGTGGTGGAACAACGGGTTCCAGGACTAATGTATGCAGACGACATATTGTTGGTGGCGGACAACCGGATAAGTATGCAGGGTTTGATGGACATATGCGGTGAAGAAGCGACGCACCTAGGGCTATCCTTTAGCAGCGAAAAATCGGGGATCATGGTCTCTAACGACGGCGCGGAGCACAAAACAGTATCAGTGCAACAAGTAGAAATACCATTGGTGGAAGAGTATAAATATTTAGGCAGCGAAGATTACACGCACGCGCATGAGGCTCACCTTAAGACGAAAGGAAGACGGGATACAACAAATACGACGTGGTAAGGGGAGTCTCGAAAGGGGTCATGGTGCCAGGATTAACTTTCGGAAATTCGGTTCTGTGCATGAAACCAGAGACCGAAGCGGGTCTGGAGGTAAATCAGAGGGCGGTAGGCAGATTGGCCCGAGGGGCCCACAGCAAAACTACAAACGAAGTTTGAGGAGCGACTTCGTGACATAGAGGACAAAAATGGGCCGCGAGGGTCTGTATATGAGGAGCATGGACACGCGGTGGAGAAGGAGGACCAGACAGCTGACGAAGCGGTACGGAAAGTTGGTAGGGGAAAGTGGGGTTTACACAACAGTTAAAAAGCAGGTAAAGGCAGCAGAGACGGCAAAGGGGGCACAGGGAATGGAAGCGAAAAAAACCGTGGAGACTAATAGGACAGAGAAACTGGAAATTAAGAAGGAAGGATTCTATGGCAATACGAGAGGCAGTGCATTGCTCTTCGGAGCACAGGCGAGGTGCCTGCGAACCCGGGCATACACGGGTATCTACAGGCAGCAGGATGAAACATGTGCATGCTGCAGCAATGATCGGGAAACTATAGACCATATTGTCAGGGGCTGCACAGAGATACGACCACCGCGGGGTGAGGGGGAACCTCAACTTCAAGGCCATAGAGGTGACGAAGGGGCGACTGGAGTGGTGGTGGAAGAAAAGTAGGGAAGGGATGGGTACGCAAGCGGAGTAATCATACGGATGATGATTTAGAACAGCGTGGATAGAAAAAGGGGGGTGGGGGTGATGAGAGTTTGAAACAGGGGTGAAAGGGAGATGTGGGGGAGGAAGCAAATATATTAGGTTAGCTAGGAGTAGGGAAAGTAAGCGTAATAAAACAGGCAAGTCGGTTGTTGACAACCGACGCCCCGATTCAAAAGGAGCGCGACTAATCATCATCGTCGTCGTCGTCGTGACGTCGGTTTAGGGATTCTCGTATTTGTCGTCTGCTTCGATCGGGCTCGCTCTCCTGGCTGCTTCCTTGCGCTCGGTTGACTTTTGATGTTTGTCCGCACCACATGTTGCGTGGGCGTAGCTATTTATCACAATAAGATTCTTGAAATCGCATCCACTATATAGCTCAAGGCGTGATTTAAAGTACAGTTTTTGATACCGCCACGGAAGAACCATTTCTGGCGTCGCCCCATTCCTTGCAAAGCCGGTCCTGTGCGTAGCGCGAAGAGTCGGAGCTGGGCGCCAGCTTCGGTCTCGAGAAATCTGTAGAACAAAGAGAACAGCCAGCTGCAATAACCGACAACAGTGAAAACGCAAGACGAAAACCGATTCCAGGCCATCTGGGTTGTCGGCTTTGGCAGAGTGCGTTACGATTCTCGGTAATCGTATGCAAGAATATTGTGAAAGAGTTTTTGTAACCTTCGCGAACGCTCGAAAGTATTGTATCACGTCACTTTACGTTGTCATGGCATGACAGTCTGCCAACACGCACTATGGGGCGCGAAAATATAGGTTGTTTCATATAACATACTGTTTGTGTAGGTGCCTGCTGGTTCTAACCAGTATGCAGGTTTACTAACAAAATGTTAGCAATTGAGCAGGATACCAATAACGTGGTCAGTTCAAACTCGGAGGCTGTGCTCGTCGTATACAAGGCACGGCGCCATAACAGCGTCATCCGCAAAGCAATCGTGGTTTAACCTCAAATGGTATTTGTAGTTATAAACCAAATCATAGAGACCGAAAAATTACCCAGCAATTTTTCATTAAAGCTCTTTTGTCCTTATAAAAGTCACTACGGAGACAAGCTGTGCTAGTCGGTTTCCAACATTTCTGTAGGTGTGCCTAGTGTCACTAAATAAGGTATCTAGTGACTCTAGGTGTGCCAACGTAACATGTTTTCTCAGCGTGATCATTTTCATTCAATTTAAAAGCGATCTTATTCGATCTTATCGAGGGGATATTTACGGTACACTTCCCACAGCCATATCTGCCTCATATTGAGATATAGTAAAACTGTACTAAGGAGAGCAAAAGAAATTTTCTTCAATTCATGGAACGTCGTCCCGAGTAGGCCAGGATTTGTTATTTACGCCAGAAGGGGTTGAAGAGCTGCTTGTATATATTTATCAGTATTTACCAGAACCGAAACCGAAACTAGTTTTAGTTCTCTTGGACACCGTCCAATCGCATCGCACCTCGAACAAGCGTCACTGTTGTCGTTGCAACCGCTGCAAATGTCCCATGGAATTTTTTATTCTTTCAGGCGTTATAAATCAAACGCTGCTTTACCGACCGGATAAACGATGAAAAGTGTGTTTATTTGAGCAACGAAAACAAAAGCAGATCTGCTCCACGAATTCACTTCAGCGGCCCTCTGAGCCCAAGCTGGTCGACGGAAGAGGACGGAAGGGAGGAAGTCCCCTGCAGGCCTTCTCCCTCATATGGCAGCCATGAGCCCGTTGGCCCTAGCGGCATATTCCGCCATAGTTTGGAGGGTTGTTGTGATGCTGTGAGTAGGGAGGAGAGCTGAGCAAGGCAGCCTCCCATTGCCGTTAAGTCCCGATTGATTTATTGTAGGTTTTAACGCGTCGACGCAACGCAGGCGATGAGGCGCGCCGTAGTGGAGGGCTCCGGATTAATTTTGACCACCTGGGGATCTTTAACGTGCGCCGAAATCCCGTACACACGGGCGTTTTTGCTTTTCGCCTCCATCAGAAAAGCGGCCGCCGCGGCCGGGAATCGAACCCGCGACCTCGTGCTCAGCAGCGCAACGCCTTAGCCACTGAGCCACCGCGGCGGGTGCCCTTAAGTCCTGATGTTTAATGATCCATTACGTGGGTGAGGTTTCTGTGGGCATGCCCATATGATGTGTTGTAGGGTAGCTTTGCCGGCACACCAGCACCCCTTGCATCTGTCTGAGTATGTCTGGGAAACATCAATTGTAGAGGACGGGTTTGGAAAACGTGTTTGACAGCGTTCGCTTCCACGCAACCGACTGCCATCTGTTGAGGGAAGAGTGTGGTGCAGGGTACTTGAGGCGGCTCAGCCTGCAGTGGGGCGTTATCTCCGTCCACATGATCAGCCTGTCCCTGCTCCCCATGAACGTGGGCCCGATGTCGTCGTCGAGGTAAACCTGGTTGCCAAAGTCTCGGGCTCCCTCGTGATCCAGTTCATTCCTTGGCAGGGACGAGTGTGTTGATGTAAAAAAAAAAAAAAACTAAAACTGCTGGCGTAAGTCATACAGGCCCCTTTATTTAGCTTAATGGAAATCTCATGCACATTTGAAGTAAAATAGTGCTACCGCGAGTGGTTTTTGCGCCTTGGAAAAAAGGGGGAATAGATGACGACGTACAATAAAGACTCACAGGATGGTGCGCTACTAGCAACATGTACTTTGTAAGTTTTTTACGATAGAAAAAAAAACGCGTTAAAAATGGTGCAGGAAGGCTGCAGTACGTGCCAGATCAGAGCAAGCACAAAAAGAACAGAGCTCCAAGTTATGAAAGCGGCCTATACCCCCATGCAATGATAGTAGTAGTAGTAGTACAGCTTTTATTAAAACGGGAGACGGCTGGTCTAAACAGAGGAAGGGAAAGGAGAGAGGGTAGTAAAAACACTGGAGCAGTAGTGCAGTTCTTGGATTTCACTGCGCAGTTTCTTGTTCACTCTTAATATGAGGATTCAGTTCTTTTCAGCTTCACTCTTGAAACGAGTCCATCACAACTACTTATTGACGAAGTTATTGACTCAAGACGTCATGTTGCGCATCCTACACCAGATAATCGACGGTGAAGGCTGCTTCCCGCCCGACATTAGTGCAATTCTTGGTCTCGACCTCACCGAGGCGTTTCACAATGTCCGCCACGAGGCAATTCTTGAGGGTCTGAAGAGGCCGGAATCAGAAAAAAAAAAAAAATTCCCGCGCCTTCCCGCGAGGGGAACACGAGTAAATGCAGAGCATTGGGGGTCGTTAACGCCGCGTAAAGTCGCGTTAGGATGGGTAGTTGGGTCGTAGTTGCGTTGGTGCTGGCTTGGGATAGAGAGAGGAGAGTAAAGTCGCGTTAGGGTGGAGCGAGCGTCAACCAAGGAAGGAAGGAGCAACGCAGTGACTGAAGCACGAGCGACCGCTAGCCGCTTTATATTTGCAGCGCGCGCAGTAGAGGGAGAGCAGTACGGGGGGGAGAGCGCGCATGCGCAAGCAGTGCGCGCCCTTCCACGCCTTACCGCGCTGCTATCACGCACCTGTTACGCCGAGACCGCGACGGAGCTAACGGGCTGACTACGACGCATGCTCGCGCCAGCTGCTGTTGAGAGGAGGGAAGGAGGAGAGGCGCACCTGCTGCGGACGCGGAGCTGTGGACGCCGTCCGACGCAGGAAGAGGCGAGGCTAAGAAATGCTCTGCATTTAAAAGTTTGCGATTACATTAGAAACTTCTTATCTGACAGAACGGAAACCCTAGCGTTTGGAAACATCAAATGGAACGAATTTGAGATCGGCAGCCGAGGGACGCCGCAAGGCTCGGTACTTTCCCTGTTTCTATTCAATGCCGCCATGATGGGATTACGCGACAGATCAAATGAGATGCCCACGCTGAATCACAGCCTCTACGCTGGCGATGTGGCCCTCTGGGTTGCTGGCGGTAGCGACGGACGCGTGCAAGACACATTACGGAGTGCAATCGACACAATAACGGATTACGTGCGCCCTCGAGGTCTTGATTGCTCTCCCCAAAAATTCGAACTCTTGATATACAGACCGACTAGCAGAGGACGTAAACGTGACCCTATACTACGCCAAACATCGAGCTCTACGCGAGTAAACAACTAATTCCCACTGTGCCCACTATTATAGTCCGCGGCCTTAGAATTCAAGATAAGGGCCACAAGAAGGAAACCATCACCAATTAGATGAAAGCACGCAACTGACATGCGATTAATTGCATGGGTAGCAAACAGGCACAGAGGCATGAAAGAAGAAAACCTAATACGCCTCATTCAGGCCATCGTACTGAGTCTGATAACTTATGTTACTCCCTTTCTTCATTTCAGATAGATAAGACAATCAAATCAAAAGATTTGAATCGAAAGAATCAGATAATCAAAGATAAAATCAGCCTAAGTAAAAAAAGTCCCGGGCCGTCTCCACTAACGTGAGGCCTGGGGAGGGGCGAAACACGCAGTGTATATATGTATTCAAAGATTGTAAGTCTCTCTCTTACCTCACGGCGCGCGCTGATTGGGCGCCGGAGAAGCGCCGGTGGGAGGAGCAATCGTGCGCTTGCTGAGGCGGTACTGCCTTTCATGGAAGTCCGCCGTTGGGGCACAACTGGACCAAATGACCCGCGCCGTTAGGGGCATCAACCAGCTCGTGGCACAGGGTAGAGGGTGCTCGCACCAGTGGGCGCTCCGGATCTACAGAGCCTGCGCTGTCTCTCGTGTTCTTTACGCACTCCCCCTGGTGAACCTCAGGGACGCCCAATGGAAGACCCTGGAGCTGGCCCATCGAAAGGCCCTTCGGCGCTGCGTCGGCCTCCCAAGAGACTCCCCAGTGGCCAGCACCCTGACGGAAACTGGAAGCTGGCCCATCCAGCTGCTCGCCACGCAGACAGCGCTGCGACATGTGGAGCGCCTGCACCGAGCACCTGGAGGTGACCACCTCCTCGCCAGGCTCCGCTCGAGAGGCCAATCCCGCATGGGCAGCATGACCGCTCTATTCGAGGACTGTGTCGAAGCCCCTCAGAGGGCGTGCCTTCTGCCCCCACCGCCACCGGCAGCCGCACCCTTAGACATAACTACCACGCTGCCAGGAGTTAGGTCCCGGGCGAGACTGCCAGAGGTCGGGATTCGCCAGGAAGCGGCTGCCCTCATAGAGCTGGAACCGCCGGGACAACTGCTGGTGTACACAGATGGCTCGGTCCTTCCAAGTGAGGGCCGAGGTGCTGCTGCCTGCACTGCCCCGGCCAGGGGAGCTCATCGGCAATGCCGGCTGCCGTTCCCCACCAGCTCCACAGCGGCCGAGCTGGCAGGCCTACACTTGGCCGCGGACATGCTGCGAGAAGACCCACCGCCAGCGGCCACCATCTTCTGCGACTCCCGGCCGGCGCTACTTCGTCTGAGGGAGGCATCTGCACCACGGGGGCGAGGTGGCCACCTCGAGATGTCCCTGGTTGCCAAGCTGCGCGACCTGCAGGGACAAGGCTGCAACCCTCGACTGCAGTGGCTTCCTGCCCACGTCGGTATACCGGGAAACGAGGCTGCAGACGATTTAGCCAAAGCAGCCCACCACTCCCCAACGGCCCCAGTTTCCGCGTCCCTGGTGCGCTATGATGCTGCCAGGGACGTCATCAGGCGTGAGGTGGCCGCCCGCCACCCCTGCAAACGAGTGGCCACCGGCGAGGCCCCGCGGCTCCTTCCCACCAGAGGGATAACCCAGACTGAGCGGTCCCTCCTCCTCCGGCTCCGCACCAGCTGCTACAACACAGCAGCACGCCTCCACAGGCAGGGCCGCAAGGCCACACCCACCTGTGCCCACTGCCCCGACCCCGAGACACTGGATCACGTCCTCTGCTCCTGCCCTGCGTACGCTGGTGCCCGGAACAAACTGGTGTCTGGGTACCTGCGGCTGGGGCTACCATCAAGCACCGCAGAGGACATCCTGCGTCCTAGGGGGCCCTTCATGCTGCACCGGGAGGCCTTCAGGCTGCTCCTCTCGTACCTCGACGAGTCAGGCCTCAACACCCGCCCATGAACTGTAAAAACCAGATCCTACCGGCCATCCGCCCCCTGTTAGCCCTCTTGTGTGCGTGGCTATGTATGTGTGAGTGCGTGTGTGTGTAAATAGGCTGTAGGTAACCTGAGAGCGTATGTATATAGTCTGTACATAGCCTTTTATACATAGTCTGTACATAGCCTGTTATCATACTTAATTAACAATTCCCTCTCACTCCTTCTCCCCCCGGCGAGACCTGTGCCCTCTACCGAGAGGCAAAACTTCGCCCTGTAAATATTTTCATAATAATAAACACTTTCTCTCTCTCTGGTCTCTTGCGTTGAACCGGATTTAAGCAATTAAATCAGAGACAGACTGGCCGCAAGCTGTCTTCGTGTCACACGCCGCAGCATGCTAAGAAGTATGCTAAGAAGTAGCGCGAGACGTTGGAAGGCCAATGTCCCAGTGTTTTATTACTGTGACCACATGAGACGACAGGAGACGCCGACAGCCTGAGCCACCTAAGGTGCTCCGCCAGTAAAAGTCGTACAAACAAGCGATCGGCCTTCAGTACAGCAAACGATAGGCTGAAAGCGTTGGACATTCACAACACGCTCGACGAATTAGTAGAGGCAGCAGAGGACGGCCCATTACGAAAGACTCGTGCAGCCAGACCGGAAGACACATTCTTCGCTCCCTAAGAATAAGATACGGGCCCGAAAGCGGAGATTTCCCAGAATGGAGAGCGTATCTATACGTTCCCCAACTCTCCCAAAACATGAACCCAATCGACAACGTCAAACGCAGACAGGAACAAGTACGCGTGCTAGAAAAACGATTTGAACGATTAGAGGACGTACTCCGGTCTCGATTCCCAGCTTAGGCTGGTGGAAAGGGCCGTGGCTGCAGGGGTCTCCAATGGAGTCCCGGACTGAGGACCCCACACCACTTTACGATGCTCTTAATACAGTTAACTCTCTCTCTCTCTCTCTCTCTCTCTCTCTCTCTCTCTCTCTCTCTCTCTCTCTCTCTCTCTCTCTCTCTCTCTCTCTCTCTCGGCATCCGGGTTTGGGCTGGCCAGGAAAGCCGTCCACTGATCGAAGGGGGGTTGTGAAGGGGAGGTAAATCGTGGATGCCTCGGCATGCCCATACCGTGTGATAAAGCGAGCCAGGCTTAAAGCAGTAAGCCCAGACGAAGGTTGTCGGGTGGGGAAAATGAGGTAAAGGCATTAGGAAGGCCGGAGAAGTAATCCGAAAACTCTAGGTTTACCTGTAGAGGGTGCTCTACAACAAGCAACTTGATGGTGCGGTGAAGCCCGCAATACGGAGTTACCACAGAGCAAAACGGGTTCCGCGCTAAACTTCTTCCTCCTGGAAAATTATCTTTAGTACGCGCTGGGAGTAACAATAACCGGAAGAGAGGTATTTGCTTTGAGTACTTATAACATCATAATCAGGATCTGCACCATCCGCCTCTAAATAACGTTCAAAGATTAGAATAGACCGTAAGGGGAGGTGGGGGGTCTGCTATAAATGCTATCGCAGTTTAAAGTGACCAACGCAAGTCCCTCCCCCGACTCAAGGGGTACTTCCGGAGTCACTGGCCACACGCTATCGGCAAACTCGAATAACGAGGTCTGTTTTCTCCTTTCCGCCAGCGCCGCTAACGCGTAGGCACGAGACCTTCCACTGGGTGCCACGCAACTATGCAGTGGGCAGGCAGGCGCGCGAATGTAGGAGCCCATTTGCACGCGTTTAATAACCGCGCGGTATAAAGCAAGGGCACTCACGAAGGAGGCTCGTATATCGAATGGCTCGGCGGCGTCGTTGCGTCTTCATGAGCGGGCCAAGAAAGCCGCCAGGGCCACTCGGGAGGGAGGGTGAGAGCGCTCACGACAACCTGCCCCGCGGCGTCGAAGGTAGTAGTGCGGGCGGAACGAATCGGGCCGGAGACCGAGTCCGCAGTGCCTGCGGCTCATTAGGAGAGCAAAACAAGCGCCTTTTACGCCTCTAATTAATCTCCAGCGGCGGACGCGCAACAAAAGAAATGAGCCCCGCGTGCTGGCCGGCGCTGGCACAACGCAGACGTCCTTAATCTCGACTCCAGCGACCGAGGGCCGCCGCCGCCGCCGCGCGCTTGAAAGGCACACAAATGGCCGCCGGACACGCCTCTCCCGGACGCTGCGAGACGCGGGAGGTGTTGCCGCGGGCCCGCATTAATCACGGCTAATTCCCCCCCTGCCGCAACGCTTCGCCCGCTGCACGGCCGCCGCCGCCGCCACTACTGCAGCGGGGCTCGGCCGCTCCACTCGGGGCCGAAGAGAGCGCGGGGCAACAAGGTGTCGACGCCGCGTTCCGGGCCCCTAGCCGAACGGAGCCAAGCCGAGCCGGGGCGCTGAGCAAATGCATCCGCCTCGTCGATTGGGCCGGCCGGTGGTCCGCGGACAGGCAGGCGCGATGGTGTCCGATAAGATTCATCATTGTTTCTGCGCTGGCCCTCGGAGGGCGAGCGGAGATAAATCACGCCGACCCCGCCCCGGCAGTGCGCGCGCTCCAGCGTCGTGCATTAGAGGGCCTGCAGGGAGGTGCCAACAGCGCCCAAAACAAAGATATCTTTGCCCCGCCGCCGTCCCAGGCCGCAATTACTACAACGTGTCAAAGATGGACGCCGATACGGGCCGGCCGTATCGGCGCTATGCGATCTACCCATTAACTCTGTTGAAAGAAGCGGCCCTCGCGGTCGGGAAGCGGAGCACGCTGACAACCGCTCTTCGGCCTGCCTGGCTGCCGCGACAGATAGGCGGGCTTGTCAGATGCAACTCGCCTGCAGCGGGACCACCCCGAAAGTCGGCAGGATAACGGACAAGAACTTCGCGTCTCTCGGGCGTATTTGGGCGAACGCTGGGGTTTGATTGAAAATTAAAGCCCCATGTACTTTTACAGCTGTTCTAACGCCTGTGCATACTCGTGTTAGAGATTCGCTGAGTGAAATCCATAACTTCATAACTTCAAGCTTCCATTGCTAGACGTGGTGCACAAAATTCTGATCTCTGTAGATACCAATAATTCGTGGCCTTTGCTGCTGCTGCATCGATTGGTTCTAGCTTCACAAATATGAAAAAAAGAAAAAGCATCTCTCGAGGAACCTTTACTGATCAAAACTGGGCCGCTCCACGGAATATCCTCGCGCTATATTTTCCCGCAGAAATGCAGGGAAAGAGGCGTGATACAGCTTCCGGCATGGCCCATGTGCGACGGGGTCCACAGGAGCGGTCTATGTGAGTGATCGATTCGCAGCGTGCTTGGAAGAACAGGGACGGTAAGACTGCCCCTATGCGGCATCATTACAAGCACAGGGTCGACAGTGAAAGATGCGCCTTGAATCACCAAGTTGTGGTCTTGGCTGAACGTGTACGAAAGCGAGGGCAGGGAGGCATCTGCTTTCCTGAAGCTCTTTTAAAGCGAAGCTTTTTACTTCTACCCCCCAAGGGCTCTGTCGCGACCGCTGACGTCAACAGAAAATTCCCGCGAACACATAAAAGAAGTTACTGGCACCGCCAGAAGTCGAACCTGGAAGGAATAGAGAAACGGAGCGAGAGCCCGTTGTCTTACCGATTGAGCTACGAGCCCACGCGGAGACGGGGGAGACTGGCGGCGCACTCACCGAGCACATTGCGGGTTTACCCCCCTGCGTTCTCGCGGAATGCAACTTGATAGCGTCACGCAACCTCTGGCGGCGCCGTGCGTCCCGCCCACGGCATGTATAGCGGCCGAGTGCGCGCCTTGCGCATGCGCTAGGTGTTATAAAAATTAAAGGAAGCTCACACCAACGCATGGCACCTCACTTCTCCTCCGTCCCTGCCGCCGATCTCGTCACCTCCATCGGCGGCGGCAGAGACGGGGGAGAAGTGAGGTCGTCTGACACCGGGTTTGAGCTTCCTTTAATTTTACAAAAGAGTTTCCACTCATGTGCTTCACCTATACAACTGAACCAACCACCGCTCATGAATCATGCCTTTATTAAACCTTAGCAAACAATGTATCTTTGAAGTAGTAAAAGGCGTGGTTAAGTGCATTTCACTTGTCTCTGGTTTCGATATTTGTATTGATTTTGATTGATTGATTGATTGTGGGGTTTAACGCGCCGACGCAACGCAGGCGATGAGGCGCGCCGTAGTGGAGGGCTCCGGGTTAATTTTGACCACCTGGGGATCTTTATCGTGCGCCGAAATCTAGTACACACGGGCGTTTTTACTTTTCGCCTCCATCAGAAAAGCGGCCGCCGCGGCCGGGAATCGAATCCGCGACCTTGTGCTCAGCAGCGCAACGCCTTAGCCACTGAGCCACCGCGGCGGGTTTTCGATATTTGTAGAGCCACGTGGGTGAATTCAAGTGACGTCGCATGGGTAATCGTTGTGAGCGTCGTTTACAGATTCGTTTTCCAACCACCTTCACAAGGTGGATTGGCGCGCATTTTTTTGACACAAAGTGAATGTTGACAGCAACACACTGAATGGTCGTGAAGGGCTTGTTGAAAATGACTGGGCGAGTGGGGCGAGTGTTTAATGTTGGGGCAAACAACGCTGCTATCTGTGTCACCCGGTCAGTGACGTCGCACGTGCATGCTGTATGTAGACATAGCAAGCAAGCCCCTGAAGTCGGACACTGAAACCCTGGCTCCGGATGCACTGACAAGATGAAATGTGCTCTGGCAAATCTTTTTCCAAAGTGCTCCCAAGTTGCAAACACTGCGGGACTGGTTTTTAATTTATTTTAGCATACCCGTACGTCCTGAAAAATTTCAGTATCTGCAAAACCGGCCTAGCGGCAAGGCAATCGCTCTCTGTGCAAGAAACAACGGGGGGTAGGTGAACAGCCCAGCAAAAGTCCACAGTGTGAATGAATAGTGTCGCTGCACTAAACCATCGGTGGAACAAACGGAGGTGCCGAAAAAAAAAATAACGCTAAGCATAGTACGCTAGAAAGATGAAAACGACAAAACACAAGCGCTTCGCTCTACAGCCGAACTGTACGCTTCAAAACAGAGCTATTCTTGAAACAAGACATATAAGTCAGCTAATTAAGTACTGGGTGTTCAAGGATGAGGGCCTGATCATGCTTCCCCCATCGGTGATGATAATGATGGTTGGATGTTTATGGCGCAAGGCCGACTAGGGCAAAGAGCGCCAAAACGGTGGTTAGGTATGAAGGATGTAAACGTAAACTCTAAAATCGTTCAACAAAACAATAATAAAATCAGTAAAAGACAATGAGGATGGATGGTGTAGAAGGCCAGGTTGTGATTGTGCGTGGCATGAAATTAGGTCTAAAAAACTACGCGTGATAGGAAATGAGGTGTAAAAATTTGATTTCGGCCAGGAACTTAAAGGTGCGCTTCCTCCATCGAGGCACGGCGCTGTCCTCTAAAATGAGAGACGTTCAGCTTGAAAACTTGCATTCCAGGCTCTCGTGAGGTTATGGGGTGACCAACGATTATCCGCCCTGATATTCACTTTTATTGGCTAAGCAGCGCTGAAGACACCGCACCGAAGAACACACGCGACTTTTAACTGCGCGACCACCAAAATGGCGGCGAAGGACAACTCCCGTTTGCGCTTCCTGCGTAAGTACGAAAATGGATTAATTGTTCTAAAGATGGCCGAGAACGTATCAGTATTCTATAAAAGAATTCGAATTTTCCGACTCCACTTTTATTACAGCACTCCTTTTTCCGTCATAAAAGGAACGTACAAATATACGTGGGAAAAATTCCTCGGCCCTCAAGTTTGCTTACGGGCTTTGTAGGCGAAAGTCTAGCGATTATTACAGGCTTCTTTACTGTTATCGTGTTTGCGTCCATTTCCGCTCCTTCGTTTCTTTGCCTTTTGGAGATAATTCCTTCGACAGGCAGGTTGGGCGCACTTCATGCGACAGCGCTTCGCCAGAATCGAGCTCTCCGTGGCTGGCGGGCAGCTGTTCTACTCCCTTGCTGTTACGTTCACTTGCCACGCTGCAGGCACTGGGCTAACGTTTGTTACCCCCTTGGCAGAGTGTCGGGTGAGCCCAGTGGTAACACACTTCACTCCTGCTCTGTAGACCTCGGCTAAATCCCGCACGAACACAAATGCGTTTTACAGGAAAGTTGTATATCTCTACCCCTAGTGGCTTCATCTCCGTGGGCAAAAACGCCAAGGCGCTAAGGCCTAAGACGACGAGCGCATGCGTCGGGCTAATCAGGCATACAACATAGAGCGCACAGCATTCGTTTAAGGAAACCACAAAACAAGCATCGAAACCACATTATGGATGATAAGGCGCCTGTGAACAATGGGACCCCACCATTATGTGTTCCCGGTAAAGATTATGTTTTCAGATTATCTTTGGAGGTTAGGCAGGACTAGTGTCACCAAATAGAGCAGTTCTTGCCCAAGACGCCGAGCGCGTGCGTCAGGCTAGGCAGGACCCAGCCTTTGCCGCATCTTTGGGCACACTTCGGCTGCTGAAATGCTGTTCCACGCGTTGTCTTTGATTCGCATTCGGAACGACGTCAGCCGCGTGCAGCCGCAGAGCAGGGGGGACGAGCTAAGCCTGCCAGTGTTGACCGACCAAAACGCATAAACAACAAAACGGCGGCGCCCAGTGAACCGTCGCAGTGTAAACAAATGTCACGTAATGCGAACTGACCAATGATCATGGCGGTGGCACGGACCAATAGAACAAGAGCGCCGATACTGTATCCTTATCTGGTGACACTAGCCGAGCGCAAGTGACAAGCCCGCCGAGACGACGAGAAACGTTTCATACCCTTCTCCATCACAACTTGTAGTGGTTTGTAACAGCTTTGCTGTACATCCACTTTCTCAGGGAGGGATGGTGACCTTTTTTTTATGCATTTCCTTTTCCAGCGGCGCCATTTTAGTGCCACTCGGGTCGACGCCGCCGCCGCCGACGGTCACTTTTCGCGTTTGATGAGCCATATAGGGATTTCGCCTTAATACATGCCAAATATTCGAGCGCGTAGTCCTGCTTATTCGAAGAAGCCATCCTATCTACAAACTGCCTCTAACCTTAAGGAGGCTTTAAAGACACGCGACTCTCTCTCTCTCTCTCTCTCTCTCTCTCTCTACTGGCGGTGCGCAAACAATGCCACTCCAAGAAGACGAGGAGGCACCTGGCGAGCAGGGAGTGGCCCATGGGTCTGGCTTCTGGGAAGCCGCTGCTGTCCTATCCGTCACCTTCGACATAACGCCAGGCCATCACGAGATCAACACAAGACTGATGCGCGCAATTTTTTTTACATTCTTGGGTGTTCGAAGCGAATATGTGGTGCCAGCGGTTTGTCTATAGAACGTCAGAGGACGTGGAAACGAAAGTAAGAAGGAAGAATTATTCTGGCCATTCCTACGTGCGTACCGTCGCCTTACACCTCCGTTTCGAGAGCGGAGCAGCAGCACTTGCTCCCATGCCGTGCATTGCTTGCTTTCAGTGTTATTACGGAGTGTTCCCCCACCCCGTGCCACCTTGTAAATACGCGGAAAACGCTTTCAATGCTGTTCTGCAACCACTTTTTCCCTCCTGTCTTTTATTCTTCTTTTTGCAACGGGAAAGCACTCGGCCCCTCGAAGGCGGACGCTAAGAGGACAAACATCTTCGCGTGGTATTTTTCACGTGCTTTACTGCGGATAGCTTTGCAAACAAACTCCTCGATGCGTGCTGATTCTTGTGAGGTCCCTGCCTTCGCTTTATTGGTCAGGTGTTTGCGCTTGGGAAAGCAGGTCGCTCTGCTTCGCTGCATGTGCACTTCTCTCCGCGCATATTCATGCGAGACGGAGAGGACAGAAAGAGAGAGAAAAAAAATGCCTGCAATCACTTTTAGTATGCACTAATTCCACGCAGAGGTGTAAGTGCACTGCAGCTACACCATAACTATTCCTCTGATCAAAGTGAGGAATGAAACCGCTTGTGTGTCGAGATTTTGGCTTGCGTTAAAGATCCCTTATAGGGGGCTTTAAACTAATCCGTGGCACTCCACTAAGTGCGCCTGATAATCCTAGGTTTAGTTTCGGCGCGTTAAACCTCCAAAATTTGAAGGAAAAAACTGAAAATTTGAGTAACGATTTCTGAGTAGAAGATACCTAATACCTGGAAGCGATCCTCGGCTCTCGACTTTGCTTTGAGGGTATCCTGCAGGCATTTCCTTCTCAAAATTCAGCAGGTATTGTCACAACCTTGCCTTACATGTTACATAAGAAAAGGTATCGAGCATGTCGCCTGTGTACGCTCAAAATTCACGGTGGCAGGGCAAACCCTCGCTACATGTCTGTGTATGTCGCATGCCGTGTATCTTGAACAGAGGTCAGTTTTGGGTGCTTGGCCAGGCCCACGCCAGGCCCTACGGGCTGCGAGAGCTCTTTTGATGGCGGTGGTGTCCAAACTCCGTGAATGTGTTTGAAATTTTGTGCGCATCTTCTTACTTTGTATTATTTCTATTTTATATTTTATTTTCTTTTATTTTATTTTTCTTTCTTATATTATATCTATATATAAATATAGTTCATTTTTCTCATATGGCTGCAGCAAACTAGGCGCGAAAGTTCGACTAACGTCACCTTCACCTTTAAAGCTTTCTCTACGTATACATATGGGTGTGCCTTTTCGCCTTGCGTAACTTTCAAATGCATGCGGACCGGCTCTGAATCTTCTTTGCGGTCCATTCGCTTTCAACTTTTGTCCGCCCTCGCAGCGAGCAAAAGGCAGCCAACAAAAAGAGCGTATGTCGTCGACTTTCCCGCGTAACGGCATTATAGTCGCTCAATCTCCCGTTACGTGGCGGTACGTCTGCTTTTTAGTCTAAAATGGAAGTGGAGAGAGAAGAACGTTGGAGGAATACCGTAACAAAAAGCACTCAAAACATACGGAGGATGGAGTAAGCAGTGGAATCTTCACGTTTTGCACTCTAATACGTACATTTCAATGCAATCACTACTTTCTATTCTCAGCGTAGTGCACTTAAAGGTATCGTCTTACCTAAGTGCACCCTCCGTGTTTGCGGAGAGCTCCGTCTTTTCTAAGGAAACGCGGCCGGTGTGACGACCTTCTGGCGACGGGATTGCCGCTCGCGCAGCTGTTGTTGCCGCACGGAACAACAGTTTCCTCTTAATACTGTTGAGCGGGGCCTAATGCGTTCCGTTATATTTTGCGTCGGCAGAAAACGCACGACAAAACCGTTTGCACTGCTACAGAAAAAAAAAAAAAACGCGTGTCTCAACTCTTCGAGGTGGCCTGATACTCGACGCAGCATGAGCATCGAAGTCAGATGGACCACCTCATTAAGATCCGAACTTCTTGATTGCGAGATAGAAATAACGACGAGGAACTAATAGTTTTAAAAAGCGCTGAGATTAAACTGTATACGGTCCCCCAAGGCCGCGCTCTGCGACAACTCAAGTTACTTCGTTCTCGGACATCATTTTTCTGCGCGTCTGGTAACCTTATCACCGTTAATGAGTTCCAAGGCGTCACCGCCTAAGACAGAGACTGAACCATCAAGGACCACAATTAAGTTTTGTTCCTCAACCAAAAAAAGAAAATCACGCACGCGATTGTACAAAACAGAAACCCAATAACGTCGTTTCGAAAGAGAGAGGTACAAAAAAGGCAAAGAAACAAGGCCAGTTTAACCCGCTTGAACATGGCGGGAAGTTTAAGTGACATAAGGGCGGGGAAGGGGAGCGCGAGAGCACAAACTCCACGCGAGATAAGCAACGCCCAGGAAGAAAGAAGCCATGCCCGGAGCAATGCGGCCGAGTGCAGGGAGGGAGAACCGTTTGGGGACTCGTTTATCGGGACATGCCAGGTTATAAATGATCCCGCTATAATTTATCAGCGGCGAGAGAAACGATGGGTTAACGATATAACTGACGTGTGGGTAAATCGGAGCGAAAGGAAAAAACAAGCCCCGCCGTGCGCTGCGCACCAGTAATGACTGCTGCTGCTTCTGCTGCTGGAGTCGCTCATTTCCGTCTCGATGCCCGGCCCAGTGGTTCGGCATGCGCGGAAGGGTGACTTCGACCGTTTGTTTGCCCGTCGAGATGGATGGTGTCCGGTGCACATGGATGGATGGATGCGGTTGGGCTCCTTGAATCCGGTTGGAACTCTTCGCCGTTTCGGGAGCACCCCTTTATGGCCCTTAATCTATCTGTCGTTGTATTCTTTTTTGATCTTATGTACTGTATTTGCTGTCAGGTGGTATCTGTTTATTTTTTGCTTGAACTAGGAAAACAAGTTTCATGGACTAAACCTTGGTGGGGTATTGCTAGCCTTCTTCTCTATGCGCGATTTCGCCTCATGCAACTGACTCTTTTTATCAAATTCGTAACTAATAAATACCTTTTTCAACTAAACTTCGTGTAAGTGCGCGGATGTGTTAGCGTAGCCGAAAGAATCGAACCCGCAAAGAATAAAAAGAAGGAATGAAGAAGCTGTTTAACACAAGGGTGGCGACTCGACCTAAGTGACGCGGCTGGGGTGGGGTCAATGAAGTCGAAACAACTTTAGACGATCAACTGGACGCCAGTGGCGAGAGCGAAGACCCACAATGAGGCGAACATTTGCTTAGCTGCGGTTGCGGGTGGGTAGAGAAAGAATAAAAAGAAAAATATTAGCCTAGCTAAATTGCGTCCAGCACTGTAGGCTGCGCACCGCCCTACAACGGTAAGGAGGGTTGTAATTCGTTTTTTTTTACGCTGCATGTGTATCTTTTACGCGGGCTATGGTTGTTCCACACCGGTTTATGAATCGGTGCACGGATTAACGCGAGTTAAACAAACAGAAATGTTTTAAATAAAAAATATCGTGCGCAGCGCAAACTGCAGTCTTCTCGGTCTCTGCGCATGGCTGCTGCGTCTCAGGAAAGGATCGCGTGATCAGCGAACTCACGGTGGCGCGCGCTACTCTGCCGTTATCTCGCAGCCGCGTCGCCGCCGCCGAGCATGCTGTTGTAAATCGTGTTTGAACCTCCCGCGCAAATGTCACGTGGTTTGGATGAGCCACGCAACAAGGAGGACGATGAAGGACTGATGCACGTGCAGCACGCAGCGCGTGCTGGTCTTCTGCGGCGCGGCCCCTCCCCCTCACAGTTTCGCCACACTTTCCTCCTCCGCTTTCCTTCTGAGGCTTCGTTGTTCCCTTCGTTCGCTCTGTTACGAGGCACGGCGACGCCATGAAACCACAGTAGCGGGTGCCTAAGTGCTGCGCACAAAAAAAAAATTACCCCACCTTCCCGCGAGGGGAACCCTGTGGAGATGCAACGCATCTTGGGTGTTCACTTGGTGTTTCAGTTGGGTTGATTCTCTAATTGCGTGAAACGTGTGAGGAACGCGTACGATGTATTCTTTATTTAACACGCGGCGTAACGTTAACGCTTACGGCCTTGTGGTCGCTGAAGTGTACGGGTAGTGGATGGTGAAGTAACGGGACCACCGTGCAATTTGCAGCGAAGATCCAGTCTATGCACGTGCCCGAAACCGGAACGCCGGTGCTGGAACGGCCGCGGCTATGACGCAACGTGGCGCGGCTATGACGCAACACAATCCAACACAATCCACTTTAATCCATCCAATCCAAAACCAATCCATCCAAGCCAACCCAACCCAATCGAATCCAATCCAATGCCCCTCGCGTGAGAGTGTTCGCTATCGGAGAGGAGAGGGGTGAGCGGCGGAGAGCGCAGCTCGCGCGGCGAAAAGAATGGGGGAGGGGTGTGGACGGACAACAACAACGCCGTATGGAGGGACAAGGCGAGTGAATGAGATGCAGTCGCATCTAAAAAAAAAATTACCGCGTATCTGCTCCTTTCGTTGCAGATGTCCACGAAAGACGATAGTCGACTGCCGCCCCTGGCAAATAAATGCCTCCCTTTGCTGTTCCTCTCGCGTCTCGTTCCTCCCAAGATAACACGCTAGAGGTTTGCTCAAGACAGTTTAAATTTGCCGAGTTCCACTGCTCCAAGGCGGGTGCCTGGATGCCAGCACTGCCTTACGGAGGAGACGTGCGGGAATTGAGGCACCCTACTACAACGTTTATAGAACCACGTTCCCCTACTTCCCGAGCGTTCCAAGCGGTACGTGGAACCTATCTAGAGGAACCTTTCGTTGCTTTCGCCGTCTGATTTTTTTAAATGCCGCCAGGTAGCGCGGGCAACAGCAGGCGACGGTTTTCTGCGGTTGATGTAGTATTTCATTTGCTATCGCAAAAACCAAGCATCCGTGAATTTTAATAAAAGGTAACAGTGCAAATATCACTCATGTAGTGATATTCTGCCTTATATTTGCGTAGTGTCTCGTTCCTGTTCAACAATGTCGACAAGTATGAACATTAACTCCGGACTTGGTTTGTTTGTTTTCGTTCGGTAACAAAATAAAGAAAAAGAGAGATGAGAAGAGTAAGCTTGAACAAGAAGTACGTCAACGCTACTTTTCCTGGTTCGTGGGTTCAACATACGGGGCTCTTGAGGCAATTACTCACTTTTCTTTAACATTTCGCTCCTGCAGCCATCAATGCTGAAAATAGAGTGAATTAACTAATACTATCAGAAGTTTTAAAACAATAAGACCGTCACGCAAAGCATCGTTTGCTTTATTGTTTGTTTTATTATTACCTGCTCCTTCAAGTACGGGCTCTCACTTATATCTGTGTGCCTCAGAGCTCCAATGACTGAGCCGTCGTACTCCGCCGCTTTATACTGAGCACCAGCTCACAGGTTTGGAGGAGGAGGAATGCTTTTAATGATGAGGAGAAGTCAGCCTGGCAGAGAGCTTGGTTCTTTTCCGACCACGGAATCAGGTTTTATTTTTCGCCTTCACGTGGAACCAAAGATTGAAAACTCTCGTCGTGCACGAGTTTTCGGCGCGCGCTAAAGAAGCACTGTTGGTCGAAATTAATGCACCCCCTCGCACTACGAGGCCATGCGCATCCTCGGCTCGCAAAAGGAAATTTCATTTTTTTTTCTCGGCCTCTATAAACAATTCAAATTGATGAAACTACAGAATTTGTCTTTTTGCAGAATTCGTCTTAGACCTGGCGATGGGCTCTCTTTAAGGCGCGTTTAACACTCCCTCCAACCGTGCCCCCTTGAAATTCCATCACGCCTGTTATGCGACGCCTTCTGCGAACGACAGAGCGGGGGTTTGAAACGATCGCTGCCACCACTACGAGACAGCTTCAAAAGAATAACGTCGCCTCGAACTTCTCGCCAGTATATCCCTACCGGAGGCGCTATTCTTCGAGGCGGATCTGATGTTACGCTTTCAAGGGCTTCTGTGTATGATTAAAAAAAAAAAAGGCGAAAGCGGGTACTTGCTTTCTGCTGATGGATGCAACAACGATGTGGCGCTGCGGTAGCGCCAAGGCGCCTGAAGCGGCGGGGGGCGGATCCTCCGCGTCGCCCGTTGATGGGCACCCTCGGGAACCCTGCTTCTGCCCCGGGGGTGCGCGCGTCGTTTCGCAAAGCGTTGCCCTATCCGATTCAATTGCTGCCGTCCGCCGTCACCGCATTAACGCGCGCGCGCGCGACCGCAGGGCCGCCCCACCGTCGGCGATGGGCCTCCGGGAAGGAGTCGGCTCAGTTTGCCGCTTGTGTTGGCGGCTATTGTGTTATAGCAGCTTCGTGAGTTATAGCAGGATGTCTACTAATAAATTTGCACTACAGTAAAGCATTCCTTCGAGATGGTTGTTGCAGTCTTTGTCAAAAGTTTCTTGGCCAATCGCCAAATGGTTCGGGGCAGCAATGAATTTAAAGTAAAATTAAGCCTAAAGATTCAAGTGTGAGTGAATTATTTTACGACTAAAAAAGAAAAACGCCTTTGCCAGCTTTCTGGCATAAAGCTCTCCAGTATCCCTCAAAACTGTAAGCTTGTACTTTGAATTCTTTGTGGGGCATTAACGTCTGGAATGGCATAGGAACTTCTGACAAAAACTATATGCTGTTGAACAAAGGCTTGCACACGTTTTGCTACTTAGGAATCAACACGGTTAGTTCGTGCTGCGTCTTTTTTTCGTGCGTCCTTACTTTGTGCCTCCTGGGGAGCGAAATGCATTCAAACATGTACAGTCGCCAAAACTGTTAACAACAACAAAGA
Organism: Haemaphysalis longicornis; assembly: GCA_013339765.2. Lineage (NCBI taxonomy): Eukaryota > Metazoa > Arthropoda > Arachnida > Ixodida > Ixodidae > Haemaphysalis > Haemaphysalis longicornis. The sequence continues at coordinate 110,535,828 of CM023456.1, forward strand.
ACGATGTGCTAGCGTATGCACAGAGCGGCAGCTTACGATAGCGCTGAGGCTGCTAAGCCTGACTGTGCGCATGCGCTGAAGCAACCGAGTGAGCATTGTGAAGCGCCGATAACCAGGCGCCGAAGATCGGCTGTGCTCTCGTGGAGCTGCCACTCCGTGCGTAGGCAGGCACCTCGTGCTTTGTTGTTGTTAACAGATTTGACGACTGTACGTTCACTTGGCGCCATAAAGACATATTGTGCTCCGCGAACCAACATCTCTTTAATTTTCTCTACGATCACCCCCTTTTGAAGACGTATATGCTGAGGAATTGCTGGTGGATCGGCATAAACGTTCAGTGCATAAGCAACCTGAACCTGTTTGCAGGAAAGTCGACGTTCTTTTCAACCACCCGCGGTTTGCAGGCGCCTTCCGGCTCAAGGAGTTCTCAACGCCCTTGCGAACGCCTTTGAAGTTCGGTAAAGCCGCAGCTATTGTCAGTGTCTCTCTTGTGAGTATTTCAAGCAACCGAGAAAAAAAAAATTATCCTCTGAACCTATCAACAACTTCTCCAACTGCGGGCGCAACGGCAAGAGGTGTGGCATGTCCAGCTTTTGTTCCTGATTCCTCTCGGAATACACAGCTGCGCCTGCAAGGGTGTATTATGCGTGAAACAACTCTGCTTCAGAATCGCGTGACCCTTTATTCTAAGTAGAAGAAATAGGTGACCCTTAAACATGATAATTTTTCGCTTACGAAATATCCTATAACGAATGTGCAGCGGAAGCAGTAATCAGAGTTCTTTTTTTTTTCCGGTAATTAGTTTATCGCCCCATTAACCCTTTCAACGCTCTTCCTAACTTTACATTACTGTTGTTATCATTACATTGACCATACATATTATTTTTGTCTTTTATTTCTTATGAGTGTTATTATTTTCGTTATATTATTTATTTTTACTGTCAAGCGTGAGCTTGGTGCTTCGTTCAACTTTTACTTTCTTGGAAAATGTCCGTCGCTGACCGCGGAATGTACGCCCTCCTATTTTATGTCGACCGGCCCATCGCCCAACGTTCTTCGGCATCTTCCTTTCCCAATCGTCCTAAAGCGGCGCCTTCTTTATGGCACACTTGGTTCCTAATTTAGGGTTATCTGCCTCCTCGGTCGCCGCCGCGTTTTCGAGGAGCAGCTCGCTTCCGGGACGATTGGCCTTATTTACGCGTCCGCTTTTCGGAGGGAGCGTACGGGCGGATGCCATTGCGAGTGCGCAGGTCTATAGACACCATCTCACTTCGTCAGGCTTCCATGGTCATTTGCTCCACAGTGCACGCAAGCTCGGCTTATTGAAGAAAAGAAATGACACGTTGCTTAAGAGGACACACATTGATTTTATAACATATATATGGCGCTTATTGTTCATCCTGCTTACCGTGTTCATTCGCAGAATAGACGTAAATGTGTATCCGAACTGTTTTCTGAACACTTCATTGTCCTAGGTACTTTTATAGAGTGCATATGGAGGCAATAAGGGGACCCGGTAACACTTTATTTTAACTTTTTTTGAAATCTTAAATGCTTGCAGAACGTAGTCACCCAACACACGTAGTACTTAGATTAGGGGGTCGCAAAGTACCTCAGCCAGAAATTACTGCTCTATACCCATCAGATAACTTGAAAAATCGCGCAAAAGATTTTTTTTTTCTTTCCCGGTATTGACGTTCTTCGACGGCTCGAAGTACGTCACTAAGGCCATGTTGCGGCTGTTGGCCGGTTTTCCTGCAGTTGCGGCAATGAACGCTTTCGATAGCAACCTAAAAAAAAAAGCCACAAAAAAAAAAGGAGAAATGGAAGGCGTATCTGGTGCGACGAGCAAATCACGCAGTGCCGCTCCGTGCTGGCGATGACTGTAGCCTTTCGCATTGGTTCCAGACGCGAAGGAAAGAGTGAAAGCGCTTATCGAAAGTGTTGCAGGGTCCCTTTAACGGGCCACGAAAACAAATACAAGTTTGTTCAATTTGAAAGCACTAGTTTTTGGTAACTCACTCACCTCCATTTCAGCCACGAAAGACGTTTTTTTAACCAAAAAAGGAAACGTCAGAAATAGTGAAAACTCAAATTTCGCGCCAGAGTGACATGGGTAGAGGTGACGTGTTATAGGCAAGCACTGAAATAATAGTTATTGTGGTAACTGCACGTTCGTATTCAAGTCATGCTATTAAGGGAGCTCTAGAGGCCCAACTACAATCTCCCAGTAAAGTTTCTGGCATGGTCGTGGTCGCCAATCTCACAAACAATATTTTGTGACGTCATAGAGAAATTGCCGGAAAGCGGCTGGGGAGTCACCACTTCATCATATGTGTTCTTTTATATCTCGATTATTTTTTTTTGAAGTTTGCGATATAATTATCCCCATTGTTATCGGACAAAGCGGTTTTTTCGACGAACCAAACTTGCATTTTGTCTTCATGGTCACTTTAAGCGAACAGACGCAAGCCTTTTGGCATCATCATCACCATCATCGTGTCCACTTCAGAACGGAGGCCTCCTACGTTTCCTCCAGCCGTTCTTCTCTTGAGATGCATTTGTCCATTCTTTGCCTTTTTATCCTGCCTTATCTAGCGATCGCTTATATGTTTCGTCGCCATTAGTCGTCCATTCATTCGTGTTTATAGCCTGCACCGAATCTTTTGCCTAAGTGTAGTCCTGCGCTGTGGTTTCTTGCGATTTGCGATGCGAAATAGGGAAACAATGTCCTGGTAATGTTACCTCGCGTAACGTAAAGCCACAGTACTTGCGTGTTACGCGCGAGTGAATACGGTATATTCGCTGTGGGTCCGGCTTCCAACCGGAGGCGCTAATGGAAAGGTGGCACCGGGCCGTTGGGCGAGCCGCAAACCATCCCGTCGCTGTGCGCGGCGGCACCTCCGTCCGCTTTTGACAAAGATAGCTCTTACAGAATTCGCCGACGATAGTCGCTAAAAAAAAAAAAAAAAGATCTTTAAAGAGTGGAGGGCGCACCGTGGGGCGCAACTTTCCGTTGCGGTCGTGCCTCGAAAATGATACATCTCTGACGAAAATGCCTTTTCGGAGCGATCGTGTTCCGTTCTACTGTGCTTCCTTTAAGTCGTTATTTTTATTTGGCCGATATTGGGGATCCATTTGCTTTTATATATTTTAACGATGTGTTTTTACGCGTGCAGCAGCTAAAAAACCGTATCCGTATGCGTGATGACGACCATGATGACAACCTGAGAAAAAAAAAAAAATTGCAATGTCGGATAAACGCTAAACGCCTCACTCCACACCGAGTATCTTTAAAGCCGGCTTCACATTTATACACAAGTGCGTTGCGTGGAAGATGTCCTCAGTGGCAATTGTTACGATTCAGCGCCAAGTGCTTCGCCGTTAGCCCGCGTGCGCTCGCCGGCCAAGTTTTGTGCATTACGGGAAGTTCCGTGCGTGACGGTGAAGCCAGCTCATCAAAAAAGTTTCGACACGTCGGAGCCTCTCCATTGGGCAGGCCCTCGGGCCGATGAATTACGCTGGGAGCGGCTGCAGGAACCGACAAAACCTGGTTCCATTGACGCGTGTTCCAACAAGCCTCCAACAAACGGCGGCCGTGCGCTAGGCCCTCCTTCTTTTCCCCTGCCATAGCATTCTCGGTTGGCTCTTGTTAAAAACTGGAAGTGGCCCTCCCATCCTTGATAGCTTAACTTTCCCAAGGCCAGGGTTGTAGCGCTGTTTCCTTTCCTCATTGTACTCAATCAGCCTCAAGGAAAATTGAATCCCGCATAGGTTAAAGTCACGGTGACATTGCCAACCGCAAGGCTAGGTCCACCCGTCAATAATTCATCACCACCACACACCAATTTTAAAGCCGGCTTCACTTTTATACAAGAATGCGTTGCGTGGAAGATGTCATCAGTGGCAATTGTTGCGATTCAGCTCCAAGTGCTTCGCCGTTACCGCGTGCGCTCGCCGACAAGTTTTGTGCATTACGGGAATTTCTGTGCGTGCGGTGAAGCCAGCTCATCAAAAAAGTTTCGACACGTCGGAGCCTCTCCATTGGGCGGGCCCTCGGGCTAATGGATTGCGCTGGCAGCGGCTGCAGGAACCGACAGAACCCCGGTTCCAGTGACGCGTGTTCCAACCAAGGAGGTTAAAAAAAATTAACCTCCTTGGTTCCAACAAGCCTCCAACAAACGGCGGCCGTGCGCTAGGCCCCTCCTTCTTTCCTCCCCCTCTCTATGGATAGCGTTCTCGGCTTCTGCGGACGCATCATATCACTATAGGAAGTTCCTTGTGTATAAAGACGATAGTCTTCTTGAGCTACTCAAACACCAGAAATTTTGGTCTGTCGTCCGTCTGTCTGTCTGTAACTCGATTCAGCCACCCGGCCAAAGTAAAATGCTTACTGCGGCAATAGTCTTATATATCACAGCCAAATGTAAACCGTCTAATCCTGGTTATACGTTCATACTTGTCAACTTGTGAACAAGAACAAGAATTACGCAAATATACGACAGGTAATTAGTACACAAGGGATATTTACACTGTTCCATTAATAAAAAATTCATGGATGCTTGGTTTTTTCGATAAAAAATGATATTCTACATCTACTGAAGAAAAAGCGCCGCCTCCTGGCGGCATATGAAAAATCACGCGGCAACCGCAACGAAAGGTTCCACTAGCTAGGTTCCGCGTTCTGCTTGGAACGGACGTGGAGCACGGCCACGGCGGTTCTATAAACCTTGTAGTCGGCCGCATCGATTCACACGCGTCCTCCGCCGTACTGCAGCGCTGGCATCGAGGAAATCCGGCCTGTAGCAGTGGAACGCGGTAAATTCAAATCGCCTTGCGCAAACCTTTAGTGTGTTTACCTTGGGATGAGCGCGACGGTACAGGAACAGCATGAAAGGTGAGCGGGAAAGCAAAGGGAGGCATTTCCTTGGCAAATGTCTACAAAAACTATCGTCTTTTGACGACTTTTGCAACGAAAGGAGCAGATACGCGGCCAATTTTTTGTACTTTCCGGTGCCATGCGTAACACTCGGTTGACCGTTGTTCTGGTTATAAATATTTATAAGCGCAGACTAGTGCGTCCTGGGCCTCCGTGAAGAACGTTTCTCTGCCCGTTCGAGTTGTCTTGTTGTAAGCACGCCAGTGTGCTGCTACCTGTATCATCGCTGTTTTCTCCTCGCCATCCATTAAATCAGTTTGGCTCTTGGCTCTGCTTCGTCGGAACGGAGGCAACTCCTCTGAAAGCCGATCGCCCACCACTCTACCACTGCATGACGGAGAACTGTAGCCTGCTTGTATGCCTTCGCCCATGTAACAAAATGCAACCAGTGCTATATGAAAATATGAAGGCCCTAGGACCTTTTAGCTATAGCACTTCCTTATGGGGCAAAAGTGTGACACATTAAGCGTTGCAGACGGACTGGCGAGTTTGTATGTTGAGTTCACATAGAAATGCTTAGGTGTCTAGAACGTGCCACGTATGTACAGAGGGAACAAGCCAAAAAAGCTGATAGTGAAAACTACGAAGGTGCTGAGGAGCATGCTACCTACGATGATTAAGATAAAAATTATTACAGATGAGAAGCATTACGGACAGCGTTTCTTTTCTTTCGTGTACCCAGTATTCCCTGAGTGCCAAGTTTATTCCCGGCTTATTCCCAGGTTTAGTCCCTCAGTGCCAGTGCCAGGTCTTGGACAACCCACCTGAATAGGCACGCGCCATTCATGTTTGTGGCATCACCACCACCTTCGCGAAAGTACTTATTTGTAAGTGGCGACATTCCCTTTACAAGTCAGTGCAGACCGGTCACTTCCGGTGCAATACAGAACTTTAATTAAACTTCCTGTCCGCACCTAGACCAACTTAGAAGGGTCTAAGCCACCCTGTTTGCGAAAAGAATTTCTTAGAACCGATCTAGGGGAGCCTTTTTCCAATTAAAAAGTTGAGAAAAAAAAAAGTAGAATTCTTGGGGCTCGAACCCACGACGTAAGCATCAAAAGCCGCGGAAGTTGGAAGTAATTTGTACGAGGATCAGGATTCCTAAAACTCCATTCGTTAGCCACTAACCTAGAAACTTACTGATAACAAGGTCGGCCTAAACAAGGACGTTGTTGCAATTGCCGCTGTGTCTGAAAACCCGTCACGAATGCCTCGCCCCATCTACCTAAATGAAATGGAAGTTGTCCACACCAACGGCACCGAATTTTAGCAGCAGAGCTTTATAAGCTTGAGCCTGGTCCGGTGGCGTGCGCAAAAAAAAAAAAAAAATTGACCACATCTTTCCGCGGGGGGAAGCCATGGGGTGATGCGACGCATCTGGGCGGTGCTTGTTACGGTTGCGCCGACCATCGCGGTAGCAGACCTGTTAGTCTCGATTCAAATCATCGGTGGTCATCGGATGTCACCGGAGCGGCGGCGGTGGAGCGACTGAGCGGAGCGGCGCAGTTGTCGCGTTTATATGTACCGCGCGTTAACGGTGAGGGGAATGAGAGAGAGAGTAGCGCATGCGCATGTGTTAACCGAGCGCTAACGCGCGCTGACGCACAGCTGGCATGGCGAGGGGAGCGAGCGCTAGCGCAAGATGGCGCTGCGGTGAGAGCGGCGTTACCGCGCAGCTGGCGTGGCGAGGAGAATGGGGGAGAGGCGTGCGGACTACGGATGGATGGAGGGACAAGGCGAGTCAAAGAGATGCGTCGCATCTAAAAATGGCGCAGCTTGCACCAGTGGTGCAAGGCTGGAGAAACAGCAGAGACCCGGCTGTGGCACCTGACATGGATTTGCGAGCTTGCCGCTGAAAGTTCTCCATGACTGGCAGGCCGCGATCGTTTTGTCCGCAGCCTTTCACATCTCTGTCAAAGTGGACCGCGTTAGCGCGAGCTAGAACCCGCGGTAACCGGCTTCGTGAACTGGCCGTCTGTAGCGCGGACTCGGCGTCTGGGCTCCCCACTTCAGTCGCGGCCGCAACGTGAACTGGCGAGTAGAAAAAGCACGCGAGAGATTGCGCCACGAATGCTGGGCAGAGCGTTCTCGAAGGTCGAGCTGGCCGAAGCCTGGCGCTCCTCACGAGATGCACGCTCACGTGCTCTCGGAATTTTTCTTGGTATCTTTTTCGAGCTCCTCACGTGGCGCAAGCCCACGCGTAAGCCAGTAGGACGCCGCGCGCTCCTCACGAGGCGCAAGCTCATGTGCGCTCCGTCTTTTAAGTGCAATGCACTTCTTAAGCGACCCTGAACCTGCGTCCACCGGCGATGTCCGCGCACGTGGAGATGGGCGCGCGCAGCCTGGCCGCTGACATGGCACATACCCACGTGGGGGATTGGCCAGGAATCTCCTCGTCTTCCTTGGCAACGGGGGAGATAGGCGCGCGCAGCCTGGCCGCTGACATGTCACATACCCACGTGGGGGATTGGCCAAGAATCGGGCGTGAGAAGGGCTAATGCACCCGCTTAAAGGAGTACTGACACGAAATTTCAAAGCTGAGATCCGCTCTAGCAATCAAGTACAACGACAACACAAATAGGTGTCTGTGAATAAATGCATCTTTCTTTCTTTGTAGTTGTGTGTGTGTGTGTGTGTGTGTGTGTGATCTCTCTTTCGCGAACATTACCGAACCGCGCAAATTCAACTCGTGCATTCGCACTTTCACATTCTTCCCCTCGGGGAAATGCGGGGAAATTTTTTAACAGCAGAGCTGTTTAAGCTTGAGCTTTGTACGTCTGCGTTCGCAAAAAAAAAATACAACTAACAAATACCGACCCTACACCAGCAGGCGTTCCGGTGTCCGCCCCCTAGGCGAGATAATTTACACTGACCTGTTGGTGGATTTTCCCTTAAAACCACAATACATACATACATACATACATACATACATAACAATACATACATACATACATACATCTACATACATCACACATACATACATACATACATACATACATACATACATACATACATACATACACACATACATACATACATACATACATACATACATACATACATACATACATACATACATACATACATACATACATACATACATACATACCGAGCGTACGTGAGCATTCGCTCGGTTCTACCACCCCATAGGATAGTTTTGTATGGGGCGTTAGTAACACGTCGTTGGGTAGCACTACGGAAAACTACATGCTACCCCAGAGTTCAGTAAAACTTCGGAACATGTCGAGTTGTACCTTAACGTCGGGAGCGGCTTCATAATGATCGTCCAAAGTTGACAGGCTTCGCGTCGCACCGTGCACGCTCATTCGCCTATATTCACGCTGGTCGGGCGCCGGCTGCGCCGTCTCCATTATTCATATGTTTGAAGTGCCCGCGCGAAGTGTAACGCGTACGCCTCCGCGATACGTCCGACATACCACGTCGGTATACAGTATACTGCCGCGGACGGTGTATACACACACACACGCGCGGGCGTCAGCAACGCCGCCAACAGTGCGAGAAACGCGAGAACGAAGGGAGGGTTTTCGCTTTGCGTGCGGCGGCAGCTAAGCGAAAACAGCCTGCATAATTCATGCGGACTGTACGCGCCAATGAGTTATGGATTCGAAACGAGCCCTTAAAGGCTGAGAGCGAGGTGAACGCGTGCTGCATAGAAGTAGTCGTATATAGTTGTGCGGTGTTCGAACTCACGCTTACCGCTCCCTCCCGTCCATAGCCGAAACGTCCGCGCTAGGGGAACATAGCCGGCCGGTCGGCCGTTTGGAGCCCGCCCATGCTCTGAAGTGCGATGTATCGCGCGCAGTTAGCGTAAGATTTATAGCGCGTCAGTGCCGGGCGAAGTGCAGCGCGCGGCCGGTGGTAGCGCAGTATCGCTGCATGGCGTCCGCCGCGCCGGCCATTAGCGGCCGCGGAACCATTAGCGCGTGCTTGTGTGTGCCGCAAGCGCCGCGCGGCGAGCTAGCTGTCCACCCGGCGTTTTGGCGGGACGTCCCGAGCAGAGTCGGCTGCTTGGTGGGCGTGAGTGCCTGGCTCGGGGTTTCTTCAGCGGCGCTTAGTGTAACGCGCTTACCACTCCGCCCAACTGTTACGTTCTAATTTTTTGTTGCTTTAATTTATTTCTTTACACATGCCGACAACAAAATTTTCCGCCTCCTTACTCACTCGCTTCCACATTCTTATTGATGCTGGAAACATTCCTCGGTACGTCGCAAAACTTCCACTTCAGTGTACTTTTACTTGAAGGGACCCTGCAACACTTTTTAACTGGAAAGTGTTTTATACCCGGATACACACAGATTTCAATGACGTCATATCCATCGCGGAAGTGACGCCAGTTAAACGAAGCAAGTGGCCTGTAAAGCGTGCACCCCTGCGCACAGGGTCTTCTTGAGGGGAAGCAACCCTTAGTACTAAAGCGTACGTTATACTTAGGGTTGTTTGTTTTCGGGTTTTATATTTTAACACGAAAGTGTTTTATTCCGGGATACATCAAGATTTCACTGATGTTATATCCGTTACAGAAATTCCTCCAGTACAGCTTTGTCGAAGCGACCCCCCAGCAGGACGTCGCTCACCAAGCACACCCACAAGACAGCCGCCGACCCTCAAATCATGCTCAGCCGCCGATGTGGCTGCACATTTATTTCACTTTCGTGTTTTACCGATTCCTATGGCAGGAATCAACCACAGTTTTTTTTTTCAAGTTTCTTTAGAAATCTGAAATTCTTGTATTATGTAGTCAACCAACACATCCATACTTAGATTAGGGGGTCGCAAGGTACTTCAGCCAAGAATTACTGCTGTGGCCCATTAGACAACTTAGAAACTTTATCAAAATACTTTTGTCTCTTTCCCTTCCTCCTGACTATCTCTTTCCATGTCTTGGCGTTCTTCGACCGCTAGAATTAAGTAATGACAGTGGTGTAGCGGCTATAGGCCGGCTTTTCTGCAGTTGCAGCAATGAGCGCTTTCGATAGCGACTTTAAAAAGAAAGCCACCAAAGCAAATCAGAAATGGAAGGCGTATCTGCTGCGACGAGCAAATGACGCAGTGCCGCTCCGTGCTGACTATAACTATATATATTTAGCAGCGCTTCCAGAAGCGAAGAAAGAGTGAAAGCGTTTATCGGAAGTATTGCAGATACCCTTTCAGTAATTCAGCGTCACTCAGGTATTCATAATTTACATGCTACCGCGTCCACACTTTCAATTTTTTTTTAGTCCTGTCTACATTTTTTCTCCTTATACCCGCAAAGTCACTTTCTGCGGTGGTTAATTTTTAAAAAACAGCGAAACAAGGAGTTCTTATGATTTTTTAAGTGCCGAACCCACTTGAACACCCTTTGGTGAATCCTTTGCTTGGTTTAAACCACAGTGCTGCTGAGTCTTGCCGGAAAGTTCGCACGAGTACCGCTGCCAGCATTGGGAAGGTATATCATCCTCCATCCTTGCTCGATATATTTGTGAACGGATAACTTACAGCTTGAGGGCAACCCTGGTGCTAGCGATTGCAGGGGTGCGTGTTCGAGCGGAGTTCAGGTAAGAGCTTGATTGACTTCACCACAACGGATGTTGAACCGTCGCCGGTGTGTGTCGGTATGTATGCGGTAGCTGGATAAGCGGGCTTCTTTTTTCGCGTCCTTCTAACATACAGGAAAAAGAACCGGTTGTTAAGTCTTGGTACCATATAATAGAGGTGTGTCCTTTTTCTCTGATCTGATTTCTACTCCAACCCCTTAATTCATCGTGACAGTGAAAGGTCAAGGTCAAATATTCAACAGTAACAACCGTTCTAAATCGTGCGCACATTCTTTCGAAGGGCTCGAGTGGCTCGAAAATTTCATCGTAAGGTGTAATGCACAGAGGTGTCCAAGCAAATGTTAATTTATTCAAACCAAAATGCCAAAAAGTGTCTAGGTATACAGCCGCGCACGTCACCCGTGGTAGTTCCACTACTTCCACAAAAAATAATTCATTCACAAATACAAATGTTCGCAGCTTTCTTCCGTCAAAAATGTTTCGGTTGCACTCGAAATTTACCGCTCGCTCTTGAAATTCTGGGATGTTCAAACGGAGCGGAGGTGGTAACTTAACCCTTTTTGACGATAAACTGTATGTGCATTAGTGCAGTTGTTCTTACGTAAAAAAAATACAGGGAAGCTTTACACTCACGCGCAACACTTGAATGGCGAAGCTGTTGTTGGTGAGCATTGCCGGACACATAGTTACGTTCAGTCGTCAGTATCATACCATGTTTATTTGGCATAGTTGCGGGTGCTAGTAATCGTCGTCATATGCATCGAAGAGGTCGTCGTCTTCGCGGGCGAGGGGTGAATGCCAAGTCATCCTCAGCATTGTAGACTTCCATCAGCTCTTCGTCATCGACTCGAGGCAGCGGTGGCAGAGTACCTCAGCCATGTCTCCAATTTTCCATAATGGCTTCTAGAGAATGCGGCTGGCCGCGTTGACGTCTCCCAATCAAGGTGTCTTTTCATCTTTAGCTAAGCGCTGGTGTTTTTTTTTTTCTTACATGCGCGGTAGCTCTTGACGACATCGGTGGACTTTTTTGTGTTTTTGTGGAGGTTTTTTTTTTTTTTTTTTTTTGCTAGAGCTACTGCGCGTGCCGGGAACGCTCGGCGGTCTCCGCGAGGCACGCGCTCACGAGCGCTCCACATTTTCTTGCTATTTTTTCCTGCAACGGTGAACTTACGGCTTGTACAACAGCTCCGTTGTTAATACGTCCAGGCATCCCCATCGGAATTAGCTATCGGGATCATAATCACCACAATGAAGAGCTAGGGACCTCAAGCTGTTTTATCAATTAAAAGTTACTGGCGAGGTATGAGCTTTTTATAAGTAGCCGCGCATGATCACCGACAAAAAAGGGAAGGCATTAATTTTAAAATTTAACCGTCACGGAGCAAGCAAGTCCAGCGCGGCTGTTGCACTCGTATTAAAGGCAGCAACACATTGCTTTCAGCATGCCGAACATCTTGCCCCGTTGTAGTTTGTCGACAGCCGAAATTCGCGCAAGCTACGCCTGAGTCATCTATCGTCAACGAATAGTCGAGAAAAGTGATCATTTCGGAATACACATATACAAAGTCAATCTTTCTTCTAGCTTTGACTGTCATAGGAAGATTTAGGCTCTTTTATCATGCTCACGCAAATATCGTCGCTCACAAGGCTTGCCTTTAAAGGGTGCTTTACAGCAAGCATATTTTTGCTGCGGGGAAGGTAGAACACACACTCTTTTTAGCGAGGAAAAGTGTTATACTGTAAAATTTTTGACAATTAACAAAATTCATTGCTTCGCGAACGAGGCCCTCAGCTCTCGGTTTTTTTCCCACCGTTTTTCCGGCCTTTCTAATACGCAGGCGCTGGTAAGCACCCAGTTGCCCCCCTTTTCCCCCTCCAGGGGCACCAGTTTTCCACTTCAAAAAAGCGGTAGGTGGCGACGATTATCATTCAAAACTTTCTCCGAAACGGGAGCCACGTGGCTGCCTTCCCCGCGCTAACAAGCCAGACGGGGCATTGCACGAACGCGCCTATGGCCTGAATCTTGATAGATACGTAAGAAGCTATTGGATACAACGAAGGCCCTTTGCGAAACTTTTAACCCTCAACGGAAGCCGGCGGGGCCGCGAAAAGCTAATGGGAAATTCAGTCGACCCCCATGGCTGCCGCATCTGAATCAAAAGGAATACGATCGTATGGGAAAGGGGTGTTAATTGGAAAAAAGGCACACTAATTTTTTGTTTTCGCGCCAAATGAGGTCCTTAAGGGCCCGAGCTATGGTTTAGTTACCTCCGATAAATACTCTGTAATTTTTTTCGAATTTTTTTTTAAAAACGCGTTGGACAGCTTAAGGTTAAGCATTTTCGGAGTCTTGCCCAAACTTTTCCCCCTCCATTTTGGGGCCCCCAGACTTCGTCTACTTTAAACACACGGTTTAGGCAATTGAATATATCATTCAAAATTTTAACTTTAAATTTTACAAAGGGAAATTGTTTTTGAACAGGTTAAGCATTAGAGCAATCGTTCAACTGAAGTCAAGCCAGACTTTAAATGGGTCTATTCCAGCCAACGGTGCAGGGGCCAGGGCAACCTGAATTTTGAAGAAAATTTTCGAAAAAACTATATAGGCCCTTCGGAGCACGAAGATGTCCATTTAGACGAAACTTTCGACCCCATACTGAGGTACTAAGGAGAGCGTGCGAAAAGGACCAGCGAAAAGGACTTAGCACTTAAAACAGCGAACGAAAAATTAGACGACGCCCTACCCTCATATCGCCGCATGCTGAATCAAAGCGCAAATACGATCGTTTACAATGGCACAAGCGGGTGTTCAATGGGACGCAAAGCGGCGATCAGCTGAGCATTATTGTTTTCGCGTTCACAACTCATATAGAGTCCTTGGTGTCCTCGGAGTTCTTTTTTTTTTTTTGCCATTCCTTCCTTGTGTCCATAACTTCGTCTCGAATACACCATTTTTTTAACGAATTCTTATTTATGGCTGCGTTGTGCAGTTCACCCCCTGCAATTCATTATTGAATATTTTTACGTAGTCCTGGTCCATTTAATGGGCGGCAAAGGATTAAAACACTATGCTTCATTTGAGGTGCCCACGCAAATTGGCCACTGAAATGGTTGTCACACTGGTTTTGCAATTGTATTGATGCCATATCAGCCTTCAAATTTGAACTTTCATACATTTCACTTTTAACAGCGAATTTTTTATTTGTTTACCAACAGGTTCAAGCATTGGAGCAATATGTTGACTTAGTCAAGAAGGCTTAAAATGTGACGTCATAGCTGTCGTCAGCCAATCGGTGTGGAGGATGGTGCGAGGGAAACGACAAGTTCGAAGGCCCTTCTCTTTTCAAAGAATGTCGGTAAATTAGCAGAAAGAAACTGAGTACAAGCTTCCGCATCACACACTTCAATATTGTGAGGTAATTAGGTAATGTTTAGGACTCACGTCAGGGTCTCCTTAACGAGTTCAGAAAGTCTAGATGAAGCCGAAAAACTTCCGAAAAACTGAACAAATTCTGGCATCGGGACTCAGCTTGTTTGGTTCGCACCTTGACTCTTGATGGCGCTACTTGGCTGACGCTGGCAAGCCTTGCTGCGAAACCAGCTTCCAAGAGAGTTCGACCAAGCAAAAAAAAAAGGCTGCATGGGATGAGGGAAAGGGGGCGTCGAAATTTTGTCTGAGAGAAGGGGGGACATATTGCAAGCATTTAAAAAAAGCAACGTTTCTCTGCTATGCTGTAACGGTGGGGGCAGTGACAGAATTTCGCGCCGCTTGGCTTCATGGCTGCGCGCTTGTGTTGGTCGCTCCGTACGCAAACACAATGCAGGGTCACCATGAAATAAATGGTGATAACATATAATTGAGCAAGTGGGTGAAAAGAGGAGGAAGCATGGCGTCGTTCGAAGCTGACACCCACAGAACCACGAAATGCCTTTCTTTGCATGGTACAAGCTCACGAAACCTTCCAAAATTCATTCATTTTCCCTTTCTTTTTATTCCCTCCATCTCTTTAGTTGAATGGGGGCTGTTTGTGTCCTGTCTCGCTCGTAATAAAAACTTACCTATTTTGAGTTATTGGTCGTCGAATATTGCCGATGGAGAACCTCCTTGTCGATGCAGTAAACGGCACCTAGAGTAGCTGTACTCTGAATTACACCCATTACCTCTCTCTACCCGTCTTTCAAAAAGGGTACGCAACTTTTTGCAGTGCTGAAGACTGTAAAATAAATGAGAACATTCAGTACTCTAAACGAACAAATACAATCCATTTTAAGACGGCGCTGAGGATAATGAGGTGCGCACTACTTTTGGAACTTCGTGCATTTGGTTGACGTGAAAATGGGATCTCATTAAAGAAAAAACCCCTTCGCAGAATGTAAATAATAAGGGGGATAAATTTCGACATAATTGCGAACATGCACCAAGCAGGGTATTTATACGAATAATTAAGTATCACCTCTGCGGAGAGGAGTCGGTGCATTAGATGAAAAATGGCTGTAAGTGCTAATTTCCAAAGCTTGGTTTTGCGGGTTCGGTGTGTGCTGAAAAGGTGATAAGCGAGCTTTACCTTAAGAAGAGGTGCGATATAAGATGCGGCTGGGAAGGAAGGCGTAGTAGAAGGCAAGTAAAACAAGTACAGTACCCTGAAGCAACTTTATTGTATCGTCTGTGGACAGGAGTAATTTTTGCCTAAGCCTATTTCCACGTCATCAGAATGGTCGATAACACCGTCCGTAGTGTGAAGGAGGCTACTGAGCGCCCTTCATGTGTCTGCATACGCTTTACGACTGAGCAGATGCACACTATCGGCCACTCTTCGCAGACTGCACGTCCGTCCGTCCGTCCGCCCCACTGAACAGGCTGTTTCGGGTTTCTGGCCCCTACCGCCACTTTTATGGAGGACAACAAAAGCGCTTCTCTGCTTTCTCTGGACACATGGCCGGTGCCAAGGTTTCTAGAGATTTCTTTGTGCGGACCTCCATGTATTTGTCTATGGTAACATCATTTTAACAGCGGAGCTGTTTAAGCTTTCTTCTGTCCGTACGAATCGCTAACAGGACATCTCTCCCCGGCGAAGTGAGAGGAGGAAAATGCTATGTCGAGAAGGGCGCGGAAAATGGTGAGGAGGCAAGAGCCGACGAGCAGGTGTGGTGGAGGGCACGCTTCAAGAAAGAAAAATCCCGGGCCATCTCCACTAACGTGAAAAATGGGGAGGGGCGAAGCATGCAGTGTATTTGCCGACAGAGATGAAACCGTTGGGGGTTAAAGGTATACACCTTTGCAGCAAAAGTCTCCTGTCGTTTAAGCACGAAGCGTTCTAGCGTGAGGTGTAAGCGGAGTGTCCCGGTGTTTATTTATTACAGCGTTACGAAGCATTATAGCGCGAGGCATAAACGACTGACCGGTGTTTTTTTTTTTTTTTTTTTGCACGCGTTACGTTCTAGCGCGAGGCTTAAGCGACTGCCCCGGTGTTTTAGTACCGTGACAACATGAGACGATGGTTACGACGACGACATGAGGCGCCAATAGCCCGGGCCCCTAAGGGGCCTCGCCCCTAAAACGCTTCCCTTGGCCAGTGTCGAACCCGAATCCTTCGCGTTATGAAACCGGCGTCTATCCGCTCGCGCTATCATCCCATTCGGGCGCACATTTCATTTGGGTTCGTAGCGCAGGCGTTGGCTTTGGTCTTCGGAAGTTTGGACATTGGACTTAAGCATTGTGGACTTTGATTTGACTCAGTTTTGAATAAAAAAAGCTTCGATTTTTAACCATCTTTTTTAAAGAATGGGGCAGACCGAAGAAAAGCCAAGTTAAAGCTATTGAAAAACATTAGCTACTCTGTTACCGCAGTCATCACATCTCAGTTGCGAAGGTGGCCGATTTTAAGTCCAGAGCACTCTATGGGCTCGCCTTGTCGTCGTAGCTCGCTTACGGTAGATTCAAGCGACTTCCGGAATCAGGCAGCGCAGTGAGATAAGGGACCCAGTAGAGTCTGTCAGGGAGTCACGCTGAGGCTTCGAAAACCACGCGGTTTAAGCAGTCATAACGATTCGAACCTCGTGAACCGCTGCCGCTTGTCATGATCTCCCCGTTGTTTAGCGCAAAGAAAACTGCAGGTACATTTAAGGCAAAATCTGTGTATATGACCGACAGCCCCTGCGTTAATTTGGTTAGGAACGCTCGTTGGGTTGTTTTTTACGATAGTAAGCGGAAAAAACGGCCGCGCAAGGGAAAAATGGCGCGTTCGAAATGACGCAGAAAGGCTCCAGCTTCGCAAGAAAGAAATTACGCGTTCGAAATGACACAAACCAGCCCCAGCATACGAAATTAAAGCAAGCACAAAAAGAACAGAACGCCCGCTGGCGCAGTTTCAGGCAGGGGGTCGCGCAAGCACAACGAAGGCGGGAAATTTGAATGGCATATTCACCAAGAGAGGAGTGAGACAGGGCGGCGAAGAGCGTGATGGGTGGTATAGCACTGAGCGGATAACGGTGCTGCAGCCCATTATGGCGAATCACTGCTCTGGACTTCTGACAGCTTCAACATAGAGTGGAACGGCTTTAATTTTTTCTTTTAGTGTAGCCCTTAGTTGAACTTTTTGCAGCGCAGTACAACAAGCCAGCGCTCGTGTTGTTTCGTTCTTCGTTTAGTCCTTGCTGTTCTGCGCTGTAAATTTTTGTCATGCATAACCAACATGCCCAACTGGTTCTCAGTATAACTCTTCTTTTATTTTGCTTACTACTTTTACGCTTTCCACTGTTTTGCTTTCCTCTCCTAATTCTTTTCTCTGTTCACTTACTATATTCCCCCCTTACCCCTCTCCTCCCACGCCTAGGTTGTTAACTAGCTCACATGGTTAAAATACCCCGCCTTTCGCGATTTTTTTTTTTTTTTTTTTTTTTGCTCAATGCGCATAGCAACAGTGATTTAGCGATAGCAGTGGTCGCTGGCAGACTGAAAAAATAAATAAAAAGAAAGCAAGAGAAAAAAATAATTAATTTTGGAAAGCCCCCAGTATGTTGCTCGGTGAAAGCAACATACGGGGTTGGGTGATGGAGAAAAAAAAAAAAAAAAACGGTGGAGTGAGCAGCACGCGGAACCTTCCTGCACACGGGTAAGTACCGCATGCCAGGATGCCAGACAAAAAAAAAAAATGCAGCAGTGCCTTTGCTGTATGGCGGAGCGAACGTCTGCGCAATGCAGGATGCAATGCCGACACCGTCTGCCGAAACGGGGGTTCCCGCCGGTCGTGAAAAGCGCCTCGCAGAGATGAGATGATACGCGTGGGTTGCGTTCTTTGCTGTAGTTATTTTCCTCTTGAAGTGAATGTGAAGCGAATGGTCGATTTTTGCCTACTAACTTCATGTCTAAGGGTACATTTTCGCACCTAAACTTTGCTGTCGTCGCCATAACCGATGGAGTCATATTGAAGTAAGCCGTACACTAACAGAAGCTGCTTGGAGAGGCTATAGCCTCTTAGACGAGCTACTTGAATCTTACTTTGCTTTTCGTTGCCAGCCAACAGAATTATCAACATGTAACAAAGCAATGCCGTCGAGTTGATTAGCGCTTATGTGCCACCTGGCTGCTTTCCGTGACCCTCGTCGCACATTAAGACGATTGTCTATCGTAATTCATTTTGACGTTCCCGGGGGCTTTCACTGAATACCATCGTCATTTTTTGTTCTGCCATCTCGATAGCCTTCCACGTTTCATATGAAGAGTCGTTATACAACTTTTTACTAACCATTAAGCGCACGACGATCGCACACAATTAACATTTATTCAGCTTAACTGAATTTACTGAAAACGACAGATAAACGGTTTTGGCAGCTCTTTAACCCCTCCGGTGCCTTGACGTCATTAAAATTAAAACACATATATACAACTTAGTCGCTATAATCTTCGGGCTGGGAGGTTCTCTGTTTCCGTTTAAAGGTGCCATGAAAACAACATACAATTTTGGTACATTTAAAAGTGCTGCTTTGTCCCGATAACAATGTTACCAATTTTATCGCAAAATTCAATCAGATAAAGAGAACATATGAAGCAGTGGCCGACTCCCCACCGACATTTCCGGCGATTTCTCTATGAGTACACGTAATATGTTTGTGAGATTCGTGGCCCGCTGAACAAGTCCCTCTTCCAAGAAACATGACCTCGGCGATTGTAGTGAGGCCTATAGTTCCGTTTTGTCATATCGCTTGAAATAACGTGCACTGACTACAATGTTTTTAGTGATGGCCCATATGACGTCACTAATTCTCGCATTACGTCACTGTAACGCGAAATTTCAAAATGTTGAAACATCTCTTGCGTTTTTTTTTATTTAAAAGCGTCTTTGGTAACTTTAATGGGGCCTGCGTGCGTTGGCAAAAGCTAGTTCTGTCAAATTGAACAAAGTTGTGCTTTATCTTCATGGCTCCCGTAACAGCCATCTCCATGGTGTTAAAACGAGGTAATCCCTGAAGCAGAACGGGGATGTATTCGAAATAGGGAGACATCACCAAACGGCAACTATGAGCGCTTGTTATGCGTCTTTTCGTCGTGTCTTCGAGGCGACAGCCGTAAATATGAGGGGTGATGGTTTTCACGAGGGTGCCTGCTGCACAGCGTGCCTGCACTAGACCGTGCCAGCATGCCGCGATTGCGCTGTGAAAGGGGCAACGAACACAACACACACAGTAGGTTGTTTTTTTTTAAAGACTTTGGATTTTAAAGTACCCTCAGCGCTTGCCCAGCAGCAAGCGATGCTTTATTCACTTAGAAAATTGACAATAAAACCCGAAATTTTAGCTCTCCCTCTGCGTTGCATGTTTCGTTACGTCAGCAATGACGTATCAGAGGGAGGAACCAAAACGAATAGTTAGGTTGGCTTAATGTACTATCTTAATGCTGCAATCAAACAGAAACCGGAACTGAGGCTGACCAGAGGCCACACCAAAACGAACTTGGTTCCCACCAGTTTTCCGATAGATGGAACAGCAGCTAGTGCCGCTAGACCACGCAGTAATCCCGGGCTCAGCTTACTTATGATCGGACCTGTACGCCTCGTCTTTTGCCACGGTTCATAGTAACCCCTCCGTGAAACAAAATAGGTGTGACTCGACAAACAGGAGTGTGCTGGTTTGGACCTGTTGATGACGGCAAAGTAAGGAAGTTCTAAAACAACAAGGTCAGGCGAGATAGACACACACAAGGCGCTAAACTTGGTGACTTCGCTGGAAGTGGCACTTATTTCAGTTTGCCGCCGTAGTGGCAGACATTCCCAGCGCGCCAGAAAATCGTCTGCACGACGGCGATGTTTCGCAGCGTTTGGTGGTGGTATAGTTCCGTATGCGGTGCGTATATGTGTACACGTTCCTTCAAAATTTCTTTGTGTTATTCACCCCACCATTCTTACCACTATTGAGAGAGCGAGCACTAATTTTTGAAGCGCGAGTAGCTCGTTCCGCGAGCTTGAAATCTCTGATTAATTCGCATTTGATTCTGTCGAGCTAACGAAATAGCTCAAGCGTACTGCAATGCGCTCTAATTTTGTAGTGCGAGGGCATAGCTGGCGAAGTGCCGGCTCATCCTCTGTTTCCTTGATTATATAGCTTATTTGAGACAAGTTTGCGTTAAATTGGTTATGAGTGCCATTAGAACGAGGAAATTCATCGAATGAACCAGACTTTTATATTGTGTTCTTGCACCATTTAACTGCTCTTTTCGCGCATATTCTTGCGTCCGTTGTCTGTAGGCAAATACGCTTCACGGCGAAAACAACTTTTCAGCGAAAGCCAACAACGTCGCGTCGACACGAGTAATGATGCAACGTACACGCACCTGTTAGTGCGTCCGCAATCGCTTCGTCCCTGTCTGTCTTTGACGTTGCGCCAGACGGGACGCCAGATGTGACTTTATGACCAAATACACGGATTTCGATCCGGGACGTGCCCACCTATGTGACGTTATTTTCAGGTTTCACGTCTTTTTATTTCAGGAAGCGCCCTCACCCGTCACCTCCGTGCAGTGCAGAGCAGTGAAACAAGCGCTATTTTGCGGTTGAGCAGAGACTGCAAAAATGGAGAGAATGGTGATGGAGAATAACGCAACGGAAGCGTTCCTGCAACATCAGCTTCATTTGTTGATAACTTCAACCCCAACATGTTAGTTACCCCCCCCCCCCCCCACCCCACCTCGTTTTTGCTTGGCCATTTTTTGTCTTCTGCAACTCGCACTGCAACCTGCATTGCTAGTACTGGACAGAGTTACTCAATATAGACAGTTGCGAAACTCCGCTTCAGAATCCGGGCGGCGCTAGCCCCCCCACTCCGTGGAAGCTGAGGGGCAAGTCGACGCGCGCGGCACCTAGGAGATGAAAACAGAACTTCGCTAAACTATTATTATTCAAAATTCTTCTGTAAAATAAAGATTGCTTTTTAAATTAAAACACAATAATTGCGTAAAATTTACTTGTGTTTTTGCGGCTTTTCTTTTTATGACTTACGGCAGCAGCCGCAAGCACTTGAGTACTGCTTAACGTCCTGCCGACAGACGACAGGCTAGTCAACTTGCCCCGTGCTTGCCCCGGCGCAGGGGGGCAACCGAAGACCGGCTTTCGATACATGGGGCCTATGGGGAGTTTCGCAACTGTCTATACACCATTTTCCATAAGCAGCCGGGAAAGGAGGAAAATACTCTCAAACCAGTTCTCTCGGCGGCCGACCAGCGTTGCCTGAGCGCGCTGGGCTGCTAGCATCGCTCGGCGCGGTGTGCTCCGCTGCGTAGTTCAGGAGTATTTCGCACCGTGTGCTTAGTTTTTGCGGAACTTTCAACTGTTTTAGCCAATGTTGCGATGCCGTTCAAGGCGCAAACGTCGCTTGGTCAGCACTGCGCGGTGGTGGGTTATTGAATAACAAGAGAAGCGAGAAACAGTCGCTGGCAGCACGCATGTGCACTGCACTGCCTGGAGAAATGCAGTGCGGTTGCGGCGTGTTTTTGCGGCATCGCTTCCCAACGCACACCGAGTTGAGATATCGGTGGATTCCGTTGATAAATCGCAACGACTTTGTACCAACGACCAACTCCAGGTTTGTTGGGTGCACTTGGACGGCAAGCGGACGGAGCCAAATCCATTTATCCCACGCAAAGCTGCGACAGGGAACGGAACCCCCCTGAAATGTAGAAGCAACTTTATCCTTTACAATACAGCATTGGTTGGTTTGTGATTGATTGATTCATCGTTATTGGTGTTTAACACCCCCGACGCTTCATGGGTGATGAGGCGCGCAGTAGTGGAGGGCTGCGGGTAATTTTGACCACTTGGGGATCTTTCACGAGCGCCGATACAATACAACATTACAATAACTTCTGGTTCCTTGTAGTAAATTTAAATACCATATATTTTTTTGTCATTTACAGCCGATTGGCATTAAACAATCTCTTTTTCATCTAATCTAACCTTTAAAATCACGGCGTTTTGTTTACTTTTTTTTCAGGCCAACTCATTACACTGCAAACGATATGAAAGGATAACTTTCTCCATCGCACACTGCTTGTCGCGATAGCAGGATAAGCAGGCAGCCAAATGTGGAAACGCAGCTCGAGATACGCGAAGAAACGCTGCATTTGGAAAATAGCTCAACTGTTCACAACGCGGTCAAAGGAAAAGCTTCTAAACATTTTCTCGTTGCCACGGAATCTAAAGTATTACAATTACAATACAGTTACTGCTGGTCGCGTAAAGCATTTGTGGTTGCAAGCAGCGGTTTCACAAAGGTGGGCTCCGAGCAACAGGCCACATGCGCTGCGCAGAGTTAGGTCAATCAAGATCACGATCATGCAACCAATATTAACTCGCCCCGAACGTCAACCCTTTTGCTCAACCTTCGAATAGTAATTTGACTGGTTTGTGCGGTCGTGTTATTTTTCCGCCCAGGTAATTTCGTTTCGTCAGTAACCGTCATAAGTCTAGTTAAGAAAGATTATATTGCATTGCAATGTCAACAGCGTAGCAATCGCCTCGTCGAAAGTCCATCGCGAGCACGGATCACCGTGACCCACATATGCTGTGCGCGCTCCGCATTCGACGGTCCGCGCTTTCCGTAAACATGACTAATCGGTGAACATAACAAGCACGGTGGCATTCAAAACACGTATTTACTCCCTGATATCGATTTCTATGTCAGTCGGTGCCATGTACGTTTGCATCGCGAAACTGCGGAGCACCACCGGCCCCACTGCTACTGCTGCTCGCAACAGCCGGGGTCGGAATTTCCCGCTCTGGCAGCAAATTAGGACGTCAAATCCGTCCGCAGATGATGAAAAGAAACAGGAACACACACACACAAGCACTGCAACCGCCTAACTTAACGCCAAACCACTTCGGTTCACTCGGTAATGCACGGATACCGAGCAGACGCAAGCCAAGAACGGCGCACTTAACAGCCCAGCGCGGAGGTTTCGGCGGTCGCTTCATAGACGGCGCTAGCGTCTGGCCAGAAAAAGCAAAATGGCGGCGCCCACCTCTAGCAAGGAAAATGGTTGTATATCCAGTAAACTCTGAGTACTGGACATAATTTTTCAAGTGTGTGGGTTTCGTCAAATGTTAATGCAGTGATTTTGCGGAAATATATTTAGAGGAAAAGCGTCCATTACCGGGTGGACGCATAAACCAAAAAATCCTCAGGCAATGAATGGACTAGTACATCCGCAGTGGCCGCAATGATTGGAGGAGAACACAGCCTTCGTACTGCAGTGGACACAAACAGATTGATGCTGATGATGATAATGATGATGACTGTGTAGCTTCTAATTTTAATACAAATATCAGGGTTGCAGAGGCTGAGATACACGCCCTACGGGCGAAAAAAGGCAGGCGGCGCTACAAGAGAACAAGAAGCACCGCATGCTTAGCCCACAAGTCTTCACTCGTGGCCCTTCACCGGGCAGATGGTCCCCGCACTGTCCACAGAAGCCTTTGCATTCGCAGAGCCGCCAGACGCCCGCGTCCTTCCCCCACAAGGTTCGCGGCGCCTAGGCAACAAAATAAACCAGAGAGAAAGAGAGCGTGCAGTCTTCGACGCTTCATATGACCGTTCTGGTATACAACACTCGCCCGCGTCCGGAGGAGCTGTCCCAGTTCTGCAATGCGTGCTTCCTGGAACACCCGGCAGCGGCTCCGGGTGCCTGTCCGTCCACGCGACGGACACACAGCATCCTCTCCGCGGGTGCCACTAATGCGGCAGGAGGATGCAGAAGAAAGCAGTGGCACGTCTTCGGGCTCCGATTCGTGGGAAGGCGCCGATTTGTGAAGGCGCCATCCCGGGCGCATAACAGGGGCGAAGGGGAGCAAATACTCGGGAGGGGATGGACGCGAGCGGGGGAGAGGCAGAGAATCGAGAGCAAATCGCCTACTGAGCGAAGCGGAAGGGCAGGCGACGCTGAAAGCTGCGCGGAACTCAGGCCGACGGCTACGGCTACTGCACCAGAGGCGAGAAGGCCTTGTCTGAGTACGGCACTATGCTAAGTTGAATGCGGAGGGGGGCTTTCCTCGGGCGTTCCACAAGCGGAGGAACATGCATGTAACAGGGCGGGAGGGGGGTTGCACCCTGTCGTTGTCCTCCCCCCTCTCCCCACCTTTTAGAGGACGAGGAACAAAACTCTGTGGAGGCGGTGGCCGGAAACAAAGCGTCCCCGGGAGAGAGGGGGAGGGGGAAAACGGTCGGACAGAGGTGAAGAAGGCGCAGCGGCGGCAGCAACAACATCAGTCGGTTGGCTGGTTGGCGCCCAGCGCTAAGCCTAATGTCCATCGAGCAGGGAACTGTCGGTACGGCGGAGCGGAGCGAGAGGAGCGTTGGCGATGCCCGCGCGCGATAACGCTCCGCGTTCGCCGCCTTTCTCTTCTTCCTGTCGCTGCCGCCCTGAGTGTTTTTTGTCTCCTTCTTCGCCTTGTTTCTCTCTTTTTGCCTCTCCGGTTGCGTTTTCGGGGGTCGCCCTCTTTCTTCTCGGCGTCCCCGCGGTTCGCACCGCCGCCACCAGCAGCAGCGGCGGCGGCGGCGGCACCGATGGCTGGCGACGGCGGTGGAGGCGAACATCTGCCGGAGGGGGGGCCCCGGGCCAGATAGCATCTCTGCTCCGGGCTCCAACAATGAGCGGCGATCATCTGGGCGCGCGCGCGCGCCCGCGCGCTTTTTGCCGCCGAGGGCTCTCTCCTGCCGCCTCGGAGAGAAACGCGGCCGGGCTCCGGGTTTCGACGCCGCGCCGACGCCGCCGAGCTTCCCCGTCGCGCCAGGAGTCCGAGTGGTGGGGGCCCCGACCCCGCGGGAACGTCGGCCCGCTGCCGCTGCGGCTTCCGCCCGTTCATCCACCAGGCAACCTGAGGGTGCGCAGGATATAACTAAAAAGAAAACGGCAATAAAGGAATAAGAGGAACATCACTGGGGGGAAATGCTCATTTTTGTACCGCACAACTCGTTTAACACTGCGGTACGACGTAAATCTCAAAAATGCCAAACTCTCTTAGGGAACATAAATATTGAGAGCGCAATAGGTTATCAGCTTTGCCCAATATCTATTCTGCCTATGTAAAGTAAAGAGTTCATTAATTTATAAGGATTTATAGCGTAAAACCGGGGGCTTATCAGCAAAAAATATACAAAACATATAGAGTAGCTTTATAAAAATGATCAGAGTACATGGCGCTTAAGCTGGTAGAAAAAAAGGTCGGCAGGAGAAGAAAACCACGAAGCAGGAAAAAAAGAAGACTCAAGAAAATTACCGAGGTATTTAAATGTAAAAGACACCGGATCAGACATCGGAGCAGTGGGTACAATAATTGAAACGAAATAATACAAACTTCCTACATAGAATTATGTTTGAGGTAGAACAGTCGCTTTTTTTAACCCCTCTCCTCCAAAAAGCCTTCAATGGATCACGGATTTTCTGCCATACCTTGAAAGCAATGAAACTCAGATTCTATACTATTGTGAAAAAACAAAAGAAAAAAGGTTGCTGCTCAGCTAAGTATTAAAAGAAATGTCGCACTAATCAAGTCTCAGTGTTAATCGATAATCCGTGATCCCATGTCACTATAATATTCGGCTACGCTGCGTTAACGTGTATGACTGCTGCAGAAAATGCTTCGTATACATTAAGAGCCCTTGTGTGTTGTTAATCAAAGTCGACACCCATCTTCTCAATGAAAATTAAAGGGTTCCCGATTGCACTTAAAACGAATTATCACTTGGAATCAAATACTACACTTTCGAAAGTGCGCTTCCATGCTTACAGGCGATTTGGGTTGCAGCTGCTCATAATAACCGAGGCATCCCTTTGGCACTCGGCGCTTGTTTTTTTGTTTGTTTGTTTGTTTGTTTGTTTGTTTGCTGTTTTACACCGTTGGGACGCTTGTATGCGTGATTTTGTGCGGCTAAAAAGTAATGATGGCGGGGGCTGCAGATAAGATAAGATAAGGATGTTCTCAAATAGGACTAAATAAGGACCACATTTGACGAGTATACTTGGCGGCAGAACGCCTGTGTCAGCATGTTCCGAGGCTTCGGAGAGTTTATTTGTAGCCGAGGAAGGAAAACCAAAAAAATGGCCGCGTATCTACTCCTTTCGTTGCAAATGTCGACGAAGCATAGTCGACATTTGCCAAGTAAATGCCTCCCTCCGCTTTTCTGTTCATGCTGTTCTTCTCCTGTCGCGTTCCCGCCCAAGGTAAACGCGCTAGAGGTTTGATCAAGTCAATTTAAATTTCCCGCTTTCCACTGCACCAGACCGGGTGCCTCGATGCCAGCACTGCCGTACGGTGGAGGCGCGGGTGAATCGAGGCGCCCTACTTTAACGTTTATAGAACCACGTTGCCCTTCTCTCCACGTGCGTTCCAAGTGGAACGTGGTACTTATCTAGTGGAACCTTTCGTAACTGTTGCCGTTTAATTTGTTAAGATGCTACCGGAAGCTATTGTGGTGCGGACGACGGCGGGCTAAGGAGGGAATTTTTTTTTCTGCAGTGTATGTAGGATTTGCTTTCGCAAAGATCAAGCATTCATGAATTTTTTAATAGGAACGCTGTAATTTTCACTTATTTATTGATTTTCTGCCTTATATTTGCGTAATGTTGCGTAATGTATTGTCCTTGTTCAACAATGTTTACAAGTATGAACATTGCCACCGGACTTGGGCGTTTAAGATTTGGCTGTGGGTATATAAGGCTATTGCGCAGGTTCTGTGTCACTTTAACCGGCTGGCTGAACCGAGTCACAGATAGACAGACATACATAGTGACAGACCAAAATTTCTACGTTTAGGTTGCCCAAGAAAGGCTATCGTCTTTAAAAGTACTATATATCAGCACATAGCAGACAAGACGATCCCGTTGCACACACGATGCCGCCGCAACTGCCGGCCTCAGCACACGCAGACAACCGCAAGTTTTCTGACATGGGCACGCCGAGAGCTTGAGGCGCCACCAGCCGCCAGTGTTTATGCGCATACAAGTGTGTGGTTCGTAGGGTTGGGATTTCGCAATCCCTCAGGCGTGAATCTTTGTGCAAGTGAGTCGCTCTACGCCCGCGCACCGAGATGGAGCGTTTTCCCCAGTGCTCTTCTATCCCAAACCTATGAAACTCGTGTAATGGAAGTTTTTTCATAATTAAACCTTCTAAAATTTCCAAATCCAAGCCACTCTAATTTGATCTTAAATGTGAGCCGTGAGCCACGACGAAGCTACCACCTGAAATAACAAATGAGCCGTCCTTGCAATTTTATATATATATATATATATATATATATATATATATATATATATATATATATATATATATATTATATATATATATATATATATATATATATAGTTAAGAGAAAAGGTTCCTGGCTATAAGGTTAACTGCATTTATTCTAACGTTTCGACCGGGGGCCGGTCTTTTTCAAAGATTCGAAAAGGACCGGCCCCCGGTCGAAACGTTAGAATAAATATTGTTATGTTTTTCAATGTGCCTTCTCTATCGTATTATATATATATATATATATATATATATATATATATATATATATATATATATATATCAAGGTTGCAGTCGTCATTGCCAGTGCTATTCGGCTGTTTCCGAAATATTTAATAGTGCCGAATGACGTTTGTTTGTCATGTTTCTTTGATACAGTGATGAATAGGCGAAAATATAAGTCGAGAAAAAATCCGCCGTTTTGTCCGGGAGCGGGAGTCGAACCCACATCTCCGCATAACGCGTGCGGTGCGTTAACCAATTAGGCTACCCCGCAGCGGCTCCTCTCTCGACTTTACAGGGGGGGTTTATATTTACAAGTGCTCCGAGGCCGGTCAACTAGCGCTATAACTATATATATATATATATATATAGGGAGTAGTAGAACTTTGAAGATGGTAGAGAACACAAGAGAAGAAAAACTTCGAACAAGGTAAAAGCAAAAGAAAGAAAGCAAAAGCAAGGTAAAAGCACAATCGTGCTTTTACCTTGTTCGAAGTTTTTCTTTCTATAATATATATATATATATATATATATATATATATATAATAATATATATCATATATATATATATATATATATATATATATATATAGGGTTTGGAAATGAGGGGCTCGTTAGGAAATACAGAAAGAAATGCCGGCAGTCTACACCGCCAAAGAAGGCATAGGGGAAGGTTAGACCATTTTTTTTACCGTTAGTGACGTTACATTATTATTAATTTTTATTAATTACGTGAGAAAGAAAGAAAGAAAAACACGCGCCCAGAGTGGGGACCGAACCCACGCCTTTCGTGTATACATGTATACATGCAGTGGCCCCGTACACCATTCCATCCTCATACCAGAACACGAAACTTTGGAAGAAGGAGACGGGGGTTCCTTCATTTCAAAAGGAAGCTCCTTCATTGTATCTCCAATTAATTCGTTGGAAAGGAGGTCGATGAAATGGCATGAATAAAATGGCGTCCAATAAAATATCTTTCGATGAACTGTGCTGCACCGAACAGAGGATTAAAGATGCTATAAGCACCGTCACATCTCGCCCCTTCTTTAGACCCATCCATATTGAACTCATTAAAAACGAAAGCTGACATTACCTAAAAAATGGAGTGAAATTTTTCATCGTCACCCTGTCGATTCCCTGAAAGGGTTATGTAATAATTGTGGCTGGCTATGATGATCGTTGTAGGCAAATGACAATTGTTGTATCGGTCTTGAACTTCCGACAGGAGGTGTCCTCGTCGCTGGACACTCCACGAGAGTGTGTATAGGTAAGAATTGTGGGTGAATATACGACGTCAGCATATCGCACACTGCGCATCAACTGCTCCATTTGTCCCTTTATTTAGTTGTTTTATTCTAAACTTCAGTGCATTACTCTTAAACACGCACTCGGTGCGAATGAATTTATGCGTGATGAAATTACAAACTTAACTTTCCGATTGAGCCAGCTATAGTAAGCAAGGAAATGAAATACTTTACTCGCTGGCACCCCGTGATCACCCGCGATATGCTAGTCAGCGGGCAACAGCATCGAAGACACTTGTGCGACTCCGACGTGAATGTCCTCCTTGGACCCTGGCGAAATCGTGATGAGGCAGTGCTGGGAAGAAAAACTCTGCTTACTTTTCTTGCCGAAACAGGGCTAAAAGAGGTTCTGTGAACCGCTATGAGCATATACACTTTATATATGTGCGCATCGCCCCTCTCCCTCCCCTTATTTTTTTTTCCTTCTCTTTTTCTCTCTCTCAAATTTTCCCTTTCATCTCACTGTATTCCCACCCATCTGGAGTAACAAGCCCTACCGTTAGTGGGGCCGAACTCTTCAGTTATTAAAGGTTCTCTCTCTCTCTCTCAGCTCTCTCTCTCATCCATCTCCATCAATTCGCTCTCTCTCTCTCTCTCTCTCTCTCTCTCTCTCTCTTAGATCTGTCTTGCAAGCGATCGACTTTGTCCACCTCGGTTCAGAACCCAAATTTAAACTGGTGTCTAACCTACCGAACCTGCACCTAGGCTATGCGTAAATGGATTACGGGCGCCAAGATCTCGATACGCAAAATTTGTGTTCTTCAGGAAAATGACTGCAAAAGCCCGGAATGAAATCGCAACCTTGTACCTCACGTAGATACCGAGCTATAAAAAACACGTTGGAATGGGTCTGAGTCAGCAACGGCATTTGTTTCTTTTTGGCGCTGTTGTTGTTGTTCTCTTTTCCATTGCTTTCTAATGGCGATGAAATTTACAAGCAATGCTTCTGCTTCCTTATCAGGGCGCAATCTCGGCTGAATGGTTGTGGTCCTTGGTTCGGAAGCAATAAGATATGCGTTGGAAGCGTAACACTTAAAAACTGTCATGCGCGGACAAGGGCTTAATGGGGTCATGAAGACAAAATACAAGTTCAGTTCATTAAAAAGGCTGCTTTTACCCGATAACAATGATACGAATTTTCTTCGCCAACTCCTAAAAATAATCGATATATTGAGGAATACAGGTGAAGAAGTGACAACTACCCTGCCAATTTCTGGCGATTTCTCTATGAAGTCACGTAATCGCGTATGACGTCACGTGACCTAACCCACCGCGAAGAAACATGACTGGGAGATTGCACTGGGGCGTGTAGATTCGTTTGATTGGATGACTTGAATGTCAACATGCAGTTAACACACGGGTAACCATGTCTTTAGTGCTGGTCTATACTACGCCACTGTTGCAGGTATTATACGACAGTAGCGCGAATTCTGAAAGTTCAATAGACTAGTTGGGTGTTAGCCCTAAAAGCATCCTCCTGCTCACCAGTACATAAATGTTTGTCTCCCTCTCAATATTCCTTGGATATTTTTTTTTCTAAAGAAATCATCTTTCATGGCTGAATGGAGCTGAGTGGGTTACCAAAGGCTAGTTCTTCCAATCCGAACAAAGTTTACAGTTGAACCTTGTTATAACGAACCCTGATATAGCGAATTATCGGTTATAGCGAACTAAGTACAGGCTTTGGTTGATCACGCTTCATTCCAGTGGCACGTATTCTGTTATAACAAAACTGAAACCACGATAGCCGCCAGCGATACCGGATATAACGAAAAAAATCACGCCATATCCACGGAATGAATGATGATAAGTGGGGCGAAGCTCGAGAGGGGGAGATCATCGGTAACCGTAACTCTCCCGTGAAAGTGCGCCCATTACATCATTAAGAAAGACGTAAGACTGTGTGCGTACATTGTACAAATCAACTTTTATTTTCGGAGTCAATGCTCCCAGGCCCAGACCTGGTGAAAGACCCCGCGCCATCGAGGACTACCCCGCACCTCCACCACAATTTGTCACGTAGGATGGGACACAACGGTAAAGAAAGAACTTTTATTTAGGGCGAACTTGTGCCCGAACAAGAAGAGAGGAAACGAGCAAAGGTCCTTGCGTCTCGTTCGATCTCCGAGAACGACTGCCTGCGTTCGTGGCGTGATCTCTTGCGTGATCTCCACCTCGCAGTGCACGTGCGCTCGCGCCTCCGTTGGCGAACACAGACAAGCTCCCGCTCCCGGCGCCGAGTTTGCGGTGCCGGTTGCAGCCGGTTCTTGCGCGTGCAACGCGGCCCACTTTGCGACATCTCCGAAAGCATGCGGCGGTCACGTACCACGAGACACAAGGGATGGACAGACCCATGACTTAAGGAGCTTCGCCCCTAAAATATTTGACCAGGAGGCTGAAAAGCTACTTGGAGAAACCCCCCCGTAGTCCGGAACTGCCGAAGTATAAAGGCCCTTTTGTTCGCTGACACTGTGTAAAATTTAACCCTGCTCAGGGCTGTGAGACAGCCACCAGACGAAGATCACATCCCTCATAAAAAAAAAAAAAAAAAAGGATGCAGGCCTGTTTTGTCAAGTGAACTTTGTTATGCTATAATTTCACGTACTGATGTTCCGGTTCATTGAGCTTGAAATGCAACAAGGAGAAAAGTAATGGTTACCGTGTTTGTAGTGGGCTCGAAGCCTTAAAATAATTTGTATACGGGCTACGCAGAACACCGCGCGGCGTCGAATTCAGCGTTGCGGAATGCTTCGGGGTTAAAATATGCATTTTTCTATCGAGTATTTTTGCGCGAGCCAGATTTTCGATTCGTTATGGCCGATTTTTACTTCTACTGTTACAACAAATACCTCCTATAACTAACTAATTGTCTGTCAGGATGCTATGTCGTTATAACGAGGTTAGACTGTATTTGGTCTTTGTGGTCCCTTTAAAGATGCATTTCGAGATGTTAAAGGTATCTAAAGCCTACAATCTAAGAAATCGCCGCAGGTTGGCTTCACCATAATGTCCGAGAACGGCCAATCAGCATGACCAAATGTACGGTCGCGGAATAAATGGCCCCGGAACAAATGGTCCCGGAACAAATGGCTCCGGAACTTATGGTCCCGGAACTAATGGTCCGGGAACAAATGGTCCCAACTTCAAAGTAGGAAGAAATGGTCCCACCACTACTACGCCTTAGCGCCTGCATGAGGGAAGGAGGGGGGGTCAATGTATTTATATTTATGCTTGTATCTGTGCACAATGTATTTTTCATCGTTCGTACACAGTATATTTGCTAATGCTGTAATTTGCCCTGAGCTCAATGCTGTATACAAACTTTTTTTGTCGCACGTGTACGATCTCCCGGGCTTGCTTTGTTCGGATTTTTTTGTTATTCCGAGTGCCAGGCAAACCAGTGGAGAACATGTCAATCAAAAATCTGCGTGTACTGGGCCGCCCTCGGCCGATGTTTAACGTGAATACAATAACGGGCTACCGTAATTTTCTTCGTGAATGCAGTTTTGTTATGAAGTGGAGCAACACAACTGTTTAAATTAACATGGCTGACGTGCAATACTCGCAAGAATACAAAATTTTGTTAATGCTTGAGAAGTGAGTCTGACTTCATCCAGTGCGTTGAGCCTATTTACAGTGACGGTATTATTTAGGTTATGTAAAGTATCAACAATGTGAGTGGGACGGTACTGTTGACCGCCCATCAACATAGCGCTGTACTGGTGCATTGCGCTCGCCGTTTTGTCGCTATTACAAAAGGGAACTTTACTCGATGAGGGTTTATTGGGTTGGCTAAGCTGAGTTACTGTGCTCACCACCTGAAATGCTTCGATATCTGCAGTTCGAATCAAGCGAAACAACACTAATCAAGATTTTGCACCTCAATAAATTTACAGCTTGCAGTTTAGAAACTCGTTTTTCTCCGAAAACCGGCAATACTTTGCTGGCGGGCGGCATCTGCTCAAAAGCCAAAGCCGAACGCTTAAAGCGGTCTTCGTGCGGCTCAGTGTCGTCGCCTTCCCGCCCTGCCTTTGTCGCCGCGCGCGCCGGCACAATGACGGAGTCGTGGCTAATTCCTTCCCAGACACCGTCGCCTGCCCGACTACCGAGAAGAGCTCATTCAACAGGGGGCGAATTCCTGAAGCGAATGACCATCAACGAACAACACCGACGCCGGCTTCGCAAATCGTCAAAACTAGAGACGGCACCCTTTCGCTTCCCTGTCAGCTCGTCACCCGAACGACCGCATACCAACAGAGGGTACTAGGGCTCAGCACCCCAGTCTTTTGCCGCACAAAAGGGAAGGAGCCCAAAGCATGCACTCCGCGACCCCCCAATTTCGCGTCTTTGCGGCTGCATGAAAGGAACTGAGCGTACACGCTAGAAGCGGAGGCGACCGCCAATACATGAGCCACCGGCGGCTTTCATTAAATAAATGAGAAGCACGAACTTAACAGTGCTGACCGTCCCGACCTGGCTTTACCAGCGGCTCAGCTGATGCTTGCTATCAGACCAGACGTCCACATGTCTCGCACTGTGCCTGTCACCCCCCCTCGCTTACTAGCGGCGTCTCGCGACCCGTGCAGCTTCCTGGAACCACGGCCGGACTCACAAACAATCAAAACGTGGAAACCGAAAAAAGAAAAATATTACAGAAATCAAATACCGAAAGAGAGAGGGAAGTAATAAATAAGAATGTTCGTTTGAGCGTATAAAAACGCGGACGACTAAAAATAAAAAGGCCGGATACAATAGGCGTAAAAAAATTCCGAAAAACGGGCCAATCGTGTAACGAATGCACCTGCACTTTCACAAAAATGCGTGGTTGGCAGAAATACCATACCGCGTTTAATCGTTCTAATCGCCCAAACTGAGCTACCCCGGTTTAACGAAATCTGAAAAAAAAGAAACAAAATAAAGAAACCTACGAAATTAGAAACTGCACCTCCAGCAAATAAAACAAATTTAAACAGAACCCATGTGGAGTTTTATAGAATCATTTTGCCCGAACAGGTGCATGGGACCATTTGTTCCGGGGCCATAAGTTCCGGGACCATTTGTTCCTACTTTCCAGTTGGGACCATTTGTTCCGGGACCATAAGTTCCGGGACCATAAGTTCCGGGGCCATTTGTTCCGGGACCATTTGTTCAGGGGACCATTTGTTCTACACCCCCAAATGTACGAATTTGGCGAATGACGAGGCCAAGCACGCGATTAGAATAAAAAATAGGATCTGCGCTGGGACAACAGCGCAAGACGTGAATGTGTGCGTTGTTCCAGTTCCAGCACAGATTCCATGTTTTACTGATGCGATGATTGGTTCGATCTGGGGCGTTGTGGTGAAGTCCACCCGCGGCGATTTCTCAGAGAATAAAATGGTAAAGAAATGTTACTGCAAGGAAGCGACACTGGAGCGAATTTCCACCTTCGTGGAAATGTTTACAGAAGGTACTCCCCTTTTGTGCACGTGGACGAACGTGGAGCTGAGGGTTATCGGAAATTGTTTCGTGTGCAAAATAATTATTTTCAGCTTATTGGCCAGGCCTGCTCAGAAGTGCGGTATCCCACCGAGCCACGATTGGATGTTTCTCTTTTAGCAGTGTAGACGCGGCAGATAATTGTAGCTCCACCAAGTAGCTTCTGCGGGGTCTCGCGTGAATTGATTTATTCGGTCGAACAATTTGTTTGCCTCTAGCCAGGTACACAAAACAGCCCCCGACAATGCCTGACTTCGGGTAAAAGAGCTTAATAGTGAGGACACCTTGTTACATAAATTTCGCAAAATAATACAAGAAGTAACGCTCCTATAACACTTGGTCAACTCCAGTCTCTATATAAATTATGTTGACGTTTGAAAAAAAAATCTGCGAGAATTTGGAGAAATTAGAAGAAGAAAATTTTCAGGAACATTTGCAGAAAGCCGCTTTACTGTAACCAAGCCCTTTGAAGTCCGCTTCACTGTTTACAAAGTTACTTCGTTGAGGATTTTTTTAGGGACTATATAAAAGGTTTAGTACGAAAATAGGAAATCCTAGGACAATATAAGAAATATTCCATAAAACCGATGGGTGCCTATAAGGAAGCGGGATATTCTGAGCCTTTACGAAGTTGGTTTTACAACTATACACAAGAGCTTGGGAAAAAATAACAAAATCAAGGCGCTTTTTATAAAATTATTACGGTCATAGGGTCATATATTAAACACCTGTATTAAACCCCATGTAAGGCGTTGCGCTGCTGAGCACGAGGTCGCGGGTTCGATTCCCGGCCGCGGCGGCCGCTTTTCTGATGGAGGCGAAAAGCAAAAACGCCCGTGTGTACGAGATTTCGGCGCACGATAAAGATCCCCAGGTGGTCAAAATTAATCCGGAGCCCTCCACTACGGCGCGCCTCATCGCCTGCGTTGCGTCGGCGCGTTAAACCCCACAATCAATCAATAAACCCCATGTATCCTATATTATATAACGCTTAAATTGTGCCCCTTTAAAGGCGGCTTCACATTTCTGTAGAAATGTGTTGCTGAGAAGTCATTTC
This sequence comes from Haemaphysalis longicornis, assembly GCA_013339765.2. Classification (NCBI taxonomy): domain Eukaryota; kingdom Metazoa; phylum Arthropoda; class Arachnida; order Ixodida; family Ixodidae; genus Haemaphysalis; species Haemaphysalis longicornis. The sequence continues at coordinate 110,571,164 of CM023456.1, forward strand.
TTAGGAGCAAAGTAAGCGGCTTTACACGAAAATGTCGATAATTTGGAGTCTTTCATTAATAAATTCTTCGTGTGCTGTGACTTTGGGACATATCAAGTGCTGCGAAGAAACGGACGAGTTTCCGCTTTGCACTCACAGAGAAAGGCTTGAATTTAATATCCAGTGGGCTGCTGCCTTGCTTTCAAAGTCTTTTGGTGTGTGTTGCTGGTTCATGATTTTTAAAAATGCAGCGGTGACAGCGATTTCTCAAGACGAGAACAACAGGTAAAAAAAGAAAGGAATGATCGCTCGTCTCGTATTCTGCTCCTCTTTTGCTCATTTTCAGTGCGCGCTTCGCCATCAACTCTTCGAATTATTTGAACCTTACTGTTTGATGGCTGCACTTTTCCCGGTCGCAGCAGCTTTATTAGAAAAAGAAAACCTCTTCTTGGAATGTTACTTCAAAGAGCACATTCATATATTGTCAAAGGGCCATGAAGCACCCGAAAGTGTTGCTTATCTTACTTTCTCAAACACAGACATACAGGAACACGTACAAGCCTCTGCTCAGTGTCCCACATTTTGAGTAGAAGGTAGGCTTATCCCGAGCAAGAATATCCTATGCCATCGTGTATTTAGAAAGGCTTTATCATCAGTGCCGCCGTAATCGAAGTAATCAACATCATCATCATCCTCAGCGTCAATTTTATCAAGCTGACCCCTTCCATTCAAACTCGCCGCGGTGGCTCAGTGGCTAAGGCGTTGCGCGGCTGAGCACGAGTTCGATTCCCGGCCGCGGCGGCCGCTTTTCTGATGGAGGCGAAAAGCAAAAACGCCCGTCTGTACGAGATTTCGCCGCACGTTAAAGATCCCCAGGTGGTCAAAATTAATCCGGAGTCCTCCACTACGGCGCGCCTCATCGCCTGCGTTGCGTCGGCGAGTTAAACCCCACAATCAATCAATCAATCAATCAATCAATCAACCCTTCCATTCAAAAAAAGAAAAAAAAGAAACCTGGGTTCACCATTCTAATTTAAAATGACTCTGCAACACTGTCGATAAACGCTTTCACTTTTTCTTTCGCACCTGGAAGCATTGTTAAAGCTGTAGTTATCGTCAGCACGGAGCGGCACTGCGTGATTTGCTCGTCGCAGCAGATCCTCCTTCCGTTGCTGCTTTGCTTTTTGGGGCTTTTTAAAAAGGGGCTATCGAATGCGTTTATTGCTGCAACTAAAAAAAAGCCGGCCAATAGACGCTACACCTCTCTAATGACGTAATTCGAGTGGTCGAAGAACACCAAGAGCGGGAAAGAAAGAAAATTTCTTGGGCAAGTTTTTAAGTTTTGTAGTGACCATAGAGCAGTAATTTTTGGCTGAGGCACTGTTTTAGCTCCCATTCTATGTACGGAATGTGTTTGTTGACTACGTCCTAAAAGCATTTAGGATTTAGAAAAAAGTTAGAAGAAGAGTTGCAGGGTCCTTTTAAGGCTTGCAAAACAACCGATTATAGAATAGGGGATAAAATTATACCAATTTATTCTTCTCAGGGAAATTGGGGTATTGCGCTACCACTACCGGCTGTGTGACAGTTGGCCTTGAGTCAGTTAAATTTCGTTTTGCGTCTGCATGTCTGCGAGTGACTCAAGTCGTAGACAGACCGATGGATAAACAGCCACACCAAAATTTCAGCTATTATCTAGGCAGAAAAAAAGACCCTCTTTAAAAATTCTAAGCAGCAGAAAAAAAGGTTTTGGATGTTTACGAAGCCAAAATTAAAGGGCAAATGCCAATTCCCTTACTCAGACTAACAACTAATGACGTGTGTTCATAGCCGCTCGTACGCTGGCGCAGCTCGTATTTCTTATAATAGAAGCCCCAACTTTGGTAGTAGAATGATGCAAAAGGGGGATTGACTTTCCCTCTAAAAGGGTTGAAAGTTGGGCGAGTTGGTAATGATGCATCTAAAAAAACAAACTGCGCGCAAATTAGGATCTGCGCTGGGGCTGAAGACGGCACAAGCTGCGCGTGTGCCGTCTTCATGTGTTTTTGTCCCCTTTAATTTGCGCGCAGTTTGTTTTTCGAGATAAGTTTCCCTCGATAATTTTTTTTTAATTTTATAAAGCACTCTGCTTTACTCGGATCAGCTGTGGCTCAATTATTAACATTTCACTGAGATTGGCATTTACAGTACTATGTTCTTCATGACATATCGGTAAATATATTTTGACTAGTTTTTTTGTTAGAGCAAAGTATTCGAAGTACACGTGCTTCACCTATCTTAGTTCTTTATACTAATTAGGCATACAAATTTTAAACTACCATGAATTTTAAACTGCCGTGGACGTTCGGACTACCACTTTCACTTTAATCATTTTGAATTAAATCTCCCTTTTCGTCGAAGTAGTGATCCTAATATTGATTCGAGGTATTATAGAGCACCGTTTGGTAGAAACACCGTTTTAAGAAACATTGCAAGTTACTCCATTTTACTATGCTTAGATGAAATCCACAACCAGGTCGAATATACGTTGAAATCGCGGAAAGAGGTTTAGACTTCAAAATAATCTTTGATTTATTGATGTCACAAGTGTTACTTATTGCCTAAAAATGGTGGAATAATAAATCTGGCCTATTAATAATGTCGTCAGAACTTCCCTTGTCATACAAGAAAAGTTATGTGTTTGTTTCACTGAGAGGCATTAGGTTTTTAAAATATTGCAGAAGACCACACATGCATTTCGGATTGCAGAATATGGCACATCCATGTTGAATGTTTCATTGATTTATGACACTGGAATAACCAGATTCAATGTATCACTAGCGTTATCGCGTAGTGAGTGAGCGATAAATAACAGGAAATCAAGTACGTTACCGCCCACGGTACCAAAGCCGGTCGTGAAACGAACTGCTGCAGTTTTTACACTTCAGTGGTTGTCAAAAATTGGTGTAAAGCTGAATACGGTTGTTTTCTACAGAAAGTGGGGTGTGTTGGTTAATCTTAGGCAAATTCAGAATCACCATCTACATTTACTGTTTCTTGAGCAAGAAATTGTAAAAGAGGAGATCTGCCGCAAAACTTTCTTATGCTACTTCAACTAAGCCATTTCTACAACGAACCTATATACCACAACATTATTTTCATTTGAAAAAGTTGTGGCGCACTAAGCTGACTTTGCATTTCTATGAGAACAAAGCAAGAGTATGTTTTTAACTATATGGGTGTTTCACAAAACTTCGGCAGGCTGCTTATCACGAAAGGATTCGTAACCTTACGATTTCAGTCTGCACAAAATCAGTTAGGAAACTGTCAGGCTGCATCATGGGCTATATCACGTAGGTTTTTAATTTAATATTACAGGAGACTACACATGCAGTTCGGATTACAGAATATCACGAATATTACAGTACAATATAACAGCCGAAATATTCCAGTCGAATACTACAGAATATTATAGCCGTACATCATTTCGACGACTATGTCAGGCTGCATCATGGTCTATATCACGTAAAATTTGGCGGCCCTATTCTTGAGACTCATACAGTCGCTATGATAGTTTAGATAGTTTGTTGACGAGGTTGGCGAGGCTGGGATGCAGTTGGCGATGATTGCGGAGAGTCATCTTTAGAGCCCCAACATTTACTGTGTCAGAAATACATGTTATGTTGTTACGACTATTTCTGTAGCAGAAGGACTCGTATCTAAGTGACCCGCTGCTGTAGACTAGTGGCTAAGGCATTGTGCTGCTCAGAACAAATTTGCAAGTTCCATGGACGGCCGCAGCGTACGCCTCTGACTCTCTAGAATTGCGGAAAAAAAAAGAAAAAAAAAACTGACTGCACGAACTTCTCGAGTATGTAAAATGTTACATGTTGATCTAAACACTATCTTTAGTGCTCATACGGCACAGCCCTCGCATCTCATGGTGTTTTTAGTGCTCATACGGCACAGCCCTCGCATTTCACACACACAAAAATCTAATTCGGTTACAATAAAGGAATTTAAGTTGCCTATTTACGGTAAACCTAAAAAAACCGCGGGAAACCTGAGTACCTTAATCATTTAATATACAGAAAGTTCTCAAGCAAAATTTACTATTTATTAAATCATTCTACGAAAATGATTGCAAGGACTACACTGCCGTATATGCGCGTCGCTCACCTTCGCTCCACTTCCAGCTTTTCAAGGCGACGTAAGGACGACAAAAATGACTCAGCTTCCCGCTTCTTCGCAGAGACGTTCGGCCAGGACTTCACCCATGCTCTCCTCCCAAGGCTGTTCTCAGGTGTCCTGTGCACCCAACGCACGCAGCCCCTAATGTTCCAGCGGGCACCCAGCAGTTCCTCGAAAAAAACGGCGCCGCATAAAAAGTGTGCTGCTACTACTACTACTACTACCGCATACACTTGGGCGCGTTCGTGTTCCGTTTCGCAGTGCGCGCATGCACGCGAGAGTTTCGCCTTTTGTCGCGCGGTCCCCGAACTCACGCACGCACACTTTATCGCGTCATGCATCTCGGCGGCCCATCTGCCAGCGCCAGGGACCGGAGGCGCCTCTGCAGGGCCCGGCTGATGCATGCGGGCCCTGTGGGCAAAGAAAAGCGCGCCAAATTTCACTGAAGTGCACGTGGGGTATACGTGGCGCCTCCAGCCTTGTTTCGGACCAGTGGCCTAGCAAGCGTTTACATGAGAGAGTAAAAACGTTTTAGCTTAAGAAGAAGGAGCTGAAGAAGGGGTGTGTTTCTGCAGGCCTTGTTAATAAGCGCTCTTTTCGTTCATTAAGCCACGCCAGGGTATCAAGAAGTCTGTCTGCGTCGACGATGTGGTGGGCCACGTACATCACCCGCGAACCGTCCAAATTTGGGGAGTGTAAATGGTGCATAAGTCATTGTGACATCCGAACGTGGACATGAGCTGGACATTGCGTAATTTTCGGGGGGGGCATCGCGTATGGAGTGGAGGTGTGCCGAAGACACTATCCCCCCCATTTCACGTTTGCTGAGACGCCGGAGTCCGAGCGTCTTCTTTATCCACTGTGTATCGCAATAGTGCCAAGCGGCGTTAGGTCCAAGAGTTGTTATCGGTGTTGAGGACAGCCACAAAAATTACTGTTTATTATTTTCCGACCCTGCAGATTGCATCAAAGCTGGTGTGCTATGCGTAGGAAAGTTAAATGAAACTATTTACGTGATGTCTCATAGCTAACGAGTTCCTCTCAAAAAGTTTCGGTGAGATGTTGGTCCCTTCTGTTTGTGCTTTACTTGTTACGCCCATTGGCTCTATGCTGTGCAGGCATCACACCAGGAGGGGTCGTACCTGAAAGCAAGACAAGATAGACGAACGATCACGCGGAAAACGTGTGTCGTAAAGCAATGTTGTGGAGAGTGTGTTTTTGATGTTCTGTAACTGTAGTTTCATAGAGCCCTTGCGCTGTTCGCGATGAAGAACCGAGTTTTAAGTGTCTCCCATTACACTTCACACATGCTGTTCATCCTTATCAATACGAGTTTCTCTGCAGCAGTTTGAGTCACTTTATACGCACGCTTGCAACTATCGCCTGTCACTCTTTCACTTCAAGGTGCCAAGAATGCCGTAATTGCGCTGCCAGCTACTGTTCGGGAAGGCATCGGCTTCGACGGCCAGCAAAACATTTTTAATTATCTTGAGTTAATTACAGCAACGGGCCGGGATATTTTAATGGCTGTGTCTAGAGTTCCGTCCGACGGTACTATAAGAGAGAGAAGGCTCTTTAATGTAAACCGCTGAGGTCAGCCCTGCTAGGGACAAGGCTTGCTACACCAGATGGTGGGTGACTACGTTGATGAGTGGTGAATATCAGACATTAGGGTTACAGCAGGAAGAAGACAAACAAGAAGCGTTAAAAAAAAAGGAAAGTAAAAACAAGAGAAATCTGCCAGCAGAGCACGGACATAAAAATACAATTGAAAAGAGAATCGTTAATGTAAACACTGAAACAAAACGAAAGTAAACGACGCGAAAAGAAAAGAGTAACACCAACCCAAGAAAAATAAATAGATGAACGCCAGTGACACCAGCACAATCAAAGTAAAGAGATGAACGCCACAGTGCGAAAGAGTAGATATCACGACACACTTGCTCTGTCTGCTATCTAGAGAAATTTGTCTAGTTCGGTGTCTCGTAGGAACTGGAGTAGAGCTTTTGTACCTAAGGTACTGTCACCAGTATTGGCCCAGGGCCCAAGAAAATGATGAAGTTCCAGACTGCCTCCATGGCGTACACGCTGCAGTTATCCGCGCAGCAGCGAATCGAGGGCAGACACACAGCAAGTGATCGACAGTCTTACGCACAGCGCAAGTCCGGCACAGAGGGGAATCGTCCCAACCTATGCATTGCACTAAAGCGATGTCCATCGGACCTTCGATAAAAAAAATACCGCGTGTTGCACTACTTTGCCCTTCGTTAACGTGTCGTGTCGTGAATTAAGACGAACAGAAAAAGAAATCATTTAAAACACCGAAAACTTACCTAAGCCATAAAAAAATAATAAAGGAGGCAAGAGCCGGACTCGAGCCACTGCCTTTAGTACTAGGAAACTAAGACGGAACCTCTGCAACACAACGCTTTTTTTTTCTTTAATGCCGGTCTTCGACACAATGCAGAAACACAACACAAAATTATTTGCATGAGCAACTCAAGCGGCAAGCCACCAACCTATGAGAGCTGCTGACGTCTCTCTAAAATTCCCGAAGTAAGGGTTCTATCCTTGACAGCCACTCACGAGCGCACGAGCGCTTCTGCACTTGTATACGTAGTGTGATATGGAATCACGAAAACATTACCGTGTGAGGCGGGCGTCCACATCAGCGTGGAGCCAGGCCATACGCAGAGCGCCACATGCTATGCAAGGCCAACAACATAACGAGGTCCAAGGGTGCCCCCTCCTCGTTTTCTACAGCTAGAAAGCGTATGTCATGGGGGCTCAGCGGGACGTCTTTGTGAAGGGTCCTCTGGAGAACATCCCACAAAAATGCCGCAGCCAAATAATGCAGAAAAACGTGCTCTATCGTTTCTGATTATTTGCAAATTGAACACTGAGTTCCCCATGGCAAAAATATCCCTCTATCCTGCATCCAGATTACAACAGACAAAGTTCCTGTGTGTAATTTGAAGAAAAACGTCTTCACTTCAGAGTGAACCTCCATTATTTTGACGTGCTTTAGCACATTTTGGCCTGACCAAGCACGGTAGTGAGATCTATACACAGGGACAGGGAAAACAACGTAGCAAATATTCTTACATAGTTTTTTTTTTCGTGTCACAAAGGACAGGTACCCGCCAGAAAAAAACAAACACGTGCGAATAGGAAACGGGCCGTCATGACTATCTCCTTCAAATACCCATACGCGCCACCATACCCAGCTACACCATGTCGATACTACATATTCCAGCATAGCACGCGCCAGCAGTGCTTGCATGACACTCTGCAAGAACGGGTTGCCAACATCTCGCCAAAGGGAAAACCAGTTTACCGGCTGTCGCACATGCAGGTGCGCCAGCCCCAAAGCCAGCATATCCTACTCTCCGAAACAGATTTGGTCTTCTGCACCTCTCCCATGTTGATCCCCAAACGAACACCGCAAATACCCGGTGAAGTTTTTGGACGTTGATCCGGCGGCCCGCGACCGGGCACACCGCAACGGCAGACGGCCTGACCTGTGTCAGCCCTGTATTAAATATTCTAATGTCGTCGGATGGCACTAAGTGCTGCACCGCCCTTGGCAGCCTATTCGAAACCTCTAGACACTTCGGAGGGACCCGCATTGCATTTTGATGCGTCGTATACGCCTCGAGCGCGGCCTGTAGGCGCGCCACTGAAATGCCCCTAGCGGCCCGTTTCGAAAGCAGCCGCGGGAGTCCGCGTCCCGCTCCCCACTGTCGCCGCTGCTTTTGCGGCACGTTCACGGCCGAGATTTACCGTTTGCGGGCGTTTGAAATCCATGTTTATGTGGAGCAGTCACTCTGTTCGCAAATGAGTCGTGTTTACGAGAGTGTAAATGTTTCTGACGCGATTTTAGTGTGGTATCTTCGGTCTGTATAAGCACCAGGTGTGTGTCACAGGCCAGCCTTGTGGAACCGGCGTATGATGGAGCCGATTGTAGTTACACTGCCCTGAATTTACTAGCAGTGTCTCCGTAACCACCGGTTCCTCAGATGTTCATGCTACGGGTATACACTACGATGTAAATCGGTTTTGTGCGCTTACATAATCAGCGGAGCACTCATACCTGACAGCACGCCAGTTACGTTTGCCAATATTATACCTCTGATATTGATCACCACCATTTACAAGCCAGTCTGTGTTAATTCCGGGAATATTCAACAAAAAGTACGATGAACAATGCATAATTATACTCGGGGGTCAGCAGACGACAGAGTCGTCTTGTCGTGAGGTGAGCGCCCGCAAACATTCATCTGCTACATATATCCTCTGCGAGCAGCGCGGAGACGGGCTTCGAATATAATCCGCATCCGCGACTAAATGCTTCTTCGAAATATCGTAATATGGCACAGGCAGCCTGTAGAATAAAGCAGAAACGAAAATTAGAGGACCTTATCACATGCCACACTCTTCCAACGACCCCTTTCATCGCTGGATGAACTACCTACCCTGTATATTTCCAAAAATGCGTCCGCCGTACGATCAGCTGTTAGTTGAAGTCGAAAAACAAAACGACAGTGAACGCGAGATTTGTGTGTGTGATTACTAAAACGTTCATTGCTTGATTCCGCTCCGCATTTGTACACCGCCCCGGTTTCTTTCGAAGAATACCGCCCCGGTTTCTTTCGAGGGGGGCGGGTTCAGTTTCTATCAGCGATGATGATGATGGTGATGAGGGAAAGTATAGCAGCCATTTTTTATTTACGGGAATTTCGGAAAACCAAAAATACAAGAAATACAAAAAAATCATCACCTAAACTTTTTCTACACCCTGAGGGGTCCTCTTCTTGGGGGTATAAATTAAAAAATTAAGGGGGGGGGGGGGGGGTCAGGATATCCGGACCTCCCCTCTGGTTACGTTATTGAACTAAATCGACCTACGCATAATACCCTTCTACGACGCCGCGTCTGAAGGTCCGAAGTGCTTTTGCCCGTGAATGGGCGTTTGAGCGCCAAAGCTCCATTAAAGATATCACGCGTGCTCTGTTGGTGCTACAGAAAAGCGTACATCTCACAGAGTTCTCGAAAGAACCATTAAAGAAAAAGAAATGTTTGGCTCATTTAAAAGACGGCTTTATCCAGATAACGATGATGTCAATTCTATCGCAATCTTCGAAGAAATAATGGCAACAGGGAAGAAAACATGTGAAGCATTGGGGACTCCTTAGCCACTTTTTTCTATGACGTCAGAGAGTCTTGTTTGTGCGATTGGCGGCCTCTACCAAAGCCGCCGCCGAGAAACATGACTGCGATGTTAATGGGGCCATTAGTTCCACTTTATCGCATTGCTTGAATGCTAACGTGCAGTTAACAGACTTATAACTGTATTTTTTTCAACACGAAGGTGTTTCATTCCGGGATACACAAAGATTTGACTGACGTCATATCCGTCACGGAAATGACGCCAGTACAACGAAGCAAGCGGCCTGTAAAGGGTGCACTCCTGCACACAGTACCTTCTTGTGGGGAAGCAATCTTTACTACTAAAGAGTACGTTTTTACTTGGGGTTGCCCGTTTTCCGGTTTTATATTTTAACCCGAAAGTGTTTTATGCCGAATACACCAAGATTTTACCGACGTCATATCCGTCGCGGAAATGACGCCAGTATACATTTGCCAAAGCGACCCCCCAGCAGGACGTCGCTCGCCAAGTACACCGACAAGACAGCCGCCGACCCGGAAATCATGCTCAGCTGCAGACTTCGCTGCACATTTCGCTTTCGTATTTTACCGATTCCTATGACAGAGGATCCCTGCGTCCTTGCTAACGCCTGTAGAACAAAATTTGATTTTGTCAGAATAGTTTTTTTTTTGTTGTTAAAAAACGCCTTTCATGCGTGGAATGTATCGTGTCAGTTACCAAAGGCTAGTTTTTGAAACTGTACAAGATTGCATTTTTTTCCGTGGTCCCTTTAAACAGTGCGCCTGTATATTGCCTAAGCGCAAACGTTTGCGTATTTCGCCCCCGGAAGAAGTGCCGCCGCTGCAGTTCGGAATCGAAGCCGCAGCTCCAGGCGTGTGCCAGCACAACGCCCTTGCTGTTGAATCCCTCTGGACAGTAAGGCGAAGCTAAAGGGACTCTGAAGTGAATTTGTCAAGCTTCTGTTCTCGCTTGAATTGCGTGGAATGGCTCAAATATACACACTATTCATCGTTTATCCCGTCGATAAGTGGGTATTTATTTTCTAAAGCCTGAAAGTAGAAAAACTACCACGCGTGGTATGCGGCAGCCGCGCCAACTAAAGCAGTGACGTCAATAAAAGGTCCTAATGTGATTGGATGATGTCCAAGATTAGACAAGATTAAACATTGCCCAAAAACAAATAAATCAACTTCAAGAAATATATGCGCTATCGGGGATTCAGACTTGCGAATTGCGAAACAACGGGCCTAATGCTCCAGACCACACGGCCCTAAGTCAGCGCTGTCAGGAATGGAAATAAAAAGTAGATATCGTATGTCCTCCTGTTTACATTTATATTTAGTTTTAGAATTACAAGCAGCTTAGATGGTTATCTCTTGAATAACGCTCGTGCAGTAAGCGTCCCCCAAATTCCCACAAAAATCTAATCTCTAGCGACTGCATTCCTTAGGCAGAAAAGCGACCGCAAATGTGGGATCACGCTGCTGGCCGCTGTGCTAGTTCACCCAGCACAAGGCGTCGAAACTCTGAGCCGGGAGAGATGGCGCAGGCGGTGCCTACTTCGGTAACGTTCCAGCAGCCCCGCGTCCCCACTTGCTTTCGCGGGTATCCCTACCGAAGACGTTGAAGACTGGCTCGAACAGTTCGACAGAGTCGCCACGTCCAACCAATACTGCGCCGTTCAAAAACTCCAGAACGTCTATTTCTTACTCGAGGAAAGTGCAAAAACGTGTTTTGACAACTGCAAAGGAAACCTCCGCACATGGGACGACTTTTGCGGCAGATCAAGGAAACCTTTGTAAATGTTGACCGCCGCGACCATGTGCAGCGTCTGCTGGAAGCGCGTTCCCAGAAGCCCAACTAGAGCGCTGCAATGTTTACGGCCCGTCCCTCCCGGCGAGCCTATCCTTATGTGGCAGAAAGTAAGAAAGTACGTCACAGATTGCGCGGCGTTAAAGAACAGCTTTTCGCCGCTCTCACGCGCAATCCATCGCGTACGGCCGACGAATTCATCCGTGAAGCTAGTGCCATCGAGCAGGCTGCGTTCTCGTGAATATGACCGCATGGCCACCACGCCACCGTCAGGCATTTCTGCTCTGTTAGTCAGGACTCAGGGACGATGACAACCTTCTTCGCGACCTCATTCGCGTAGCCTTGAGGGAAGAGCTGACTATGTGCGGTATCATTCCGCCGGCAGAACCCGCACAAGCCTGCGTTGCCAACATTGCCCGTCAGGAAATTTGCAACGCTCTTTGCCAGTGGCCCAGGTAGAGTCGCAATGCAAAGACTCTTACACCACGGCTCTCACTTGCCAGGCACCCGCCCCACCAACCACTCCAGCTGCGCCGACTCTTCCGTATACCCTAGACCGCGCCACAGTCCATGCACATACCCACACGGGGAAAAACGGCTATGTCGCGAAGGCTCCGATGCACACGCGGCAATATTAACTTCGCTGACCCTTCTCCCGCCTTCAAATGTCTTGAGATTTTTCTACCAGCGTACCAGTCAGCGAAGCATCGCATGTGCGCTTGTGTGGAGCGACTTGGACTTAAGCTTGATCCAACGTACAAACTGGTGGTGGTGGTGGATCTTGTGTGGGATCAGACGGGGTTATCCTAGCTGGATATGCCTGCAATTTCTTCGCCCAAGCTCCTCCTAATTAGTCAATGTTAGGGTCTTTTCACCACGACTTTGCCAGTTCCGTCTCCTGAAGGAAGCTTAGTAGAAGGCGCGACACGTCTCTGCGCAGCATCCAATGTCCCCTTGGGAAGATGTGGTCCATGGTGTTGTGTGGGGCTGCCAACTTTCGAATTGCTGAGAGCATTGCAGTCCGCTTGACATCATGCTCTGGGCAACGCATTACATAGTGGTGTACATCCCCTATCACTGCACATGACGAACACAGAGGCGATCGCACGAGGCCCACCATGAATAGTCATGCTGTGGTCTTCG